>LPNX010436033.1:120881-216666 GCA_001517045.1 Pseudotsuga menziesii | reverse complement strand
GGGGGGGGGGGTTTTTTTTTTTTTTTTTTTTTTTTTATTAAACATAAACTTTTGTTTTTTATTTAATTTAATTTAAAATTAAAACATTGGTTTAATTTATTTTTTTAACTTTGTTCTCAAATTTTGTTTTTTTAATTTATAAATTTTCATATTTTAATTTTTTTTCAATTTTTCAATTTTTTTTTAAATTTTAAATAGTTTAGTTTTTTGGGGGTTTTTTTAGAAAAAATTTATTTGTTTTTTTTTGAAAAAAATGAATTTTTATTTCCAATTTGTTAAAAACTATTTTTGTTTTTTTAAGATAATTTTTTTTTATAATTTGTACTATTTTGAAATTTATGTTTCATTTTGATTTTTTTTGTTGGAATTTATTTTTATACATTTTTTTGGATTTATTTTTTATAGTTTTAATTTATGTTTCATTTTGATTTTTTTTGTTAGAATTTTTTTTTTATTGTAACGTCCCTGACCCTCCGACCAACGAAGTGGACGCAACTGATACTGCTATCTACCCGGACAACTAGCCCCATGAACATAAAATGATAAAAATTGAAATGCATTGAAGTAAAACATGCATAGCTGCATAATTATTCATCATATAGCGGAAGCAAACTACTTTCCATTCAAGCATTTAGCATGTTCATCATTTTCATTAAACATCAAATACAATTGCAGAGATGAAATAGACAAGAATACTTATCTTATGAAGAATTCGTCCTGCAACCTGCAACGTTCCACCTAACCATAGGCCAGTGTGCTCCCGAGCTGGGCATGATTCCCACAAGGAACAAGGAAACTAAGCAGGCTCACGTGTAGCCAAGGATACCACACTATTCATCCAAGCCAACACAGTTGGGCTTATCAGGCTAAGAGTGCACAACAACACATAACCAAGCCAACAAGTTGGGTTTATCAGGTTATCAGGAAATGGAATCACTGTCTGCTAAGCTAGTGGGCTCACTGAAGAGCTAGGATTCCTGCACCAGAACTAGCCTGACTCCTAAGACATCCACACACACCCAACACAAGGAATCATTCCCTTCTTTGTTGCACAGTCCCTCAGGACATGACTTCCCTTCCAGTGTTATCCAGGGGGTGTAGAGAAGAGAGCCAACCCTCTAGCTCTATCTATGAGGCTCTTGTAAACACTAGGTTTTTCAAGCAAATTCCTTTCCACTCCTACACAGTCCAAAGACCAACCCACTGTGCACACACAGCAAAACAACCAAACCTGGGATTGAAAGGAAAACACCACAGACCAAAACTAGAATGACAAGAATGGTTAACACACAGCTCCGACTGAGCAATTCGATTCCTGAGTCGTTCTTGGCCCTATCATGGCCAAAATGACTCAACAAGAACCCACAACAACCCAAATTTCGTGGGGAAACTAGCAACGATTTCTCAATTGCGTGAGGAAGGAAATGTAACCGGTGTGAAGATGAATTCACATGCCCAGACCCACAACGTGAAGGAAGTTGCACTCATCAAAATAGGGAGAGGAAGGCTGAGCCAGTCATGGTATGCATGCGTGAGGACTGATTGATCGCGTGAGGAAAAACCCCAAACCTGCACATGAGGAGAAAATGACCAGGAGCCCAAATCATGAATGAGATCTACCCACAGCAAAACTGTGAAGGTGAAGCCGCTCTCCCAGTTCCCTACGTGAGGAGAAAAATGAATAATGGGGGGGTCTTCCCCTCTTCTTGTCCACGTGAGGGTGAATGAGCTCCCTGGTGGAGTGTGCGTGTGGGCAAGGACTAACAGTCCTACCACACACCACTTCCCATGCAATAACTATCCCCAACTAACATCAGAGGATTTAATTTGGTAGTTGAATGAGACAAGGAAAGGTGAGTAAGACAAAAGAGGTAGGTGACAACTAAATGGGTTTATCAATTGACACTTGGATTTTCCCCAATGGCTCCTGAGGGTTAGACATTTCCCCCTCCTTATTCTTAGGAAAACCATGCCCTTTTCATTATGGTTGTGTTGAGGCCTGGAAATTTGCAGGAACAAACAGCAAGGGATTCTCCCCAATCAACGTTCCCAACTAGCCCGTGACTGTTTGGTGTAGGGAATCCATCCGGTTTGCGGTCCGGCTACCGTAGGTCAAGTAACAAAAGGGTTTACCGGTTGCGGCCCGGTCCACCGTGTATGTTTTTTGTATTTTGACTTAAAGTATGATATGCACGTGCCTAATTAACAATGCAGGGTGATAAAGATGCAAAGAGTAGTCACAATGTGATGCGCAGGTTCTTACCTCTCATCTTAGAACTCACAAGCATCCAAATCGCATATATGCAAGAAGATAAACACTAACTAAACTATCTCTAGAGAGCTGGATATTAATTCATGAGTAATGCACCACTGTCCATGTGTTATGGCAAATCACAGATAGCTATTCTTATAACCAAACATATAAACATGAATAAAAGTATACATGATAAGATAGCTCATCAACAGTTAAAACTCCCATTACTCATAGTGGAAAAAACATCATAAAGGTACTGAAGAACATTCAGACAAGAACATAGGTTCAGGAAGTTAGAACACTCTTACAGCTAATGAGACACAGTTGAAAATGAAATATTTCACATTCAACATTGCTCATTTAATCACATTGATACATTCCACATAGCACTTTCTCCAACAAGCAAAGTTTGCAGTCTCTAGTTGTAAAACAAAATAGTTCCTCTTACAAGCATTAGTTTACAAGTGTTTCCAGGGAAAAAGCCCCTGTCAATTCTAACTTTCAAATATTTAAACCAAGAGTTGACCGCTTGGGCTGCCCCCCCAAGCGCGTGACCTTTCGGTTCCTCAAACATTACAGATCCCTACTTTTTATCTTTTCTGTGTGCACTCATGATCCGTTTAGTAATTGACATCTTTCAGGTCTGTGCCTTTGTCACTACTGATCTTTTCCTTCCGCTGTGGTCACCTCAACAGCCCCTTGAGTTCACCTGCGATAAATCGATATGCATCATTCATTGGGATTGCATTGTAAAACGAAACGTCAAATTCTATTAATCAAAACGGCTACTCAAAAAGATCATGTGCATGACTGTTATAAGAACTTTCACAAAATCCGATGCCACCACCTCATCCACCTACGGGTTCGAAAGAAATCTCCAACGATGGAAAATAAAGAACTCATTGGCAGCTTAAGATACTAACCTCGGCAAGGTAGACTTATTTGCAGCCGCACAAGCGGGCCTTTAAAGGTGACGGACACCACGAACCCACTTAAGCCTATCGGGGTCGGAAAAGATATGACCTAAAATATGGGCGGGAAAGCTCCCAATCGGAAGTCGAAAAGACATTGACATCGAAAGACAAGCGCTTTGCACAGCCGCAACGGCGGAAACGAAAAGACTACGGGCACGCGACTAAAAGGTCGACACGCATCGGTGGTCGGAGCGCTTTACACTTCGGGTGCTTAGCTGCTTCCGGAGCCGCAACGGCGGAGAACAAAAATACAAAAACCTCCGATCAAACATAATTTGATGCCCGATCTATGAAAAATATTAAGTGTTCTGAACAACTTTAAATTCGGCGACAGTCAACAGCCTGTTTTACTTCCGAAATAGCGGTCTTTCGAAGAACAATTGACCTGATAGACTAGTAAAACCAAACTCAAAATCTGCAACCCACACAATTTTCAAAACACAAGCAACTTCCGAAAACAGGATGAGAGTTAATCTTCAACAAATCGTTCAAAATTAAAGCATGACCAAAAAGGTTCAAGGATCCAAACGATTAAAAAACAACGCTAAATCATGAGGAGGGGACCAAAATTAAAGAAATTTGGGAAAAACAAACAGGTTGCATTGACATAGCTGGTTCTGGGTATATTTAATTAAAATGCATGTTTACATGATGCCAAAATTAATATGTGCCGGATAGCACGATATACCATCGACAACGATTTTAATCGTCGGAACATAAAACAATTAAATCGATGGTGCGGATTTTTCCTTTAGCTCCACACCACAATTAATTACAATATATACATCATATACATTTTAATGCAGACGGGGTCAAAACCGGGGTGTTACATTTATACATTTGTTTGGATTTATTTTTTATATTTTTTATTGATAAATTTTCTTACAGTGTTCTTTTTTTCTTTTTCTTTTTTAATTTGGGTTTTTTATTTTTTTTAATAAATTTTGCATTTTTGAATTTTCACCTTTTTTAAGTTATAGTTTTTTTTTTTTAACCTTGAATAAAAATGACAGTTATTTTAGGAAGTCAACTTTCGAATACAAGGGTCGATTTAGGGTTTCAATTGCAATGATACTAACCATGGTTCATTTTGGGGTTGTTTTTTGTGTTTTTGAAGCAACAAAATGAATTTTTAATACCGTGTTTCCTCCCTTGTGCACCTAAATATCATAACTTCTACATTTTATGGTTTAATATACAGTTTTATTATGAATTATATCATAAATTCTTTTATTTTATATGGAAAGAGTGGTTAAGTAATTTCTTGAATAATTTTTGTGTTTAACTAAGTGCTAGTTATATATAGTGTTACTAAGAGGCTTAATACATACAATTTTAAACTATGATAAAATGACATAATAATGCCATTTTTTGAAAAAGTGTACTACCGGTAGCATTAGTTTTCAATTCATGGCTTGATTTTAAGGTTATTGTAAATAACAATAAGGATTGTTTTCGTCCATGTCCACATTTTTAGCCAAAAAAAAAAAGTGGTGCTACCAGTAGCACCACTTTTTTATTTGGAGGTGGTTTTTGGTGTTTTTTTCACAAAAATGGGTGTTTTTATGGCTAGAGTTTTCATTTTGAGTATCAATTTCTCGTCAAATTGTATAACATGGTCTTATGGGAAAATTCATATCGTGGATCGTTGCTTCGATTGTCTATATGATGGACTATTAATTCCATGATACAACCCCATTATGTTGTAGGTTGTATTGTACTATCAATGCCCTCTTAATCCTTGTATTCCTATAAAAGGCATCAAATTTCTTGAGGTATACTCTCCTCCATTATCAAACCGTAGTAGCTTTATCCTCCAATTTCTTTT
Source organism: Pseudotsuga menziesii (assembly GCA_001517045.1). NCBI lineage: Eukaryota > Viridiplantae > Streptophyta > Pinopsida > Pinales > Pinaceae > Pseudotsuga > Pseudotsuga menziesii. The sequence goes on along the minus strand of LPNX010436033.1, from coordinate 211,610 downwards.
ATTCTTCTCAATGGGTTTACATTCTATGAACTCGCTGAAATTGTCTTAGTCTTCATAGAGTAAATCCATATTTTACTCAGGGAATTATCAATAAAGAAAACATAGTACAAACTAAATGGTGACTTTGGTCCAAGCACATCTAAATGTATTAGATCAAGAGTCTCTCTTGATCTATACTCACAGCTTAGGAAAGTAGTCTTGGCATGCTTATCGAGGACACAATGCTTGCACACCCTAGCATTCTTGATCTTGAAGTTTAGCAATCCCTACACCATATATTTCAAGAGTGTAAGTGCTCATAATGTCGGTCACCAAACTGCTTGTGCCACATCTCGTATAGTGAGTCACTATCATGCTTCATCGAATCATCTAGCACCTTGTAAAGACCACCTTCTCACATTCCTCTAGCCAAAACTTGACCAGGTTCATGCTTATAGTATCTAATGATGACTTAGTTATCTTCAAACTCAATGACACTTTAGATATGTCATGAAAAGCACTAGAAGACAATTCTTAGTCAAACCATAAACATACAAGACCTCATGCAACTAAAGAACATCACTTCAAACCATGAAAATAAAAGAGTCTATTCGAGTGATTTGATATGTGGCATCTTTACCCAAATCCACATGTATTTCATTATCATTTTCTTGAAGTTATAAAATACCTCTCTTGTTAAAGGTCATGCGTTTGGGTTCTCTAATATTCACATGTACAGTTATTATTTACATGTCACCATACGCCATATAAGGTGTTAGTGGAAGACACCATGAGGAAAGTTATCTCAAGCTTAGATTCTAACTCATCCACTCCAATGGAAACTTATACACCCCTTGCAAACTAATTTTGTTGTTAATTGGCTTTATTCTTCTCAAGAAACTAAAATGTGTAGTGAGCCATCTTGTGACACTCAAAGTATTTCATGTGACCCAAGTATTTATTCCCTTAATTTGATGAAATTTATTCTTCCTTCTTACCCTTCTGACCCCTTTTGGGTCATTATTTCTTTCCTTCTCTCCTCACCTCCTCGATGAGGGATAGGTTTTATATCTTCTCCACCCCATGCCTACAACATCCTCTCATATGAAATCATCCAAAAGCTTCTCAAAGGTGGTAATATCCTTACAAGCACATACACCTTGCACAAATACTTCCCAAGAATTGAGAACCTATTTAGGCTATGGGCACTAACACCTCACTCATGATATTTTATCTTATAGAAAAAGTCAATCTCTAAGGTCAATGATCTTCATCATGTAACTAGTTATCATGTATGTGTCAATGATGTGAGTGTCAATGAGCTTGTTCCTTGAGAGCATGTTGTGGGAGACACTCTTATATAGAGAGAGAGATCAATGCTTCATACCTCCCTTGTGTTGATTTACCCACAATCTGATGGATTAAGTGGTCCTTCATTGAATTCAAAAAGATCCTCTTGGCCTTAGCAATCCTTTTGTTAAGTTGAATACTTTGTTGGGGATCAATGGGAAATGTGGCCTTCCCCTCAACAAAACTCCACAAATTACATTCTTCCAATAACATCTAAAGCATGCACAGTCATAGTGAAGGTTCCTCTAGCTGATCACACTCTTCAAGACCAAAACATTTGCCATACCTACAACTCCTTGATCGCATTTCAATAAACAAGTCAATGAGAAAACTTGTCAACAACTTATCATAGGCAACAATTCCCTACTATAAGCATAAACCAACACTCCAATCATTGGATTTTCTTTCGAATCTCACCCACTGACCCCTCAAGTCCAAGTGCCTATTTTAGGGATGAATCACTCCAATATCTACAAACACGTATCTAAAAATTAGACAAGCAACTAACTCTACAAGACCAAATCATATAACTTTGTTAAGTAAAAAATAAAAATTGTAGTGCAACTAGCTCAAAATTTCTTTTCTCTGACCCTACAATGAAGCACCCTCTCTCTTTGATAAAAGAGACAAGAAGGGTTAAAGTGACCGTGAAGACCTCTAGTGGTGATTTTAGATTGAAGAGAAAAAACCTTAACCCTAACATGTCATGGATGAAGTGTTTTACAACATGGATGAACCTTGGAATAACACTAGCCTCAAGGGTTAGCTCAAGTGGTCATGAGCCAGACGTGAGATCTCTATGCCAATGGATGATGCATGTGCCATAATTCACTATATGCCTACTAAAATTGTGCACCTCCCTTGTGCATCCCTTAAAATCTATCTGAAGCACCTTCAATAGCGCACCCTCCTCACCACCACAATCCTTTCTGCAAAAGGATCATCAAGGTGAGAAAATGGATTTGCCTATGTTGCTTTGATGAAGGAGAACGCTTCTAAACAACAAGTGAAATGTAACACAAACGAATGTCCAAATGCTAATTTTTTTGTGTGAAGATCAATTATTTTCTTTGGAGATCTTGCCTATTTTTCCTCAAAATGATTTCTATTTTGTTGCTTAGGCTATAACTATTGAAGATTGAGTTGCACTAGAACACAAATTTATAGATTACTTGATATTCCCTCTATAATTAGTGGTAGTAGTGGTTACTTCTATAGTTGTTTCATATTCTTGGATTTCATCATGAAGGAAAATTTTAAAGATCCATAGGAAACTTTGGAAAATCTTACTAAAATTTAAATTTCCACCCTTAAAATGTGTCTATGTTTTTGTAAAAATATTCAAATTTCTAAGATTTTAATAGTTTCTAGATAATTTTGGCAATTTTTACAATGAAATATTGACAAATCTTTTTTGAACAAAAAGCATGGAAAATTAACTCATGGCTAAATTTCACCCCTAAAATTGTCTTTATTGTTTTATATAACATATGCTAATCAATCATTTGAATATTGATTAAAAAAGGAATATCAAGTGCTTCCTTCTCCTTTGGAGCCCTATATACTTATTTCCTTGCCTCCTTCCTCACCATCAACCATAGTTAAGACTTCAAAACATTTTGTGTTACATGCATTTCATGCTGCTTTCTTCTCCACTTTCATCGTTTGTCATTTGTTTTGCTTGTCGACCTGTTATTGGTATTGTTAGACTTATGTTGAGGTTCATAGTACCATCTACATCTAAGTCTATAACGATATGCTTATAACTAAAAACTATATCCACTTGGAATATCCATATTGCAATTAGATCAAATCTGGGAGCAGGTTTGCAAAGTTCATTAGTTTGCATATTTTTGTATGAGGCATACCTCTTCACTTTTCTTATTCAAAATTAAATAACAAATTCTAAAATAATATGCTTGTAACTAAAAGTTATATCCACTTGGAATCTCCATATTACACTTATATAAAATCTAGAAGCATATTTAAAAAGTTCATTAATTTGCATATTTTTGCTTGAGATATATAGCTCTTCACTTTTCTTATTCAAGACTAAAAAATTCCAAAACTCCAAAAGTACAGAATATACCCTAACTTTTATGGGATCTTTTAAATAAATATTCTTGATAAAATCAAGTCCTCATTTAAGAGCTTTGAATAATTCTTAATACAATATATAATAAATAAAAACTGGCTTTGTAAAAATGGTCACATCATAAACTCAATCAATTTCAAATTTAATCTTTTTTTAACTATTTTTTTTTGTTATCCACCAATTTTAACTAATTTAATGTTACTTCAACATTTTGTTAGAATAACAAAAATCCCAAAAAAAATTCATCCCTTGAATGTGCCTATCATGTCGTAATTTCCTGGATAAATTTACAAATTGATCTCTATAGAATACCTTAACCTCACTCTTTTTTCAGTCCTATTATCCTTCCTTAACCTCTTTTTGTATTTCTATTACTATTCCTCAACTATTAATTATTTTTATTATTTCTCAACTATCAAGTTTCTAACTTATAAAATAAATAATTTATAAACATCATTAAAATAATATAAAATATATATTATATATATATAAACATGGAAAAATAAATAATACATAAACATCATAAATACAATTATCTAAAGTTTCTAACTTTTAAAACAAATAAGTTATAAACATCATTAAAATAATATATAAACATTAACAAAATAAATAATATATAAATATCATAAATATAATTATGTTTATGTTTAACTCAAACGAATAATAAATAATCAGTAATGGATGCGCCGATTTGGGACTGCAATGATTGAGTTATTCATATTTGCAATGCGGCTATTCAGTTATTCAAACATTAGTTTTGCAGGGATTGAGTTATTCAGATTTGAACTGCTGCTATTGAGTTATTCAAACATTGGTTCTACGGCGATTGAGTTATTGTTTGCGAGGAACGGTTGGTTCTACGGTGATTGAGATATTCTTTGTGATCTGAGTTATTCTATTTTTTGCGATCTGGAACGGTTGGTTCTGCATCATTGTAACCTGATCAGTAAGGTTGAACGGTTGTATCAGTGCACACATTCCTTATCTTTTCTTTTTTTTTGGTTTTGTTTTGTTCACAAGTATGAATCATTCACCTTATCTACCAAAGATTGTCAAAGGTAGACCTAGCAAAGTTACTCTAAATAGTCTTTATGAGTATATAGAGTCTTTGGAGAAGCGTAGAGAAAAAAGAGAAGTGCTACAAACAGAGTTAAAAGCCATGCTGGAAAAGAAATTTACATATCTTGAAGACAAGACCCAAAAACAAATAGAAAATAAAATAAAACCATTGGAGAATAAAATGGAGACTGGATTACAGGTAATAGAAAAACAAAGCCAACATACGAACCAAACATCCCAACAAGGAGATGCTAAAACTTTAGAAAGTCTTAAAATGAAGGACATGATTAAAGAACTAGAAGCAAACGTTAATATCAATCTCACCCTAAATAGTGTGGCATGTAAATTAGACATCAAACCCATTAAAGAGGAAATGAAAAAATTGATAGAATTAGACCATGAGCGTAACAAAAGGGTCTTGAACCTTATAATCTTTGGTTTGAAAGAGGAGGTAGACGAGGATACATTAGCCATAGCCCAAACAGAATTACATAATAGATTACAAATTGAAACAACATGTCTCACAGAGGCAACAAGGTTGGGAAAATTAACTGAGAATAAAGGAAGGTTGATCCAGATATAGGTGAGCTCTATTGACCATAAGTATGACATACTTAGTAAAACCTAAAGTCTAAAAGGAACGGGAATATTTATAAATAAAGATCTCATTCCAGAAGATCAAGCAGAACTAAGAAAGGAGGTTCAAAAGGTAAAAGAAGCTAAGAAGGAAGGAAAATGGGCAATAATCAGAAATAGAAAAGCTGTTATTCGAGATAGAAACCAAAAAGATAGTAATAAGTAGCAATTCAACATGCTCAGGATTCTTTCTTGGAAATAGTTGCACCTGCAACTATTTCCCAAAAAAATTTCAATTTTAGGGCCCCCGTTTTTTATTTGTTTTTCTTCAAACTGGCCTAGGAGTATTTTATTATTGACAAAGTTTTCCTGAGTTTAGAAAATTCTCTTAAAAAACTTGGTCTTTTTACTTTTCTGTATTGGATGATTAGTCAACTATTCTTCCAATATCGGAAGCGTAGTGGACTAGCCTCGCGACGTTGCAGAAGTGGAGTCATCTAGCTTGTCGAGTGGTATATCGGAAGCCTTTGGAAACCTTCGCCAATGCATCGGAGTTAATTTGATTTACCTCTCGGACTTTGTTTCCCGAAGTTCTGGCTCCTTAGTGCATGACTTATCCGATGAACCGGTTGTTCTTTCTCTTTATTGTTTCCGTTATACGATTAAATTTTTTCCCGCTATCGCGTTGGTTGACTGAAAAAGGTCGGAGTTGTATTGTTTATCCCGCCCGATGTTGTAGAAAGCTAGTCCTGAAACGATCCGAAAGCTTTACCTTTTCTTTACCGATCAAAGAGTTTAACTTTGTCAGTAGCCGATACTCGTTTCCCAAAGCAATCATCGGGGTAGTAGAGCAGTCTAACACCGATGTTGCAGAGGGCCATCAACAATTGGTCCCGAGAATAGTTGATAGTGTTTCTAACGTCCGATATTGCTTTAACAATATAGTGTCGAGTCTATAGTTCTTTTCGCGCCCGCTATCGCGGATATCCTCCAAACTATTTTTTCGATGGTTTTAATGTTTTCTCGTCGATGGTTTCTCACTTGGTCAAAGGTTATATATGTGTGTTATATCATGCATTGTGATTTGTCTGTTTGCACTATCGAAAACGTCTGGAGAAGGTGTGCGCGCAGCTGTCAAGACTTGTTTTGTCCTCCTCTGCACATGTGGAAAGCTTTGCCCATTCGGGTCATCCACGTCGCCATTTCCAGGTAGGTTACCCATGATTTTGTCTTTTGGGTGGTGTTTTTTACTGATTGAACTGTTAGTGGGTGGAGGTTAGGTTTTCCGCATGGAGGTTAGGCCTTTTGCCTTCTTACGGTTTTTCTTGTGAATATTTTACCTCATTAAGGGCATAGCTCATTGCTTAAGTTTTCATTTGGTGGGAAGGTTGAGTCTGTCTACTATTAAGCGTTATGAGCACGCATGCGTCTTGGGCGCGAGGTTTTAGGGTATGGTGCAGATAGGCGTTTCGCCGTCTGCACCACCCTATTCTTGAAAATTTTATGGTCGGCCAGAGGTTAAGAAGCCATATTCCCTACAGCCACAGTTTCCCATGGGATTTGAGAGGGAATTCAGTTGACTAGGGTTGTTTGAGAGAGGAGTTTGCGCGTTGGAATTGAGTAATTTTGAGAGTCTGTTGAGATTTAGAGGTGGAATAAGCTTGATGAGAATCAAAATACTTGTATGATATGAAGAAGAATTTCATTCGATTAGGGTTTCTGAGAGAGTGAAGCTTGGACAAGTGTAGGAGGAAGCATTCTATCGGGTTTTCTATTTTTAAATCACTCATTTGAAAGACTGTGTTTAACCTAATTTACCAGCATGCATGTCGAAGAGGTGAATAGATCTGTATATTTTCTTGTTTATTACTATATCAATTGTTAGAGTTAGTTAGACTAAAACATGTTGCATGACTGTTACAGGTCGATTGTCGTTACAACAACATACCAAAGATACAGAAGAAGAAATCCCAGGTGGCTGAAGAGGAGCCTGAGGTAGAAGTAATAACCAGGTTAGAAATCATCTATGAGGACACTAAATCCACTACAAGAGTAGAACCATATTACAAATGGGGAGAAATTTTCAGAATAATCTCAAGCCAGAATGTCCTTGATGCTGGGTTTGAAGAAATGACAATTTATGCTAACATTGAAAGGTTAGCTTTGATGAAAGTGGCTACTAGGCCTGAATTGTTTCCGTGCTCAGAAGTAATAGGTTGGATTCTTCCCAGGGCAGATGTGGCGAGAATGATCTTCGCAAATACTGCAAAGAAAGGCTATGCTGCATACATCCATGCCTATGTGTCTATGGCATACCATCTACCCACACCACAGGCCTATCTAACGGAAGGTTGGTTAAAGGAGGTAGGTCTAGACCTGGTAGAGACGGTAAAAATGATGATGATCCTAGGGAAGAATTTCAGAACCAGACCTTCAGGATAAAATGATACCTCAACTCTCTAGGCTCCTTATAGATTTATTGCTTTGATGCTTAACATGATTTTTGGTAAAGCAAATGGAAAAAGTTTCAAGATTGGTTGGATACCGGTCATCTTTTTTGTTGCTACACAAGGAACTATTTTCAACTGGGCAAGTGTAGTGTCAAACAATCTTTCAGTATGTATAAGTGCAGCCTTGGGAGGAGTATCCCAGAAGAAATCTGAATTCTACATGAATTCTATTTTAATTGATTGCATATTGTGCACTCAGCCTTTCCCTGCTTTAAAGTGTAATTGGGAGAAGGACAGAACCCCAGTGTACACAGCTTATAAATTGTTTTGGGCTCATAAGTATTACAGTTACTATAGGGAGATTTGTGAGCATTTCATTATGCCCCTATATACTCTGATTTTCCTAGCAGAATGTAATTGCATGTCCGAGGAAGCATTTAAGGTCATACAAGAATTCAGGAGTTATTATTTGACAGAGGATGGATTGTATGTGAGGATGTATGGTGGTTCGAGAGCTCCTTCTCTGCTCCCAAAATATGCTACAGATTATGTACTCCACAAGGAAGCTATTAGACAATTATACATCGATGGAGTAGGGAATTTTTTGTTTAAACATAAAAAGGAAATGTACCCTGCAGTACCCTTCTTCATTGGAAGCTATAAGTTTTCAAGGGTAAAGAAGGCAGCAGAGTTTGTTAAAGAATTAGAATATTTTCACTTTGGTGAAATAAACTTTCACAAAAATGACTCTGAAAATAAGGTAGCTTACTATTGTAAAGAAGCAGGAGTTCATTTCGAGTATACTCAATTCTGGGACAAGGATGAGGAAACCTTCCACAATGCCAAAAACATAACAGCCCTTAAGAAAAGGTTCAAACAAAAGATAAAAACTATGGGTGGAAAGGGCAAGTCTGTAGAGAAAGCTAAGAATCTAGGAGGAAGAGGCAAAGAAAAGAGAGGAAGATGCTATCAGATTGGTACAAGAAGCAGAAAATTGTTTGAGGATTGAAGAAGAAGAAAATAAATGAGCCGCTGAAGAAGCAGATAAGAAGGAAGAAGAAGAAAAGAAAAGAAAATAAGAAGTTGAGATAAAGAAGAAACATATAGAAAGTGAGGGCTTCAGGTTAATAGAACCCCAAAAGGAAAAGCATCCCGCAAAGCAAGCTAATGTACAAGAAGGACAAGATCCTACAGATCAAGAACAAGGACAGTCCAATCTTGATCGCTTGGAGCATGTTGTTCCTTCTAGCAGTATGTTAGGAGAAGTTTCAACTTCTGAATTTGATTTGATTCCTTTCATGCCTATTGAAGGGGAGGAAATACCTGATTTTAATACTATATTCTATGACAAAGAAAAGAAGAGAATTGTTAAGAGAACCGAGAAAAAAGTAGACACTGGAGGAAAGCTAGGGAAGATGGTGACGGAAAAGACAGTAGTACATGGTACTCATAATGATCCACAGTTAATAGCAAGGGTCGAGGTAGCTTTAACCTTAGCAAATGAAGACAACATGGATAGGATCAAGACTGATTTAGAGCAGTCACGAAAGAACGTAGCTCAGTTGAAGGAAACCTTGAAGAAAGAGAGGGATGAAAGCCAGAATCTAAAAAGAAAATATGAGAACATGATAGGTGAAGTTAAGGTTTCAAGGACAGAATGCCAAACTCTGCAAGCAGATAAGGATGCTTTAGCAATATCTGTAGAAAATACAGAGAAGAATTCTCAAGTTACCTTGGCAGAGTTACAAAAGCTACAGCTGGAGCATAAGAGTTTAAAGGTTGAGAAAGATAATCTTCAGCTATTGTTTGGAAAATTAAATGAGGAAAAGAACAAGTTGGAAAGCAAAGTTACTGAGCTGGGAATAGAGAAGGCTACTGCAGAAGATAAGGAGAATCAATATCAGATGCAGATAGCAGCTTTAGAAGAGCAGAAGAATTCATTGACAACATCGCTAAAGACTGCTATGGAGCAGAAAGCTGACATCTGACCCTTAAAGGAGCATGCTTTGATGCTTAGGAAAAAGATCCATCAAATACAACTACAGATAGACGATGAAAGATGTAAATTTTAGCAGATAGACACCAGGCTGGAAGAGATTGTAAGTACCAATTCATATTTTCTAGATAGGACTTAGGATATATTGGAAATTATAAAGGGAATAATGGTTTGGGTAGAAACGAATAAAGAATCTCCCGTAGACCTATCCGTCAAAGATCAGCAAACATTGAAGCAAGAATATGATTTAATGGAATTCGCCAATAATATTGCAGAAGAATTTAAAAAAACAGTGAAGAAGACAAAGACTGCTTGTGCCGAATTCTGCAGGAGAGTGCTCTTCACCTATAATCGGTGTCATACTTCTGCTGAGAAGAGAATGGAGGTGCTACCTGAACATGAACTTTTTTTAAAGCATTTATAAGACAGATACAATGAGGATGAACAAGCAATCCAGCAGGTCAAGGATTTGGATGAAGGGATATTAAAAAATGAAGTAGCACATGCAACCATGAGAATACACTTATTGGGGGACCAGATGCGCCTGATTTATGCTAGAATAGAGGGTGTGAAGATCCAAGCTGCCAAGCATGAGACTAACATTCGATTCCTTGAGCCTTTTGGGTTTGAAAGCATAGCAGCAGATGCTAATGCATGGAAAAAGTTCACAAATGAGCAAGTTGGGCCTTCCTAGTGAAATGTTGTGGGAATATTGATTAATAATGTAATATATTATATTAATTTTTGTGCACAAGCTATAGGACAAATTTTTGTAAAGGAAAGGTTCTGGAAGCTCAAGAGGCAATGAGGGGCAGCCCAAGAGTTTTTTGCTTTTTGTATAAGTATAGGAGAGTTTTAGATAGTAAGGGACCTTTTTTCAGACTATCTTGAGGAAGTTTATTGTAAGAAGAACTAATTCATCTTATAATAAAGAGTTATATGTTTTCGGTTAGAGAAAATTTTTTGGAGTTTCAAATGTTTACCATGGGCTGGTTGGATGTGAACTATTTCTTTTTCATCTTGTTTCCATGAACTGTGAGATTGTTCTAACCTATTGAATTCTTTCATGTTATGAATGTGCTCCTGTTTATTTTTGTGAAATTTGCACATTCCTGATTGAGTAATGAATGTTTTAATTAACAATAAGCTATCTTCTTGTTCATCTTTCTATTGATATTCATGTGTTCAGGAATCTTAACAGCTATCTGTGATTTTCTTTATGCATGTAATACAATACATTACTCACCACTAATTACAGTTTTTCTCCCTAGGGATAGGTTAGTGAGTCTTAGTTAGTTTCTATTTGTTTTATGATTTAGAAGCGAGAGAGGTAAGACGAGAGGTAAGAACCTGCGCATCATGTTGTGACCCTCCTCATTATCTATATTGCCTGCATTTAGATAGTCATTTGCACATCATACTTAATTATTAAAAAACTAAAAAAAAATATACACGGTGTACCGGGCCGTAACCGGTAAAACACTTTAATTGTTACTTGACCTACGGTAGCCGGACCTTAAACTGAACGGATTCCCCATACCAAACAATAACGATCTAATTGGGAACGTTTATTTGGTAGAATCCCTACTGTTGTTACCTGTGATTTTTTAGGCCCCAATAGTTTTGGTGCTAGAAGGAGGGCCACCAGTGCATGGCTGGCCGAGGAACCTCGCTTTCTCAAAATTACTCCACCGGTGACCGTTTTGAAAACAGTTTGCTTCACAAACCCACTCCCGAAGAAAAAGAATTAGGGTATCTTTATCCCGTTGATAACGAAGTGGTTGATGATTTAAGGAGAATTACCAGGGCATATGCGAAAAATATTGGAGGATTACCTATTATCTCTGTCCTACCTAGAAGTGAGTATTAGAAGAAAGATCGCCCTCAATTGGAAGACTCAGTGTTAGTAGAAGATCTTGAAGAATTGGTAGAAATAGCCTTACAAGAATTTGACCAACCTTTGGATCAATTGGGACCAGATTCCCCTCATCGTTCACCTTTTCAGACTCTTGTTCAAACCCCACCGCATACTCCACTCAGAATCATGGAAAATGTGAATGGAAATCAACCACCTCCATAACCTGCATGGAGAGCTAGATCTCCTTTAAATCTGACACCTCCCTTGCATGATTTGCCTCAAAATTTTGACAAGATGTTACCCAAGTTTGAACCAAGTGAAGGAATTCTTGTAGAGGATCATTTGTAGAGTTTTTACTTGGCTTTAGAGGGACTACGAGCTGGAGAGCATGAAGATGTGGTCTGTAGATTGTTTCCTCACACCCTGAAAGGAAAATCAGCCTCATGGTATTTTTCCCTACCTGCAAATTCAATCACAGATAGAAATACTTTTGAGAGACTGTTTAGAAGCAAACACGCAATCCAGAAAACTCATGCAGCTTTAATGAAAGGGTTAATTGCTTTAAAGAAGGAAAAGAAGGAAAAAGTGCATAATTTCACTCAAAGGTTTGTTGCTTACCTAAACAATTTTGCAATTGACAAACCATCTGAACATGCCTTAATTGAATACTATACCTCAGCTCTTGGGCCTGATCTAGCCATGTTTTCCAAGAGATTGGTTAGACCCACATTAGTAGAAACCTATGAAGAAGCTAAAAAGGTAGAGGCAGAGATGGAGAGTATAGAAAATTACCCTGTTCAGTCAGAAGAGAAGACTTTCGGAAACAAGAAACCTTTATTGCTGACTAAGCCTAAGGATAAGCGATCACGGGATTTCAAAGGGATGGTGAAGATGATGCAGACATTCTCAAACAGAGTGATAGATTTAGAAAAGGAAAATGAGGCTCATAAACCATATAAGCCTTATTATAAAAAAAGGGAATACAACAGTCAACCTAAACCTCCTCCACACAGTCCTTCAGCAATGAATTTAATCGATGTAGGCATGGACAATTTTTGTACCTTTCATCAACAGCCTCATTCTAAGAAGAATTGCCCACAATGGGTTAATTCTATGGCATTAGTAATGAATCAATTATTGGACTCCAAATTGACAGAAACTGGTGAGGAGAAATAAAAAGATCATGAATCTACAGAAACACAAGAGGAAGATACCTTAGTTTTATGAGACTTTGTTTCTATGTTTAATATGGAAGATGAAGACTTTTTGATGCAAGAAGAAACACCAAAAACTAATGTAACAACAAGAAGTCAGAATCTGTTAAAAGAAGATAATTCAATACTTCCAAAGATTAAGAAACTTCAAGAAAACATGAAGAAGATAAAGAACAACACTTCGACTGTTAAAATACCTGAATTTGTCATTTCAAGTCAGGATCCTAAGAAAGTCAACACACCTGTAAAGCCTTCTGAAAATAAAATAGAAAGTGCCAAGAAGAGTCTCAAAGAACATGAGATGGGATATGATGTTGTGGAAGACATTAAAAAGGCTAAAGCAAATATCTCATTGTTTAAAATGTGAAATTCACCTTAGCAAAACGAGAAGCTTTTAAAAGCACTTGAAACACCAGAAGAGGATCCTCCCAGTGACAACCAACCTGAGGAAGATATTGGTGAGGCAAGTTTAGGAGGAAAATCTAGGTATAAAACTCTATCATTTCTCCTAACCTTTGAAATTTTCAACTATAATGTGCATAACTGTTTAGTGGACTCAAGAGCATCAATCAATGTTATGCCACTTTCAGTCTGCAAGAAAATCAATGGTCAACCTAAACCAACCATTATACAAGTTCTTCAATTAGACAGAACAACAGTAAAAGTAATAGGATAAATGGAGGATGTTCTGATTCGTTTATCTGTAGATGAGAGGGTATGTCAGTACATTGACATTGTAGTAGCAGACATACCAGATGCTTATGTTTTGGTTTTGAGCCAAGACTGGTCAGCAAGGTTAGAAGGATATTTTGCATCGGATTGGTCACATTTGTGGTTGCCTTTTAAAGGATGTCATAATCAGATAAAAGTGTTAAGAAAGCCTCAAATTAAATATAATGTGACTCAGTTAGAAGGAAAAAATGAACCAGTAAACTCTGTGTTGGGAAACTATTTCATTGAACTGGAACCAGGAAATTACCAAGCTGAAGAAGCCAGCAGTATACCTGATATCCAACCCAATCTCCTTCGATTTTCATGGACTGATGAGATTGACTGTAACATAGTAGATTTAGTTCGTAATTCAAATTCAGTAGAAGTAGAAAGTTTTTCGATTCTTTATTTCGATGGTTCTAAAACATTGGAGGGATTAGGGGCTGGCTGTGTCCTAATTGATCCAGAAAAGAAAGAAAAAACAAACATTTTCTTTCATGTAGGTTAGAATTTGAATGCACAAATAACACAGCTGAGTACGAAGCACTAGTTCAGGGACTTAAAAAAACAATAGAATTGAAAGTAAAAAATCTGAAAGTATATGGAGATTTTGAAATCGTTGTTAAGCAAATTCGGAACAAAATACACTGCATTTCACCCCATTTGAAAGCTTACCAAAATGAAGTTTGGGATTTGTTGATAAATGTTCATGCATTCAATATTGTGTCAATTCCTAGATTAAAAAATGCAACAGTTGATTTATTAGCTACCTCAGCTGCAAGATTAGTACCTTCAAATAATAGATGCTCTATTGAATTAATTTTCAGGCCTTCTGTTCCAGTTAACATCACAAATTGAAGGGTTTTTGACAATGATCGGCAAATCTTGGAGTGTTTGATGAATGATGAAACTTTCAAAGGAGCAATAATAGATGATGAAGAACATCAAGCGGAATTAAAGTTCGGTAACTTTATTCCAAAAGGAGTTAGAACCTTGGAACAAATGTTTGATTTAGATAACAAGTTCAGAAAGCCAGCAAATGTCAAGACTCATAGCTCGTCTTTACAATTCTAGCTGATAAATTTAGGGACTGAAGCTGAACCCAAATATGTAAATTTGGGGAAGTGTTGTTCTCTAGGAGAAAGGAGTAATTTCATTAGTTTATTCAAGCAGTACAGGGATGTGTTTTCTTGGACCTATGAAGATCTCAAAACTTATGACACAAATATCATACAACATGTTATCCCAATCAAAGTTGGAATCAAGCCTTACCAACAGCCTTTGAGAAATATGCATCCTAAGCTGGAACCTTTAATTCAAAGTGAGGTAAAAAAGTTGTTGGATGCTAAAATCATATTTAAAGTCAGACATTTGGAATGGGTTTCTAATTTGGTACCAGTACGGAAAAAGTCCGGAGAAATCAGACTTTGCGTAGATTTCAAAAATCTTAATCGTGCATCAGATAAAGATAATTATCCTACCCCACCCATGGAGCAAATACTACAGATGGTTTTAGGCTCTGAATTGTTTTCGTTATTAGATGGATTCTCCGGTTATAATCAAGTATTAGTAGCAGAAGAAGACAGGCTTAAGACGACTTTCAGAACCAAGTGGGGAACTTTTGCATATAGGAGGATGCCCTTTGGACTTATCAATGTTGGAGCTACATTCCAAAGGGCCATGGATATAGCTTTCCGCAGTCTGATTGGTCGTAGTGTTGAGGTTTATTTAGATGATGTTACAATATTTTTGAAAAAGAGAGAAGAGCATGCATTTCATTTGAAACATATTTTCGAGCGTTGCCGAAAATATTGAATTTCACTAAATCCCAAGAAATGTGTGTTTGCAGTCATAGAAGGAAAGCTACTAGGTCATGTCATTTCTAAGAAAGGAATCTCCATAGACCCGGAGAGGATTAGAGCCATAGAACAGATCCCTTTACCCCATAATAAAAAGGGTATGCAATCTTTTATGGGGACAATCAACTTTGTGCGAAGGTTTGTACCAGACTTTGCTCAAATCGTCAAACCTTTGCAGCAAATGGTTAAACAGACTGTGTAGTTCAAATGGACTTATTTGGAGAAGAATACATTCAACAAGATAAAAACATCTGTTGCTCATGCACCATCACTCAAAAGTCCAAATTTTGAAAAGGATTTTATTCTGTACACTTTTGCGTCTAATGATTCATTAGCAGTTGTACTTACATAGAAAGAAGATGGGGGAGATGAGTACCCCGTATCATTTATGAGCACTGATCTGCAAGGGGCTGAATTGAATTATCCAATATTTGACAAACAAGCTTATGCAATTTTTAAAGTGGTAAAACAATCCAGGCCATATATACTTAAGAATCGCACCAAAGTAATAGTTCCACACCCAACCGTACGATCTATTTTTGTACAAAAGGAGTTAGGAGCAAGAAGATGCAACTAGGTGACTGCTTTACAAGAATACGATCTTGAGTTCAAACCAGCAGCCATAGTTAAAGGACAAGGACTTTGTAAACTAATGACTGAGGGTCAAAACAATGAAGAAAGTAGTTGGGATAATGAAGCTAAACTACATATGGTGGATGTATGTCCTCTGTTTATAGCTCCAGACTCCTGGTATAGGGATCTAGTCCATTATCTCCAAGAAGGGTATTTGTCGGAGCATTGGAGTCTCAAGCAAAGAAGAGCATTATGTCTGAAATCAGCTTTATATCATATCATTGATGGAGTAACGTTCAGAAAGAACTACGATGGAGTCTTTCTCAAGTGCTTGGAACAAGAAGATGCAAAGAAGGTTGTAGCAGAATTGCATGATGGACTTGCTGGAGGTCACTTTTCTGGAGACACAAAAGCACATAAGATTCTCAAAGCTGGATATTACTGGCCTACATTGTTTAAGGATGCTCATGCTCATGTTAGAAAATGTGATGCTTGTCAGATATGTGTTGGAAGACATGCCAAAGTAGCAGGACCATTAAAACCAGTAATTATATCAGAACCATTTGAACAATGGGGAATTGATGTTATTGGAGAAATCAATCCAAACTCCTCATTACAACATAAGTACATTCTGACAGCAACTGATTATTTTACGAGATGGGTCGAGGCTATTCCATTACGAAAAGTAAACAAAGATGCAGTTATAGATTTCTTATAGAACCACATTATGACCAGGTTTGGGGTTCCAATTTCCCTAGTTTTTTTATAATGCTTCTTATTTTTCTTCTATTAAATTAACTGCATTTGCTAATGAAAGAGGAATTAAGTTGCATTATTCTGCAAATTATTACCCACAAGAGAATGGTTTGGCAAAATCCACAAACAAAAATCTAATTAGAATTCTAAAGAAAATAGTGATAGAAAATCAAAGGAGCTGGCATTTAGATTTACCTAATGCTCTTTGGGCTGATAGAGTCGCACCCAAGAATTCCTTAGGTGTGTCACCATACACTCTCATTTATGGAAAAGAAGTTGTCCTCCCTCCTAATATTCTATTGCCATCTTCCATAATATCCCAAGAGTATAGGGGTACTGATAATGAAATTCTACAATTCCGAATCTATAATCTGTTGAAGTGAGAAGAGTCTAGGTCCAAAACCCAGGAAAGGTTTAAGATCAACAAGAAATGGTGAAGCATTGGTTTGACAAGCACAAAGCTGGGAATAAATAGTTCAAAGTAGGAGATCTGGTTCTTAAGTGGGATCACCCGCACGATGAGAAGGGAAAGCACACTAAGTTTCAGCAGTTATGGGTAGGCCCTTTTCAAATTGTAGCAAAGCTAAGCCCCTCGACTTACAAGTTGCAGAACTTACAGGGGTGGGAAGAGAACTTACCAGTAAATGGTTTAGTTCTCAAGCTTTATTGAGTCTTGATCATTTTGATTTTGTTTTCTTGTACATAAATAAACATTTGGTTTATTGTTTACTTTACAGTATTTTAGTTGTTTTCTTTATTTGCTTAGAGTTCGATTGATTGTAAATTTTTGTTTTGCTTATGGTCAATAAAACAGCACGACTTTGGTTGTATGGAGCTCATCAAAATTCTGGATTAACTAAAATCTTTGACTACAAGACTGCCTACTATTGATTCATATAATGTTTGAAAGAATTTCTTCAAGTTTAGCTGATTTTCTAAATGGTTATGAACACATTGAAGTCCTGCTTAATCCTTGTGAAATAACTCAGGATAGAAAAGTCCAGAGTACTATTTTGAGGCTCCATTAATCTCACATTAAAAAACTTTCCTAGGGGGTAACAACAAAAGACCCATGGAAAGGAAGCAAGGTAAACAGTGTATTATATTTAAATAATCCTATGCCATGAATTGAAAGCCAAAAGGTTAATGAGAGTCAAAATCTCCTAAAAAGCAATATGTATCAAAACACGTACTAAACCACATCAGTATGAATGAGATTGCCAAAGTTCGTCTTCGTCCGTGAGTTGAAATTAAAATATCTCTCAAACAAAAGGATACTATGGATAGTGGAGCCTGAATTAAAATTTAGAAAGAAGGCAAACAGGAGGACTCAAGAGGGGACAAAAGTCCAAAAGCACAAAAAAGTGCAAAATGGCATGGGAATGAGGAACAAACGAATATATCTGTTTACCATATGTTACGATCCTCTGGTGTTGGAGTTGGAAACTACCCAAAGATAGAGGTAAAACGAAACTCATACTCTTGGCCTCGAAAGAGCTATCCAGACTTTGAAATCCTGGTTCCCTTTTTTTTCTTAAACTTACACTATTATCAATGGTTAAAGTGAATAAATCTTGCATTTGGGAATTTAGATATCTTGAAGAAATCTAGTAAAGTGGTACCATCAGAGCAGTCTGTTGATCAAAGAGTAAATTGTTCAAATATTTGTGTTCACCAGGTAGTCGTCAATTATTGCAGCAGCAACTATTTCCCCAAAATATTTCAATTTTAGGGCCCCCCTTTTTTATTTGTTTTTCTTCAAACTGGCCTAAGAGTATTTTATTATTGCCAAAGTTTCCCTGAGTTTAGAAAATTCTCTTAAAAAACTTGGTCTTTTTACTTTTTTGTATCGAATGATTAGTCAACTATTCTTTCGATATCGGAAGCGTAGTGGACTAGCCTTCCGACGTTGCAGAAGTGGAGTCATCTAGCTTGCCGAGTGGTCCGTTGGAAGCCTTTGGAAACCTTCACTGATGCATCGGAGTTAATTTGCTTTACCTCTCAGACTTTGTTTTCCGAAGTTCTGGCTCCTTAGTGCATGACTTATCCAATGAACCGGGTGTTCTTTCTCTTTAGTGTATCCATTATCCGATTAAATGTTTTCTCGCTGTCGCATTGGTTGACTGGAAAAGGGCGGAGTTGTAGTGTTTATCTCGCCAGACGTTGCAGAAATCTAGTCCTAAAACGATCTGAAAGCTTTACCTTTTCTTTGTCGATTCCAAATAGTTTAACTTTGTCGGTAGCCGATACTCATCTCCCAAAGCAATCATCGGGGTAGTAGAGCAGTCTAACACCGACGTTGCGGAGGGCCATCAACAATTGCTCCCGAGAATAGTTGATAGTGTTTTCGACGTCCGATATTGCTTTAACAATATAGTGTCGGGTCTGTAGTTCTTTTCGCACCCGCTATCGCGGATATCCTCCAGACTATTTTTTCGATGGTTTTAATGTTTGCCCGCCCGGTCAAAGGTTATATATATGTGTTATATCATGCCTTGTGATTTTTCTGTTTGCACTATCGAAAACGTCCGGAGAAGGTGTGCGCGCAGCTGTCAAGACCTATTTTGTCCTCCTTTGCACCTGTGGAAAGCTTTGCCCATCTGGGTCGTCCATGTCGCCATTTCCAGGTAGGTTACCTGTGATTTTGTCTTTTGGGTGGTTTTTTTTACTAATTGAACCATTAGTGGGTGTAGGTTAGGTTTTCCGCATGGAGGTTAGGGTTTTTTCCTTCTTACAGTTTTTCTTGTGAATATTTTACCTTATTAAGGGCATAGCCCATTGCTTAAATTTTCATTTGGTGGGAAGGTTGAGTTTGTCTGATGTTAAGCGTTATGAGTACGCTTGCATCTTGGGCGCGAGGTTTTAGGGTATGGTGCAGACAAGCGTTTCGCCGTCTGCACCACCCTATTCTTGGAAATTTTATGGTCAGACGGAGGTTAAGAAGTCATATTCCCTACAGCCAAAGTTTCCCGTGGGATTCGGGAGGGCATTCAATCGACTAGGGTTGTTTGAGAGAGCAGTTTGTGCATTGGAAATGAGAAATTTTGAGAGTTTGTTGAAATTTAGCGGTGGAATAAGCTTGATGAGAATCAAAATACTTGTATGAGATGAAGAAGAATTTCAGTCGATTAGGGTTTTCTGAGAGAGTGAAGCTTGGGCAGGTTTAGGAGGCAGCATTCTACCAGGTTTTCTATTTTTAAATCACTCATTTAAAACACTGTGTTTAACCTAATTTACCAGCATGCATGTCGAAGAGGTGAATAGATATGTATATTTTCTTGTTTATTACTATATCAATTGTTAGAGTTAGTTAGACTAAAACATGCTACAAGACTGTTACAGGTCGATTGCCATTACAGCAACATGCCAAAGAGACAGAAGAAGAAAGCCCAGGTAGCTGAAGAGGAGTCTGAGGTAGAAGTAATAACCAAGTTAGAAATCACCTATGAAGACACTAAAGCCACTACTAGAGTAGAACTAGATTACAAATGGGGAGAAATTTTCAGAATGATCTCAAGCCATAATGTCCCTGATGCTTGGTTTGAAGAAATGACAATTTATGCTAAAATTGAAAGGTCATCTTTAATGAAAGTGGCTACTAGGTTTGAATTGTTTCCATGCTCAGAAGTAATAGGTTGGATTCTTCCCAAGGCAGATGTGACGAGAATAATCTTAGAAAATATTGCAAAGCAAGGATATGATGCATACAACCCTACCTATGTGTCTATGGCATACCATCTACTCGCACCACAGGCCTATCTAACGGAAAGTTGGTGAAAGGAGGTAGGTTTGGACCTGGTAGAGACCGTAAAGAGGATGATGATCTTAGGGAAGAATTTTAGAACCAGACCTTCGAGAGAATATGATACTTCAACTCTCTGTGCTCCTTACATATTTATTGCTTTGATGCTTAACAGGATTTTTTGTAGAGAAAATGGAAAAAGTTTCAAGATTGGTTGGATATCGGACATCTTTTTTGTTGCTACACAAGGAACTATTTTCAACTGGGCCAATATAGTGTCAAACAGTCTTTCAGCATGTATAAGTGCAGCCTTGGGAGGAGTATCCCAGAAGAAATATGAATTCTACATGAGTTCTATTTTAATTGATTGCATATTGTGCACACAGCCTTTCCCTGCTTTAAAATGCAATTGGGAGAAGGACAAAACCCGAGTATACATAGCTTATAAATTGTTTTGGGCTCATAAGTATTACTGTTACTATAGGGAGATTTGTGAGCATTTCATTATTCCCCTATATACTCTGATTTTCCTAGCATAATGTAATTGCATTTCCAAGGAAGCATTTAAGGTCATACAAGAATTCGATGGTTATTATCTAACTGAGGATGGATTGTATGTGAGGATGTATGGTGGTTCGAGAGCCCCTTTTCTGCTCCCAAAATATGCTATAGATTATGTACTCCACAAGGAAGCTATTAGACAGTTATACATCGATAGAGTAGGGAATTTTTTGTTTAAACATAAAAATGTAGCGTACCCTGTAGTACCCTTCTTCATTGGAAGCTATAAGTTTTCAAGGGTAAAGAAGGCAGCAGAGTTTGTTAAAGAATTAGAATATTTTCACTTTGGTGAAATAAACTTTCACAAAAATGACTCTGAAAATAAGGTAGCTGATTATTGTAAAGAAGTAGGAGTTCATTTCAAGTACACTGACTTCTGGGACAAGGATGAGGAAACCTTCCACAATGCCAAAAACATAACAGTCCTCAAGAAAATGTTCAAACAAAAGATAACAACTATGGGTGGAAAGGGAAAGGCTGTAGAGAAAGCTAAGAATCTAGAAGAGGAAGATGCTATCAGATTGGTACAAGAAGAAGAGAATTGGTTGAGGATTAAAGAAGAGGAAAAGAAATGAGCCGCTGAAGAAGCAGCTAAGGAGGAAGAAGAAGAAAAGAAAAGAAAAGAAGAAGTTGAGATAAAAAAGAAATATGCAAAAAGTGAGGACTTCAGGTTAACAGAACCCCAAAAGGAAAAGCAGCCCACAGAGCAAGCCGATGTACAAGAAGAACAAGATCCTACAGATCAAGAACAAGGACAGTCTGAACTTGATCCCTTGGAGCCTATTGTTCCTTCTGGCAGTATGTTAGGAGAAGTTTCAACTTCTGAATTTGATTTTATTCCTTTCATGCCTACCGAAGAGGAGGAAATACCTAATTTTAATACTATATTCTATGACAAAGAAAAGAAGAGAATTGTTAAGAGAACCGAAAAAAAAGTAGATACTGAAGGAAAGCCAAGGAAGATGGTGACGTAAAAGACAGTAGTACATGGTACTCATAAGGATCCATGGTTAATAACAAGGGTTGGGGTAGTTTTAACCTTAGAAAATGAAGACAACATGGACAGGATCATGACTGATCTGGAGCAGTCACGGAAGAACGTAGCTCAGCTGAAGGAAACCTTGAAGAAAGAGAGGGATGAAATCCATAATCTAAAAAGAAAATATGAGAACATGATAGGTGAAGTCAATGTTTCAAGGATAAAATGCCAAACTCTGCAAGCAGATAAGGATACTTTAGCAATATCTGCAGAAAATACATAGAAGAATTCTCAAGTTACCTTGGCAGAGTTACAAATTCTACAGCTGGAGCACCAGATTTTAAAGGTTGAGAAAGATAATCTTCAGCTATCATTTAGAAAATTAGATGAGGAAAAGAACAAGTTGGAAAGCAAATTTATTGAGCTGGGAATAGAGAAGGCTACTGCAGAAGATAAGGAGAAGCAATATCATACGCAGATAGAAGCTTTAGAAGAATAGAAGAATTCATTGGCATCATTGCTAAAGAGTGCTATGGAGTAGAAAGCTGACATTCGACCCTCAAAGGAGCATGCTCTGATGCTTAGGAAAAAGATCCATCAGATACAACTACAGATAGAAAATGAAAGATGTAAAGTTCAGTAGATAGACACCAGGCTGGAAGAAATTGTAAGTACCACTTCATATTTTCTGGATAGGACTCGGGATATATTGGAAGTTTTAAAGGGAAGAATGGTTTGGGTAGAAACCAATAAAGAATCTCTCACATACCTATCTGTCAAAGATCAGCAAACATTGAAGCAAGAATATGAGTTAATGAAATTCGCCAGTAATATCGCAGAAGAATTTAAAAAAACAGTGAAGAAGACAAAGACTGCTTGTGTCGAATTCTACAAGAGAGTGCTCTTCACCTATAATCGGTGTCAAACTTCTGCTGAGAAGAGATTGGAGGTGCTCCCTGAACATGAACTGTTTTTAAAGCATTTACAGGACATATACAACGAGGATGAACAAGTAATCCAGCAGGTCAAGGATTTGGATGAATGGATATTAAAAAATGAAGTAGCACATGCAGCCGTGAGCATACACTTATTGGAAGACCAGATGCGCCTGATTCCTGCTAGAATAGAGGGTGTGAAGATCCAAGCTGTCAAGTATGAGATTAAAATTTGATTCCTTGAGCCTTCTGGGTTTAAAAACATAGCAGTAGATGCTAATGCATTGAAAAAGTTCACAAACGAGCAAGTTGGGCCTTCCTAGTGAAATGTTGTGGGAATATTGATTAATAATGTAATATATTATATTAATTTTTGTGCACAAGCTACATGACAAATTTTTGTAAAGGAAAGGTTGGGGAAGCTCAAGAGGCAATGAGGGGTAGCCCAAGAGTTTTATGCTTTTTGTACAAGTATAAGAGAGTTTAGATAGTAAGGGACATTTTTTGAGACTATCTTGAGGAAGTTTATTGTAAGAAGAACTAATTCATCTTATAATAAAAAGTTATGTGTTTTCGGCTGGAGAAAGTTTTGTGGAGTTTCAAATGTTTGCCATTGGCTGGTTGGATGTGAACTATATCTTTTTCAGCTTGTTTCCATGAACTATAAGATCGTTCTAACCTACTGAATTCTTTCATGTTATGAATGTGCTCCTGTTTATTTTTGTGAAATTTCCACATTCGTGATTGAGTAATGAATGTTTTAATTAACAATAAGCTATGTTGTTGTTCATCTTTCTATTGATATTCATGTGTTCAAAAATGTTAACAACTATCTGTGATTTTCTTTATGCTTGTAATACAATACATTACTCACCATTAATTACAGTTTTGCTCCCTAAGGATAGGTTAGTGAGTCTTAGTTAGTTTCTCTTTGTTTTGTGATTTAGAAGCGAGAGAGGTAAGAATCTGCGCATCACGTTGTGACCCTCCTTGTCATCTCTATCGCATGCATTTAGTTAGGCATTTGCACATCATACTTGAATATTAAAAAACTAAAAAAAATATACACGGTGGACCACGCCGTAACCAGTAAAATAATTTAATCGTTACTTGACCTACGGTAGCCGGACCGTAAACCGGACGGATTCCCCATACCAAACAATAACGAGCTAATTGGGAACGTTTATTGGGGAGAATCCCTACTGTTGTTACCTGCGATTTTTCAGGCCCCAACTAAACTGTCAGGGCTTTCCATGGAACAAAGGCCCCAAGCTAAGTTGGATCTCGAATGAAATTGAGATTATATTGTTAGTTGAAACTTGGGAGCACGAAGAATCTAAGGTCCCTAACAGAGATGGCTTTGTACTTTTGTCAATATGGAACAAACGATCATATCGTAGATGCATTGGGGGTATAGCTTGTTACATTAGGAAGAACATCTCCCCCTATGCTAGGGTTTGTAAAAAAGACCCTTACAACTAATATATTTGGATAGAGATTACTGACATTAATGTTAAAAAAAACCTACATATCAATTTGTTATTTTGCCCCTATTAATTCTAACTTCTATAAGAAAAACAATTTAGATAAAAATTGTCTTTACAATGGTTTAGACATTAGAGGAATTTTGGGGTCTAAAATGGGCCTCCTAAGGAAAATAATAAAATAATAGTTAAAATAATAAAATAATAGTTAAAATAATAAAATAATATTGATTAATTTTGGAGGAAGAAAGAAAAAAACTACTTTTTGTGTTCGTATTTTCGACATATCTCCCTGTGTTTTTACTCAAATTTCGATCGGGAGAGCTTGTTGGATGCGTAATTTGATTCTGCATCCAACGAGTACCCGCACTGCATACTTTTGACGGACCCCGCTACCCAAAAAATAAGAAATACTTGAAAAAACATGATGATGATGTCATCATCACGTTTTTTCAGGTATTTCTTGTTTTTGGGGTAGCGGGGTCCGTCAAAAGTATGCAGTGTGGGTACTCGTTGGATGCGGAATCAAATTCTGCATCCAACGAGCTCTCCCGATCGAAATTTGAGTAAAAACACAATGAGATATGTTGAAAATACGAACAAAAAAAGTAGTTTTTTTTAATGACAAATATGTGAATTCAACCATTATGGTTGACTTATTTTATTGAAATTCTATTGGTTCTTGAATTCCAACTCACAAAAACTTATTTTGGCACGTTTTCTTATAAGGGCCATTTTAGACCCCAAATTTCCTCTAATGGAATGATATTTCTAGCCTAAGGAATGAAGGTAATATCCTTTTAATGGGTGACTTTAATGCTCGTACTTCAAGCAACTACGCTATTCTTCTAAGCAATTATTCCAACCACAATCCTCTTTGGTTAGACGAAGACCTTACTCTAGCTATCAGGTACAACATAAGCTCTGAAGATCTAGGAGAAAATTTGTTTGGGTCTGAGCTAGTCAAGCTCTATAGTGCTCAAGATCTCATAATTTGCAACGGTCTAAAGAAGTGGTCCAATTCTAGCCAGATGACCTGTATCCATGGGATTGGTAGCAGTGTGGTAGACTATGTTATTTCTGATATCCCTTTATACAACGAAATAATAAGTTTTGATATCTTAAACGACCACGAACCCAGATCATATACCTTTAATTGTAACCCTCAATTTTGTCATGCATAGAGATTCCATAGAAAATATTCCTTATAGCCAAAAGAACTTGATCTTTGATAGAAATAAAAATGATCTTTTTCTAAATGATTTAAAAATTAATTTGCTTCTTTTATCGAGTATAAACAACATAGAACACCTCTATCATAATTTTGCTACAACCCTCTCATATTCTATTAATAAGTTCTCAATTGAATTTTCAAGTAATAAAAGAAATAGAAAAACCAACCTTTGGTATGATAAAGGTTGTAAAAGTGCGAGGAGAGAAATTAAGAAAGCTCTTGATGAGTCTCTTAAAATTGACAAGATACAAATATATAAAGCCCTAACTATAAAAAAAAAATGTAATATATTCATAGAAGACAAGAAAATATCTTACGCCTTTCTAAGGTGGCTCCTAAGAAATTATGGAGGCGAATTCTAACTAGAAAAACTAAAGATAATAATAATATTGCTTTACACGACTGAAATTCCTATCTTAAAAAGCTTTATGAATCCCCGAATGTCATAGACAACTTTGAAACCCTACTCACAATGGAAGAAGTTTTCTCATTAGAAGACATAGATTTTGGGGTTAAGCGTTTAGCAAATGGAAAAGCTAAGGACATTGAAGGTTACCAGGCAAAAATCTTAAAAATTGGAGGCCCTGTCCTCATCCCTCACATCCACAAGTTATTCAATCAAGCAGTCAAGCAAGGGTTCCCTAAACCTTGGACTCAGAGCCTCATTATCCCTATTTTTAAAAATTGGGATACAAATAACCCCT
Organism: Pseudotsuga menziesii; assembly: GCA_001517045.1. Classification (NCBI taxonomy): domain Eukaryota; kingdom Viridiplantae; phylum Streptophyta; class Pinopsida; order Pinales; family Pinaceae; genus Pseudotsuga; species Pseudotsuga menziesii. The sequence continues at coordinate 185,495 of LPNX010436033.1, read as the reverse complement.
CTAATTAGCGAACAATTATGATTAGCCCCCTCTTAGCCAAGTTATATGGTATTATTTTGGAAAAGAAGATCAACATATGGCTTGAAAGTGAAGGTAAGTGGGCTAAAAGTCAAGCGGGTTTTAGAAGGAAACACTCAACAACGAACCACCTCGTTACGCTTAGGATCATTGTGGAGGAGTGTCATAATAACAAATCCAATCTCTTTTGTTGCGTTGTGGACTTTAGAAAGGCTTTCGATACGGTAGTTAAAAATAACCTATGGAATAGATTAGAAGAGCTAAAGGTTCATTTCGAGTTGAGAGCGGCTGCAATAAGGGTATACGAGAATGTAACTGCCAAGTTTAAGAGCAATGAGGGGTGGTTGAAAGATATTAAGTGTAATATCGGAGTTAACCAAGGTTACCCCCTCTCCCCTACCCTATTTTGCATTTACATCGATAAGTTAGAAGGTTGTTTAGAAGAGGCAAGCTGTGCTGACACATTCTTAGCTGGAATAGTCATCATCCTTCTTCTCTATGCCGACAATATTGTTCTTCTGGCAAGGTGTCCATCGAATCTTGATAAGCAACTACGACTTCTTAAGGATTTTTGCTCTACCATGGGTATCACTGCCAACACTGACAAAACAAAAGTTATGATTATCAAATCCAATGACACTTATGTTAATTTTGTGTTTGACAATAGCAACATGGAGGAAGTGTCTTCTTACAAATACCTAGGAATTGATATTCATCACAAGCTCAACTGAAACTATAGCATTGAGAAAAATGATTAATGGAGGGTGCAAAGCGTATTTTGGCCTTGAAAATAATTGTAAAGCAGCAAACCTTACGATGTGGGATAAAAAAAAGCTCCTTTTTGAAACTTTAGTCACTCTTGTTATCTTGTATGGATGTGAGGTTTGGGTTTGTACCATCTCTAGAGAATCCTAGAGAAATATTGAACAAATTCAGAAGCATTTTATAACGTATAACCTCAAAATTAAAAGCAATACACCATATCATATTCTCCTTATAAAAGTGGGTCTTTTCCCTATTGAGAGCCTAGCTATGACTAGGCTCCTGATGTACAAGCACAAAATCAATAACATGGGAGACCATAATCTTCTTAAGCTAGCTTTTAATTCCAGCCAAAGCCACCTAACGTTAAAGCGAGGTTGGTATAAAGATATCAGGGCCTGGTTAAACCACTAGAAAATCGACGAAAATGTTGCATTGCAAAATATTAATAACATTACAAATATTGTTATTTATAAGTTTAAAAAGAAATTGTGGTGTGAGAAAGATTTAAAGGCTAAAAAAAAGTTTAAAATATTATAAGGAGGTCATCAACCCTACTCTAGAAGATCAAAAGTATCTCTCTGTTTTAACCAGTTCAAAGAAAAAAATTAATATAACCAAGATAATAACAAATTCTCATGAGCTCCGTAGTGAAACAAGTCATTGGACAATTCCTAAAACACCATGGGTGGAAAGGATCTGCCATCTCTGTGAGAATATGAACATTGAAGATGAAAATCACTTCCTCTTAGAGGGCCCTACGTACACCCAAATTAGATTTCAGTTTCATAATCTTTGTTGCAATACCGACATTCCTAGCCTTTTAACATGTCAAAATTATAGTGAGCTCGAGACGCTTCTCTCCAAGCTCTTTGAGCATGGGAATACAATTTTAAAACAAACTAATTAATTTGTTTCTTTAGGTTCAAGATGACCAAAATTTAGTCTCGATGGACATTAACCATCATCATCATCAATATAAAAAAACAAATAATCAACAATATTAAAAAACAAATAACGAATAATATAGCCAAAATATAAGAAAAAAAACTAAGAAATAATCAGTAATATAAAAAAATAACAAATAATTAATAATATTAAAAGACAAATAACTAATAATTAGTAATATTAAAAGACAAATAACTAATAAAATAAACAAAATATAATAGCAAAAAATAATTTAAAGAAAGACATAGTAAATAACAAATAATTATATTTAAGATAATGTTTAAGAACAAATAATTATATCTTAGATAACAAGTAATATAAAAAAAACAAATAACAAATAATTATATTTTAGATAATGTTTCATAACAAATAATTATATTCAGATAAAGTTTTAGATAATGTTTTGAAACATTAATAATTATATTTTAGATAATGTTTTGAAACCTTATCTTTTTATTCTTTTGTAGAATTTAATGCAATCTTTTATTTTCGCTCTAGACAACATTCATAATTTTAAAAAATATAAAAAAAATCTAATGCCATCTTTTTATTCTTTTGTAGGATCTAATGCCCTTAATTTTTTTCATTATAAAAACAGAAGAGTATGGTAGTCCTACATAATTATTACTAGGATATAAAATCTCCGAAATTAAAATTCTCGTGAATGGGGTTGTGACTAAAGAAAAGGTCTGCCTACTTCCAGAACCTCATTCGATGTAAAGACGAAAACAGGGTAATCATTGATAAAAAAATTTAGTAAATGTTGATAAACTCCGTATCTTTCTCGTAGCACGAATTCATTCTCCTTTAGACACTTTTCATTCAATGTTTAGTAAGACATTATGTTCTTAAATATTACATCATTCACAAGGAAAAGGGTTTTCTTTGTTTTCAAATATTCACACTTCAAAATACAAAAATCCTATCATGTTTTTGTCCGGAAAAGGGTTTTCTTTGTTTTCAAATATTCACACGTCAACATACAAAAATCCTATCATGTTTTTGTCCGTATCCGCATTAGAGTGAGATAAATTCTAGATTATTTTTTTTTTTTTTTGCAAATTTTTTTATTAAAATCTGGTAAAAATAGTCGAAATTGCATAATCAAGGTGTTTAAGGAATTATTAAGGGCACTGAATCCATTTTGCAATCAAAACTGTAATTTCAACAATCAAAATCACAATTTCAGCAAAAATCCCCTTGGTCTAAAATTTAGCTCACCCCCTTCCTATTTGAAATTTCATAAAACACCTCTAGAACCACAAGATTACAGTTACACATACAAACAAGAAAAATAAAAACTTAATTAAATGGAAGGGCCAGATCTGTGACACAAATGAACTAAACTAAAAAAAACTTTAAAAATTTCAAAGAAAAAGGGTCTCAAAAATCTTATATCAACTTCATTAACAGGTTTACAGCTTTCAACAGAACAGCCAATTTATTTCAACTGTTTCTTGTTTAAAGATACCAAAAATGTTGGCAGATTTTCTGAAGTTCAGAGAAGAAACTCTCAAGATAAATCGGAATGGCACAAGTACCCCATACCACGCCAATCTGTTCCAAAGGTTACAAAGGTGCCGAAATGACATCCGAAGGACCAGCAATCCACGAAAACTATGCGAAGGAATAAAATGTTAACCATAATCTGAATTGATGTAGAAATGACTGCAAAATGCCCAAAACAAATCCCTTACTATGTACAGGGAATACAAAGCTGCTGCTCAGTCAAGCCTTTCCATGTGTATTCTCTGACATGCACTTGCCAAATCTATTGAAGCTATCCTAGCAGGTCCAGCAAATGGCAACAATCTACAATGCGAATCTTTCGGAGCCATTCTGGTAGGCCTGTCATATATTCATCAACCTACAACACAACTCTAAGATGATAGAGCAGTCACTTCTATAAAATCCAGGGGATCAAAGAATCTGCTGCTTGTAACTTTACTTGCAAACAGCACGTTTCACTAGATATATTAAATCAGCTGTGGCTGAATACAACCAAAAATAAACCCCGACTGCTAAATCGTCTTCATAGCTGCAGCAGTTTTTATGACTTTCATCAGAACCTTCTGTGAGACATCGTCACTTCATCAAAGTCAACACAACTACTGTCGACAGGTGTCTGTGGTGTGGCACCCTCTGGTCTGCCGAGTGTTGTATGAATTGCAGTTTAGGCACTTTTGTGCAACAATGTGAAATGGGACTTCTGAAGTTGCATTACAATCATTGCATAAAATCCAGATCTGCTTGAAATAAAACTCAGTAGTTAGGATTTTTATTTCATAATGAAAAGTCAGTATAAATCGATTTAATTCTTACATATCATACCTTCTTATTCTCGTAGGACTCGGGCATTGGTGTCATTGCAACCTGCACACATTTCATAATGCCATATTTCAATAACCCATAAGTGGCCAATCAGTGAATGCTTCAGTTTGTAAGTTTCTGCGGTGAGGTGGATTAGTGTAGGGTTTTTCTGGAAATTCTGCAGTAGTCATTTTGTAAGTCTACGTTTCGATTCCGAATCAGGAACCATGATCAGGACAAGAAGTCAAGTGATGGTTCCTGATCATGGTTCCTGATTCGGAATCGAAACGTAGACTTACAAAATGACTACTGCAGAATTTCCAGAAAAACCCTACACTAATCCAGTGAATGCTTTTTTGGTATATTTACACAAACAGATAAATCACCTCTTCGTCGAGTTTCTCCCACACCTTTGACATATCACATACTGACTTAGAACACATTGGGCAAAAGAACCTGCAAACATCCCACTAGTTCTGAGATATCTGCCAAATTTGAGACCTTCGAAAAAAGTGTAATCAGACTTGGGGCCAAATACATCCAGAACCACCCTCATGTCTGTCAATAACATAAAGACTATATTCAGGAAATACTTACTGTAGGTGCTGTTGCATCTCTTGCAAGCAATCCATGTGAATGGTGTGTCCACAAGGTAGTACATTAATATCCCTCGTGGACTCGAACAAGAACTGCAATTCAGTATATTAGCAAGAATTTAAGATCAGGATTTCAAGTATTTGATTGGCAGGCAAGAATTATGTCAATTCAAAAAGACTAAAAGATATAAATTTTTTGTATCGGACTAACAACTATACAAGTTTATAACAGTGGCAATAATAAAGCAAGCACAAATCACACCTCAAAACAAACAGGACAGTTGTGGTGCATTGCTCTTTCTACACAAGGATGACAATCCTTCAACAGAATCGAGTAGCAACAACCTTCAGAAGAAAAGTATAACAATTAGTTTAGATCCAAAATGCATTGCAACTCTTATAAAATGCCCATTGAATGCTTCCTCTGAAGCAAAATCAAATAATGTGAAAATATTAACTTTAGAAGAGTTCTCAAATGTACTAAGCATACTCTCAACTGAAACGGAAAAAAAAAACAAGAACTTTAGCAGTGTTCCAAAAGGCAATAAACATACCACATTTATAGCAGTGGAAGAAATTATCCCTGCCCCCAGTTCTGTAAAACATCACCAAGAAAGAATAATTAGCTCCAGGAGAGACACTCAATTTGAATTGGAAATGAATCATGGGAACTTAATGAAAGGAGAGAGAACACACCTACATATACCACATCCATCGCAGTGGTATTGCTGTTTTGAGATCTGAAAGAAAGAAAAAAGAAAGATAATGTTTAGTTGCCATCAAACGTTAAACAAACAAAATACTCTAAATATTTTCGGGAAGGGCTATCTTTTCATGATTGGCTTTTCAAACATGGCAAACAGAATGTGACCCAAAGACGGCAGATGCATGCCCTTACATCATCATCAAAAAACTTGCAAGTCTCACAAAAGTACTTCCCCATGCAGACCCCACAGTTAATACACACTTGCTGAACCTGGATTTGCCACAATTGACACAACTGTGATTATTGCTTTAAAAGAGAAATTTGTCACCAAAAACTGCAGATTCTTATTTCAAATCAGCCAATGAAATTAGGTCAAATTTGAATTCTTACATCTTGCTCGGTGTTACAAAGTGAACAAATGACCTGGAAAAACAATAGAAAACAAACACGGGTGTAATTCATCCACACATTGAAAAAGCATATAATTTAGATGGTAAGGGAAATGCTTTTCTTCAAATCAAACAGCACAAGCATTACCCTTTCAACTTTATGGCGAGGAACATCATGTCTCTGTTGGGGATCGATGTTGACAGAGTTCTGTATCACATTTTAAAACAAGTACATACAGCAACTCTGCCTCAGAATAACAGCACATTCAAGCTGTGCGTATAACAAGAAAGTCGAATCATAACTGCTAATGTCTATAAAACTTTATAAAACTTCATGAAAGTGTGTACCTTTGCTTCATTGTGACAATGTCTACAATCAAAGACCTCATTGCAACATGGGGCTTTTATACGGCACCTCCGTTGATAATGTGAGCACCTGCCATAAATGTTAATTTTGTAAATCACAGGCAACGAAAGAGAATAGAATCATAGATAAACATCTCATATAAACACGTTTTTACACCAGGTCATAAAACATGTCTCTCAAGTCTTTCGAGAATAATAGTAATGCAGAAAGACTCACCACACCCTAGTGCTAGTTACTACAATAGATAAAATAACCTCTCTTTTAGTTAGAAACAGCATCTCATATACTCTATTCTGAGAAAGCTAGCAAAACATATGCACAAGGATACAATATAATATTAAATACAAAATTTCTACAGCCAAAGAAATGGATCAGGTTTTCCTTCATAGATTTTTAGTCCCGTTGTATCAACTATGAGCCACTAAAATCTTAACCATAAGAGACATTAAGATTAACACGAGGTTCCCCTTAACTAACTTCCATACATGCATTAGCATCGCTACAGCCTCATATAGATGTATCTGCAGTTAACTTCATGCTATACTTCATGTTATCTGAAGCATGATGAGCCACTAAAATCTTAAACATAAGAGACATTAAGATTAACACAGGGTTCCCCTTCACTGACTTCCAAGTTCCATATATGCGTTAACATTGCTACACGTTCATATGTATCTGCCACTAGCTTCATACTATACAAGTCAAGGAATCTTCTACTGTAAAGTTTTTGTTGTTAACAATACATAACAAATAAAAATTTAAACCCATGTTTAAGTTCTAGAACAAAATCTACAAATACAAGCACTTCCGAGAATATACTTACCCATACTTCAAATACCCTTCATTCAGCCTTTCTAAGCTTTCACGGTTTCCTTCCATAACCCTCTTTTTGGAAGTTGACGCCTGTTCCTCCGATCCATTACATCCATGGGTGATCATAGGATCATGAAAAGATTCCATCGTGCCCATAATTTACAGTCAGGTACCTGCATAGAAATTTGGAGGGAGTCAGTGTTTACAGCTATAGATTAGTACAATTATGCAGTCTACAGCCATCTAAGAACACCGGTCACATCTCTTTGAACTGCTCCATTCTGGTCACAATACTGCATAGCAGCCCGAGTCAGAAAGCACAAAATCCAAGTACAATCTTGGACAGCTCGATACAGCGAAATTGCCATGGATGAAATCAATAGAAAATGCACAGCAATTTAAGCCCAACTGCAATCTCAATCAGCTCCCGAATAATTCCAGTGTCACAACTTTGAAGAGTTGAAGGGGTGCTGTTTGCAACTAATTTGTTTCAGTCCAGGAACATGAACTTTGCCGCACGATCATTTGATGCAGTGTCAAACCAATAGTTTTCTCAAGTATAGGCAACCAGTCCAGAAGAGAACAAGGGCAAAACCTCCATTTTCTGGTGAAAAGAAAAGAGAAGAAACAAATCAAGCACACGAAGAACCAAGAAAACCAAGAGTAAATGAGAAACGAGTACACACAATGTCAAGAAAACATGGGGGTACTCCAGATTGCAGCATTCCAAATACTTGAGAAAACTATCGCTGCTTGCAGTATTGTGGCCTGGCAAAAGCATCAGTCCATCTAATTGTTGAATGCTTTCTGTAACATGAAAACCTGCATCTCAAGATTCCCAAATAGACCTCCTTCAAGAATAAGCTGTTTTTCATCTTCCTTCTTTTAATATCCAAAAGAAGTTGTTGTTTCATTTTATACATTCATTCAAAATGTGTTCATTATTAATAGTCATTGAGGTCAATAAATTCCCTTTAGAATATTCCAAAAACCTTGTGTATGGAAAACATATGATAGCTCATTTTTGCCTAGTGTGCAGCATCCACATTTACAAATTGCTCACAGAAGACTTATCTTTGGTGATCCTTCACTTTTTGTTCTTTTCTGTTTTCAATTCATTTAAATTAGCATCTCTCTCCAACTTGTTTCACTACACAGTCCTTCAAACTGTGTTTGATTATTAATGGTCAACGAGGTCAATAACTCCCCTAAAAAATATTTCAAAACCTTTGCACATGGAATCATATAATAGTGTTTTTCTTTGTGTGCAATATCCACCTTTACAAATAGCTCAAAATATTTTCTTTGGTGATTTTTCTAATTTTGTTCCCTCATCACTATAACTTCTTTTTTCAATTCATTTTACTTGGTCGTTTTTTCTCACTCTCTCCCTCTTCAACTTGTTAATCAATCTTATGTACTAGATTATTATCTTACACTTATTTAATTTATAATTATTCAATTTAAATATAATTTATGTACTAGATTATTATCTTACACTTATTTAATTTATAATTATTCAATTTAAATATAATTTATGACTAATTATTTTTATTTTAATTATTCCATTACTTGCATTTCCACAATTCACTCTTTTATATGTGGAGTGCCCAAATAATGGTTTCTATATTTTTTTTGTTTCCCCAATGATGGGTGAAGTTTTCAACTAAAGCTTTGTGAATAAAAACATCAACATCGTTGGCAGTGATTCCAGAACAGGCAGTCACAATATGTCCATCTAAAACACTTGCATTCTGAAAACATGTAGACTTCCATTGCACAACATTGATTACTATGGCACTTACCTTTAGGCTTTAATGTATTCTCTTTTATAATTTAACCTTTGAGCAATCAAAATATGCTGCAAACATATAAATTCCCATTGTTCGTTGTTAAAGTATTTGATTCTGCAAAACGTGCCTAAAGCAAAGTTACATGAACCATGGGTGCGATCGGAATCATCTAAAGAATCCGATACGGGTGCGGCACTCATCCCAAAATTAGGAATCGGGGATTCGGAACCCTATCCCTAATTAACCTTAATTATCCTATGTAAACAACTCTATATTAGTCAAAACGAGGTGGAAGAATCTGAGAATCCGATTCGGGTGCGGTTAGGCCTAGGTACGAATCCGGTAACTATGGCCTAAAGATCTCTATCCTCTAAGATGATGTCGTAACAAGATGATGTCAATAAGAGAACAATATGATAAAAATAATCACAACAAAAAATAGGAGAATTTGAAGTATTCACATCTTGTTTGGAAGCATATGTTTTGCCAAGTGGAGAAAACTCCTAGTTAAAGTACAGGTACAGAAAAGACATAGTTAATTGAAAAGCTCAAACCAAAATAAATGAATAAGAATATACGGACTAATGGAGGCCAATTATTGAGAAAAACATATAGTAGCCACTAAATTAACATTACATCCAACATGCCAATGTTCTCTATGTAAACACATTTACTTGTGTCAAATATAGCAATGTATGCAATATAACAATAAAAAGTACATCTCTATGGAATTGAAATAGAATTACATGATGAAAATACAGAGAATTAACTATTTTAAGAGGAACGGTGGCCAATCTACCAATGTTTTCCAAGGACAAAAGTGAACAATGCAAAGCTATATAAATACATTAAACACTACACTTAATCTTAAGGACAAAAGTGGGCAATGCAAAGCTATATAGATACATTAAACACTACACTTAATCTTAAGGTCCCAACGTTAACAATTATTTAAAACATAATTGATCAACAACATGGTTTGTAATTCAGTGATCAATCACATTGTGAAAAACATAAGACAACATTTTGATTCTTTAAAGCAGATACTCTAATCCTAATATCAATTATATTTCACAAAAGAATATAATTGAATTATTGAATTTTGTCATGTTATACACGAAGATAGGGTTGGCGGATTAATTGGAAAATCAGTTTGGAATTTGAAAACTAATTCAACAGAAATGTTGAACAACAGTGCTTCAGGGGTAAAGGAAAAATTAAAATAGTTTGAATAAGGGTAACATCCCACTCACCATTTAGCAGGAATAAAGTTAAACTTACTATTCAAAGTATTCAAAAATTTTCAGCTGAAAATAATTAATACTAGAATGTTTCAAGTGTCTTCAACCTCGCACTCCTCAATCTATTATGTTACCACTAAATTAGTGTACCGGTAAATATCATTCCATCTTGGACCTCACACTCCTCAATCTATTATGTTACCACTAAATTAGTGTACCGGTAAATATCATTCCATCTTGGACCTCACACTCCTCAATCTATTATGTTACCACTAAATTAGTGTACCGGTAAATATCATTCCATCTTGGACCTCACACTCCTCAATCTATTATGTTACCACTAAATTAGTGTACCGGTAAATATCATTCCATCTTGGACCTCACACTCCTCAATCTATTATGTTACCACTAAATTAGTGTACCGGTTAAAATCATTCTATTATTAAGACTGACTTGATCTTTCAAAATTAAAACCTTGACCTCCAAACACCTTGTTATTTCTGAACCCTTTGATGTTCTTCAAGCGTAAGTGTTCATCATAAATTATAATTACACTTCAAACTGAGATAGTTGAGAGCATATTACATAAAAACCTTTAAATTGCAGTTCAAGAAACTCTGGTCATGCAGAAATCTTTCTTAAGTTGAAATTGGTAAGAGCATAAGATAACAAATCCATCTTGACCCTGGTTTTATTACTGAAACCTTCTTCATCGTATTTTTTTCCTTGGAATCGTATTTTGATTTTTTTCCAATCCTAAACACATTTAGAGTTCCATTCATCATGGTTTCATTTTTAAAAATTAATTTGATCGGACAGGCTTTATTAGTTAGACGATTGAAACTAGCATCTATTATATTAAACTTCACATCTTAGTTTACAATTAAGCGAGACAATTTTAAAGGCATTTAATTTTCTATGTAAGGTTTTGCAATTTATTGCATTTATTCAGGCATTCATTTATGACAATTTCGTCTCCAAAATCCTGCCTTAATACTCCTAAATATGTGGTTGTTACCATTAAAATTCAAACATTTTCACTTCTTCAGAATAAATTTTTCCTAAATTGCTAAAAATCCTTCCAATTTCCTAATTTCATTAATTCAGACATACCTTAACCTCCGAATCTTCTGAGAGCATCGGTAAAATAAAACCCTGACACTTCCTTAAGCCTATAATCATCTCACATTAAATTCCTTCTGGATATCGCATTAAAAACCTGTAAATCTTCCTAACTAAAAATTTTCATCCTTCGAAACCTACGTTTTGTTGTTCAGACTTGACAAGAACAAGGGAAGGAGACAGGGGAAGGCCGAACCCTAAGAGAACTTAAACATGCAATAACACTATAACATACAAGAATCGGTACCTTCTAAATCCGGGACTTCAACGGATATAGAAATATCACACAGCACACAACAATTCAATCAGATTAAACTACAACCAACCAAACACTCTCGCTTCGTTAAAAGAACCTCAGGCCGTTCGACGAAAACTGCTCAGCGAATTTCTCAGATCGCCTCGGGCAAAATTGTTCCGAAAATAATGCCCCTTCTTCGTCTTCTGCTTCTCTCTTCTTTAGCGGTGATAGATTACAATACAGAAAACCGGAGAACGATTTTATAGTCGCTCAACGACGGGCGGTATCCAGCAAGCGGGTTTCCAGATGATTCTATAAACATGCGGTAAACCAAAAACCGCTCCTCTTTATCGCGTCACTCATGCTTTCGCCGTTCTGCGAGTCGTGGTATTTTCGATCAAGGGTTCACGCTGACGTGTGTGGTCTATCTCGGTTTGCACACTGCTTCCCACGTGTCTGAGCCGACAGATGGCGACGTGGCACGGCCCCACCGGAAACCTCCCCCTATTGGAGTGATTGTTTTGATCTTATTGGATGAGCGCCAGGGGTGTCGGTTGCCTTAACTTCCACGTAACCCATGTTACAAAACAGGTTACCTTGTAACGTACGCATGTGTAAGGACCTGGTTCCACTCATGGGCGGCCACGTGTATAGTTCGATGAGAATACATTATGGATATGCACTGTCCAGCGACTAAGCTTGTGAAGACGTCGACTGTCCATTGGCACCATAACAAAAACATTAATGGGAGCGATGGAATTTGAGAGGCAATTTGCTATACACCTGGCGATTTTTCCATCAAATACGGTCACAATTCAAAGTTATCATGTCTTAAAATATTATTTTTAAAACCTGCGTGAGTGGAAAGTCACACATTTTTTTTTACTTGGTATATTCCTTAAAAAAAATTATGCTGTTTCCATGTTTTGGTTTGCTTTTAGAAAATGAGTCAAATGGATGTAGCTTGGGTGGTTGGGAGGAATGAATGTTACCCTCCCCACCCAGGTTCTACTCTTGTAAGTGACATGATGCTCTTGTGGAGCCCTTTGCAATAAATGTTATGAATGATGAGCTAGCCATACCTTGATTCAGTTTGAAATATCAGGTATTGAGATAAATCATTGCACAAGGATTTTAATTTTCATAAATTAAAATTAATTTAAAATTTAAAAATTGTATAATTTTAAACTTATTGTCTTGTTTATTGATGGAATGTAGGACAATGCAAAAGTCGCTTGCAAATTGCAAACGAGGTAGTTTTGTGGAAGGTAGGAGAGTGTCAAGGCCACCTATAAATTGCATTGAATGAAAAAAGCACAGAATAATGAAGTAGCTAGAAGGCGAAATTTATTTGTATCTGAGGAGTTTATTTTTGATTGGTTATGGTTTGGAAGGTAGGAGAATGTTATTCAATGTTGAGGCTATATGTAGACAGAAGAAGTCCGATTTTTAGTTGTTATCTATGATGTGCATTTAACAATGTAGGTTGTAGGTTGTTGAGAGAGTTATTGTGGGCAACAGGGACTACAAGTTATATTGCAAGGATTGTGGTTGTTGGAGTGATAAAGGGAATAACACTCTATATTTCTTGTGGTTGTTGGAATACCTTTGTCCGTTCTGGGTCAAATACTAGTTTTGTTGGGTTGTTGGGATAGAGGTTCTCTCTATTCATTTTCTTGTCTATCTAATTTTGTAGGTGAGTCACTCATTCTACAAAACTTCAATGTCAATAACATTGGTGTTTTAATGTTAAATTTGAAGGGTAAACTTAATTTCAAATTCCAACATTGAATGGGATGCTTTATTGATCATATAATGTCATTTTTATAGGTGGTGGTTTGAGAGATATTAACTTTATTGAGAGATATTGGCTTTATTGCATATACCATTTAGGTTGAAACTTTTTTCTAGTTCTAGATTATGCCCTAACAGTGTATCTACTTGCAAAGAGCTTGTCTCTCGCAAAAGCTAAAAGCATTTAGAATGGGTGGAAACCTACCTCTTATGGACCACTAGTGGGTTAATTTAGGTGGCCAAGATTTGTCTACACACAATGATGTAGTTGCATATTGAGGTCTTCAGATTGTATCATGTCAATAACTTCAAGTATTGTAGGTTTTGTCCTACTTTGAAAAAAAAAGATTGCGAGTGCTTATATTGTGAGGTCGTGTGAATATGTTTATCACCAATATTCTTAGGTTTTGAACCATGGCATGTAATTGGCTATTTCATTGACCATAATTAATTTGATCACCATTTAGTAAACCAAATAAGTTATAGTTTACAATTCAAGGTGCATGGTAATAAATATATTATGTGATATGGTACATAGCATTGATTGATTAAAACAGGAAAACAAATGGTTTTTTCCAAGGAAAAAAGCGTAATTTTATTAAAAGATAACAAAATTACATTCTACAGAAGGTCCCATCACCATACCTTTCCTTCTAATGCTTTGCAACAATTTAGTTTTTTGTTACAAAAATGCGTCTATACTTAGTTGGCTTATACCAAGAAGGTTCCAAAAAAAGTGTTGGTTATTTGTTTGTACAATCCCATAATAGGAGTTAAAAAAAAATGTATACCATTGCTGGAGATTTCTCAAATGATCTTATGAATGTAGTTCTTCCTTCCTATTCTCCAAGAAAAAAACTGATTATGCTGAAGTTTCCAGACCGTCTATAAATGGACTGTTATAATATTAAAAAAAGGTTACATTCTGATGTTTGGTTATCATCCATTGACCATGTGGGATGTTTAGCCCTTTCTTGGAAAGTTGGTTTGCTTTCGCATTCCTTTCCCTGTAAACATGTTGACAAGAGTAGGCATCAAAACCTTCCAAATGGCACATAGTTTCCTCTAAAATTACTAGAAGAAAGACATTTTGGCATCTTTGAACTTTTTTTATCCAATTTACAACATTCATAGAGTCCTTGAATATCTGTAAGGTTTTGCAATTTTTCTCAGTGGCAAAACAAAGTAAAATCCTGAGTATGGAAAGTTCTACAAAGATATTTGTTCCATTTCCTAATCACATTTGTAATTGAAAGTAATGTGATTCATATAGATGCAGGATAGCTCCACCTCCACATATCTGGTCTTGAGCGGCTCCATCAAGGAAAGCCCAGGGTTGGAAAGATATATGTGTGTGTGTGTGTGTGCATTTTCTAACTTGTTGTGGCTAACAGAGATTAACTCATGCATAGAAATTCATGACATGAAGGGTATTGAGGCTCAAGCTTGTGCTGAGGTCGCACAGACTGAGCATATTTTAGAAAATTTTGCCCCACAGATGAACACATCGAAAGGCTGGGGAAATGAAAGCTCTATGAGAAATTGTTGTAATTTTGTATAGGAACAAAGCATTGATGAAAGTTCTAATGAGCATTTAGATGCATTGATGTAAGCTCTTATGAGCAATCCATGTTATTTGATGAATAAATTATTTTTTTCTTTGGAAAAAAAATATACCTATATATATATATATAGGTAGATAGATAATTCGGAACTTATATTTCCCTCTTAAAAATTATAAGTTCTAATATAATGTTGGGATATTAATAATAATAATAATAATCTATTTTTAAGGTCACCACCAAGCAAGACACCAAGTTGGTGTATGAGGCCCCCTTGTTTTTGGGACAAGGGACCCCCCTCTACGCAGCGATTTAACTGCTAAAGTCTACAGAGGTGTACATACACTACCCCCCTCTAGATTTGAACATGTGACCTCCTAAGAGGAAACACATACTCTTAACCATTAGGCCCACTCATGTTGTGGGCCTAATGATACTTATGATAAACCCACTCCATACTTGGGATAACAATATTTAATCATTATTGATTAATTTCCTACCTACTAGCCTATATAGTTAGCATCCACTTGCACCACTTGGTCAACATTTTCCATATATACCCCAGGAGTGCCTTTATCCTGATTTTGGTTAGATCCTTCCTATTTTATTGACTGCCAAAATTAGCAACTACACTTTCCTGTAGATTCTATCTTTATCTTGCTTTATTCCATCTTTCCAATGGATAAGGTAAACTTAGTCAACTAGGAGACTGTTATCTTTTGTTTCCAACCCATCCTCCATGATTTTCTCTCCAGATTCCAGGATTAGCATGTTTTTTCATCACTTGTGACAACCCACTCATGCTTTAGCTAATTCATGAGGTCCTTGATAGAGTTGGAAAGTGATTTAGCCACCTATGGGGTTTTATCATATTTAGTAAGCTCGATTTATGAGCTAGCAGGAGTTGTCTTCCACCAACTCAATTTTCCTTTATAAGGATGTTTTTTTTTATGACTAGGGGACTCAGGAACTGGGGACTGGGTTGGCACTCACGTGACACGGGGTCCAGGGATCCATTCCCGCTACCATTATACCCCTAGGTTCCCCACAACCGCCCGCAAGAATGGGACACGGGTAATCCCAGGTTTCATTTGAACTCGTGACTTCCTTTACAACATGTAACTTCATATCAAGCAAAACACCAATGAGCCACACCCGTGTGGACTCCTTTATAAGGATGTATTACCATTGTAATAATCAATCAATGATTCATTCTTCACTTCTTCATGTGATTCGGTCTCTTTATTATTCTTCATGTGGTGCAGCCAGTTGATCGTACCGTATAACTATGGTGCCAGAACCATTGGTGTAGTCGGTTGGCTTCAGATTTTGGTCCCCGGTGAGATATTGGCATCTTTATGTTCTTGAGGAAACATTTTGATGATGAAAAATGGCTAATGAGGAAATCAATTTGGGAAAATGAGGCAAGGAAATGGCATGGAATTGGTTTGAGGCATAGTATTGGGGTCACTTTCATCATCCTATATCAACTTCACTCTACATGGGGTCCACATGTCCTTGATTTCTTCACTTTGAGGGTGTGTTGATGTATTTTTAAGGGAGGCATCCTAGTGATTTTTCTCACTTTATGATATTGTTGATGATCAGACCTTGTTATTGTGCCATGGGGCCATGCAAGTGAAGTACATGTATAACCTCCTAGGCCCACCATGTGCCATGTCATGTTTTTACTCATCTTTATGTGGTGTTCCCCCCTCCTTGGGAATTTTTAGTGATGTGACCCCCTCTATTATTGAGTTGATCCATGTATGATGTATCCGTTTAATCTTAGCCATATATTAGGATGATTTTATCTTATGATCTTGACCCTTGATATTTATGGATCTAGGTTCTATGTACTTGATAGATCTATATATTGAGATGCTCTCTCATTGTAAAAAGGACTTTTGGCTCTGAGAATATTGAATACAAGAAAACTTTTGCATAAACTCTTGGAAGTTTTGTGAACATTTTGAATGTTATTAGTATGTCTCTTGCTTAGACATTTAAGTTGACCTTGCATGCAAACTTTATCTTTCTGTGGAGGTCGAATTGATGTTTTGCGGGGTAGTGACTTGGTTGGAGGAGATTGCTAAGGCATCTTGCATCATCTTCTAGGAAAATTGTTTCATCTTCAGGGAGTGATCAATTGTTACTTTGTGCATTCGAGTTTTCTCTGTAGATGACGTACATAGCTTATATTTTTCATTAGTTAACCAATCTAACTTCTGTTGTTTGATTTTGCAGGTGGAGAAGATGGGTGCACTACCTTGATTGGGAAAAAATTCTTCGTTTCATGTCAGATCTCTGTCACGTCCCCACCCCTCTACCAGAGAGAGGACACAACTATGCTGCTAGCAATCCAGGAAAACTAGCCCCACTAACATGATATAAAATGGATGAAACTTAAAAACAAACACAAATGTATAAAATATGAATTCTACAGCGGAAGCATACACATTTCATTCAACCATTCATCCTATTAATATTTTATTAATTAACATATACAATTGTAGAGATAAAATGGACAAGAATACTCATGTTGGAAGCGAAGCTCGTCCCATAACTAGCTATGTCGCTGCAACATTTCACCCAGCCATAGGCCATTGTGATCCTTACTCTCTCAGCATCACTGCCACCCCCGAGCTAGGCATGATTTCCATAGGGAACTAGGGGACACAAACTTACACACAACAGGGCCAAACACCTACTGTCAAGCCAATAACCACATCCAAACACAACCAGCCCACTAACAAATGGATTCTTGGACTTACTCGGCCAATCCAACATAAGAATTCTCTACATAGCACAATGCAGGTTCAGACCAAAGCACAAATGCATACATAGCAAAATATAAAATTCTGGGTTGAGGAAAAACAGTTGGGAAACAAAACAAATTGCCAAGATGGGTGAAAACAACCCCCTAACAACAATTTGATTCCCATGGATGTTTTAGCCCTAACGTGGCCAAAACGAACTCAACAATACCCAAGAAAATGTGGGTTCTCCTCCAAATTGTTGGGCAAGATAAAAATGGTTTGTCCCAACTGGGTAATGGGAATAAACCACAGTAAAAACCATCAAACAAAGAGCCCAGCCACTGAGATTTCCAAAAACGACTTCCCAATCATGGGGAAAAATGGTGAAATATGCAAAAACATGGATGAGGAATGCACATCAACTCCAAAATCGGGAATACCATGCACAGGAAACTCCCCAATTGCTTGAGAGATCCCCAACGTGAATGAATGATGGCGAGGAAAATGCACAGGAGCCCCCAACATGCAGGAAACATACACAGCAAGCCAAAAACGTGAAGGAAAACCACTCCCAAGATTCCACTGCGTGAGGAAATGGAGAACGTGGGTGGATAGCCAAACGGGCATGCATCTTTGGGTGTTAACTTGCCCCAAAAGTCAAAAACATTTTTCCCAAAAATGGGTGCTTCCCCAAATTCGAATTTTTGACTTCCATACCTTGCCCATTCTCATGCAATAACTAACCCGACCAATTTTTGGTAGAATTAAATGATTGGTTGAATAAGACAAGAAAGGTGGTTGACAGCTTGATGGGTTTGTTTTTCCCATTGGCCCCAAAGGTTAAATATCCCCCCCCCCTTATCCTTTGGATATCATGCCCCCATCTCTTTTAATGTTGCATTGACATAGCTAGTTGTGGGTATTTAATTAAATTGCATATTTACATGATGTCCAAAATTATAATGTGTCGGTTAGCACAAAATACCATCGGCATCGATTTTAATCGTCGAAACATAAAATGATAAATCAATGGTGGGGATTTTGCATTTATCTCCACACCATGATTAATTACAGTATTTACATCATATATATTTAATGCAAATGGGGTAAAAAACGGGGTGTTACAATCTCACTCGAAATTGTAACTAGGTGGAAGGATCATCAACATACAAGGTGACTGCAAGTATTTTCAGGTATGATATGCAAGGTGGGTATTATTTTCAATATTTTTATCTAACTTTCAAGCAAAACCCTTTCTTTCAAACCCTAGATTTGTAGATCTTATAGATTTGGTGAGTTTTTGATGATGACCATCAAAACCCACTTGGATATTTTTGAACAAACCCTAGATCTCAGATTTCATATAATTTCGACTCCATTTACCTTGGGATCTAGCACTAGTCTCTCTAGGTGGGGGCACCCTCCTTGGGTGGGTGGCCAAATATTTAGATATATTAGTTGGGTATGCTTGAACCCACTTTAATTTCACAGATCTATCCTTCAAGCTGCTAGATCTAGCCATTTGCTACCCTGATCTACTCTTTTGGGTCCACTATGTCCATTTTTGCGCAAACTCTAAGTGGGTTTCATTAGGGTTTTCTTATGTTTGGCTAGATCTCTCTAGATATATGTTACTAAACTCTTTGTGGTACATTTCCAATCAAGTTGGGTATTTTTCCCTATTTTCTAATCCTCCCCAACTTTGCCCTAACCTTCTATACTACATCTATTCTCTAGATCTATATTCACTTGCTTATCATTCACCTCTTTCCTTTGTTGCATACCCTTAGAAGTGTCTTAAGTAGGTGCACTATCCCTCTTAGGCTAGTAGGGCTACCCCCATGATCATTCTCCAGATTGATCTAAAACGATAAGAGTATGTCTGGGTGACAACTACCCTTCAAACCATAGTGAACGAGGCCCTTGCAATGTCACTGACTAGCTACCTTGCAATGTCACCAATTAGATACCTTGAATCTATTGTCCTGAATAGGATACCTTTAGTGGGTAGCTACACTTTGTGCAATAAAAGTAACATAGGTAACTAAGGAAGAGCCTAGCAAACTCCTTGGTAAGGAAGAAGAAATAAAAGGCTAGGATTTTCAATCCATTTCGATGTTGATTCAAAGAAGTTTAATCAACTTCTCTAGATCGGTTTCTTAAAATTGGTTGGTCAAGGGAACTTCCCAGCCTAGGCCACCCCCACAGTCTTATCAGAGCATTATTGGCATTTGCGTACCTCCTCATGTGTAATGTCCCCATACCCCACAATGTAGATAAATTAAAATTTTTACTTCAACAACCATTGTTCTCCTTCGAAACATAGGGCATGGACGTCAACACACACTTCAACCTTCATTCTCAAGCTTAGAAACCACTGTAACAGTTGTTCCTCCCTCGACAGATCCCTTCTGTGACCAGAATGATCATTTCCACACTAGACTTGTCATTCCACAGTCCTCATTCCACACTTCCTCTTTCCGACCTCGGAAGTCGGAAACCTGAACATAAAGATCGACGGTAATACTTAAACTCCCTTCCATTTTCTGCCTCCTGCACTTACGCTCTCCACCTTTCTCACTTCGAAACTCAGAAATCGAAAACTCAAAGTGAGACGAAACACTTAACGACCCTTCTGCCTTCTACACTTCCGCTTTTCGCCTTTTGCCTTTTGCACTTCGAAACTCAGAAATCGAAACTCAAAGTGCGACAGAACACTTAACGACTCTTCTACCTTCCACACTTCTGCTTTCCTCTCTTCGCACTTTGGAACTCGAAAATCAGAAAGTTATCTTTTTGCCTTAGAATCCTTTTGCACTTCTGACTTCCACTTTTCGACCTCGTACTTCGGAAATCGAAAAACCCACTTTTTGCTTTGTTTTCAATTTCCCTTCCCGCGTCCTGTCTTCTGCCTTTCGCAGGCGGATTTTGGGGTGCAGAAACAAAACAATTCTTCCTTATCCAACCTTTCCTCTTCCGGTTTCCTCCTTTCTCCTTTTGTAGGCGGATTCCAAGGGGCAGAAGGGGCAGAAGCTCAATGGTTCTTACCTTAGCTTCATTTTTGGCCCTGTAACAGGCTTCTAGCCTCCATGAACTTAAGCAAATACATCACAAAAACACAAGGCATGTACAAAAGTGAAATGCCATCAACATAAGGAAGTAAACTTCTACTTAACCGTCATTAAGCAGTCAACATGATCATAATAACTCATAAGCAATTACATAACATAAACAAGCTTGACATAGATACTTATCTTAATGATTAAGTTGTCCCACAACTAGCTATGTCGCTTCAATGTTACACCCAACCATAGGCCAATGTGTTCATCAATCTCTCAACACACTGCCACCCCCGAGCTGGGCATGACTTCCACAAGGAACTAGGGAACAATAGACTTACACATAGCCAGACCAAAGCACATACACACAGTCAAACCAACCTTCAGTTGGGTTTATCGGACTGTCCAACCAAGCCAACACTAGGTTAGGCTTATTAGGCTATAGGCTTACATGCCAAACAATGCTGGGTTTATCAGGATTACTCAGCCAAGCCAGCAAATAGTTGGGTTTATCAAATTGTTCACAGTCAGGCCAACTTCCAAAATAAGGACCAACCAAGCCACAGATGGGTTTATCAGGAACCCATCCAAGCCATCAATCATAGTGGGTTTCTCAAGCTATCCAACCAAGGATTGCACGTGGCCAAAACACAACAAGACATAACCAAGCCAATATCAAATTGGGTTTATCAAGATAATAAGGAAGTGGAAAGGTAGAATGAATAAGCTAATGGCTCATTCAAGAGCTAGGGACACATTCACAAGGTCTACCTATTCTGGGATCCACATTACCTACATACACAACACAAGAAAGCATACCCTTTTCTACTCCACAGTCCCTCAGGCTATGCCTTCCCTTCCAGTGTTCTTTAGGGCATGCAGTGAGGATTTACCAGCCACTCTTACCCTTTCCTGAGGTTCCTCTTTGCACTAGGTTTATCAATTCCATTCCTCTTCTCTTCCACTCCTCAAGCTTGCATACAGTTAAGAACCACAAATAAGGGTGCACAACACAACAACCGTAGTGTAACATAGAAAAATAGGCTTACACTCACTCTGTGATAGAGGAGACCATTCAAAAACAACACTAGGGAACCCACATATGATCACACTTGGTCATAAAATCGAGTGATATCTACTGCTCATTCACTTAGCAAAACAAGGAGACCCCTAAACCTTTGCGCAACTGAGGATGGTAAACAACAAGTCAACAACCCATAACAAAACACGATTCTGGCCACAAGATGAACGTGCAACGCGTGTGAACAGAAACACGACTCTCCCCAACAAGCTCCTCGAATAGTGCAAATGAACCCCATGTTTAGCGCGAATTGGGGATGAGGGAATGAGCACACATTCCCATGCGGGTTTACTTGCTATAGAAGCAAGAACGTAGCCTCCCAGGTTGTAGATTTGTAGACTTTCAAGATTTCTCATCCAAGCCATTAGACTACCATGCCTTGCTCTACCCAAGGCATTAACTGCCTCAACCAACTTCTAGAAGAAATTAATGATTGAGGAAAGAGGACAAAAAGGTAGCTGAGGGTACATGGGTTTCCCCGTTGACACCTGGTCACACCCTATTGGCTCAAGATTTTGACTAACTCCCCACCTTATCCCTTGTGGAATCATGCCCCCATATCTTTCACATTGCAGTTCCATAGCTAGCTGTGGTATTTTATTAATTTGCATAGTTACATGATATATCAAAGTATATATTGTGCTTGACTTAGCACTATTACCATAGGTATCAACCATGATCACCTATACAAAACACCAGATCAATGACAGGGCCTTGGCCTTGAGCTCCATGTCATGATCTCAAGACAATATATGTATCATGTACAATTCAATACCAAGGGGTCAAAACCGGGGTACTACATTCCCTTCACCCTTACAACAACATTTTCCTCGGTGCTTTACACTGTTGAACAAAAATGTTACACAGGCACTGTCTCAGTGCTCTACGAAATTGAACAAAAATGGATGTGTCAATTGCATGGCATCCTCCAGCTCCCATCTAGCCTTTTCAGGATTGTAGTTCTCCTATTGCACCTTTACCTGTCATATGGCTCGATTCTAGAGCATGGTGACCTTTCTGTCAAGGATGCGCAATGGCTTGGTTTATAACTCTCCCTCAGGTTCCATATGAATCTGTAATGTTCCCATTCAAATAATTGTATAGTATGACAATTGCATAAATCCTTATAGTTCCCTAGGTTATATGGATACATTTGGAATTTTAATGAGGGAGCTAATAAATCATGTTTAGACATTATAATGGGATAACTATTTAATAATGGATCTTATTAAATAAATACAAGAGAAAATTGAAGTGGCAATGGAGCATGGAGACACATGGAGACTATGGGGCCCACACAAGCTAGAAATTTGGTGCCACATGGCATCCTCCTCTTGCAATTTCGAATCCATGGGAAGATTAAAGTTTCTTGGAAAAGTTAGAAGGCTAATACATTTAGCCATATGCATCATAGGTCTAATTTGGAAGGAAATGTAACTTACATGGGAGAGGAAGAATCATTTTGGAGCTAGTGAGACACCTGGACTAGATTCCCTAGCTCTATGACAACAATGATGAAGATGTTATGACACCTATGACACAAATAATATATGAATGCTAACATCTGACATATCTAACATGGCAGGTCGAAATAGAGCATCCAAGGGGGCGCTCATATGATTTGGGGAAGTTCAATGGGATCCTACTCGAATTTGGGGAAGATGGAAGGCTATGAAAGGGAGAACACATGGAAAATCATGAGCACACACCCTAATTAGAATTGGATTGAGTTTGTGGATGGATTGGTAACCTTAGAAGGCTAAGTATGTTTATAAAATAAAAGAATCAACCAAGAGAAGAGCTTTTGTTCATTTGAGAAATTGTCATTTGTGAATTGTGAGAGCTAGTGGATGACTAGTTTTCTTGCCTTAGCCAATTTCGAGGGTGAAAGATTCCCATCCAAGTTGGTGTTTGGAGAGGACACTCAGGTCTTTCATGGAGCTTTAATGGAGTTGTATTTGCAGCTATAAGCTACATGGAAGCTCGTGGTTCCTTCTATTGTAGCACTTTCTCTCAACCATTTCCAGTTTTTATGGCATATTCTTGCTCATGGAGGGATTGTGTAACACCCCGGTTTTGACCCCGTTGCATTAAACGTACATGATGTATATATTGTAAATAATCATGGTGCGGAGCTAAAGGCCAAGGCCCCACCATCGATTGGTTATGCTATGTTTCGGGTTGAAATTGTCACCGATGGTATATCGGGGCATGCGGCATATATTAAGTTTTGTCATCATGTAAATATGCATCTTTAATTAAAATGAACCCCAACCAACTATGTTCACGGCAACTAAATTGAGAAGGGGCATGATTTTCACAAGGATAGCGAGGGGGATGTCAAACCTTGAGCAATGTGGGAAAAAGCTATGTGTCACCTTCCCTTGTCTTACCCAACTACCACCATTGAAAACTGCTGTTGTTAGTTGAGGCAGTTATGGCTAGGATTGGAGTGTGGCAGGACTGTCAGCCCTTGCCCACACTCACACTCCATCAGCGGATTGAACCTCACGATGGGCAGGAGAATGACTACGCCACTCTTTTCCTTGTCTGTTCATCCTCACGTAGGGGCGGTAGTCTGATTGTTCCCACGCACAGGCTTCTTTCCTGTTTGATCTCACTCAGCGAGGAGAGAGGAGCCGACTCCACTGTCATTCACATTTTCCAGACAGAGGAATCGAGTGTGTTTCAACCCATATTTGGGATTTGGTTTGAATCTTCTCTCATGCACTGGGTTTTGCGTTGTTGTTACTCACATAGCAAG
Organism: Pseudotsuga menziesii; assembly: GCA_001517045.1. Lineage (NCBI taxonomy): Eukaryota > Viridiplantae > Streptophyta > Pinopsida > Pinales > Pinaceae > Pseudotsuga > Pseudotsuga menziesii. The sequence goes on along the minus strand of LPNX010436033.1, from coordinate 161,173 downwards.
CTGGGAGTCGTTTGGTCACTATCATCCACGATTTTCCTGTGGAGAGCCATTTTTATGCTGAGGGACTATGTGTAAGTTTTCCCTACCGATTTGTGGCTCGAGCATATGTTTTTCCCTCTGTATTTTGGGGTCTGGTGCGAGTTTCCCTCACGCACAGGTTGGGAGACTGTATTCCCTTCCCTAGTATGGTCTGTGTAAGTTTTCTCGGTGGCTCCGTTGCCCAGGACAGACTGTTGTTTTTCCTCATGTTGTGAGTGTGTTTACTATTACGTTTTGGGACTGTTGTAATTCATTGGGGAGTCATTTTGGCCACGATAGGTCCAAGAATGACTCAGGAGTTGTTTTCCCTGTTTAAGATGTAACTGCTGATTGATTGCATGCGTGCAATGGTTGGTCTCCGGACTGTGTTGGGAGCAAGGATGGGGGCTTGGTTTGCTTGATAAACCTGGTGTGTTTGGAAACCACATAGACAGAGCTAGAGGGCTAGATTTCTTCTCCACAACCCCTGAATAGCACTAGAAGGGAATGCAGGGCTTGAGGGACTGTGTAGCAGAGAAGGGACTGGTTCCTTGTGTTGGGTGTGTGTGGGTGTCTTAGAAGTCAGGTTAGTTCTGGTGTAGGTGTTCCTGGCTCTGTAATGAGATCACCAGCTTAGCATTTAGCCTTTCCCAACTCCTAGATGGCCTGATAAACCTGACCATGTTGGCTTGGCTGTCCTATTGATGGCCTGATAAACCCAACTGTGTTGGCTTGGCTGTGTTTTGTGTATCCTTGGCTATGTGTAAGCCTGCTTGTTCCCTATTCCTTGGAGAATCATGCCCAGCTCGGGGGTGGTAGCATTGCTGAGAGATTAAGGAGCACGCTGGCCTATGGTTGGGTGGAACATTGCAACGACGTAGCTGGTTGCAAGATGAATTCTTTATAAGATAATTAATCTTGTCTATTATACTCTTGCAATCATTTTACTGTTAATGAATATGGTGAACATATTGAATGCTTGTATGAATGTATGTTGCTTCCACTGTGTATGATAAATAATCGTATCTGTGTATGTTCTAGTTCAAGCATTTTGTTTTCAGCTTTTTATGAATGCACATGTTCATGGGGCTCTTATCCCGGATGGTTAACGCCATGGTAGCGTCCTCTCCGCCGGTCGGAGGGTCGGGGATGTTACAGATTGCGCTTTGGGTGAGCTATTGATCTCTTTGGGGAAGCTATAATGCCATATTATTTTATGTTCTGATGTAAATGCTCTGTATTTCAAGTTCATAAGATTCTCAATTTTAAATACTGAAATATTTCATGTAAAAATGTTAATCAATGAAGAAATAGTGCCTTTTCCCCACTATCTTGTTGTGAACCAATGTAATGTTGATGGATTCAAATGGATAAGTAAATTATTGATGGTTTATGGATGAATGGACTGTTAAATATGTATTTAAAAGTTCAGAATACTGTCAGGTTGAAATACCCAAAATATTTCATGTATAAATGTTAAACAATGAAGAAACAATATCATTTCTCCACTACCTTGTTGTGAACCAATATAATGTTGATAGATTCGAATGGATAAGTAAAATACTATTGGTTTATGGATGAATGGAATATTATTTATGGATTATATGAGTTTAATGTCCATTACATAACCATTTGGATTTATTTTGTTGAGTTTCATAACATTTGGAGAAGTTTTCCTTTCATTTCCCCCAAGGTTGAAACTAGTCTTTTTGCATCTGATTTAAGGGAGTTATAGAAGACATTAAAAGTTGAATGGTGATAAATATGAGTTCATATTGATTTCCTTTACATTTCCCCTTCTTCCATTCATAAATTCGAGTTGTCTTGAGTGCATTTGGGAAGCCATTTTCAGTATTCATTATGGGGGAATTAAAACCCTGAATTACTAGTAAAAAATCCTAGCTCAACTAGAATCTTAAACAAGTTTCCAAAAGCCTTTAGAGGGTCATAAATCTTCCCTAAAAATAATATTCAAACCTTAATATTATTCATATACCTTCTGTGAATATTTTGGATCATTTGGACCAATTTGGAGACCTAGACGTCAAAACTACTCAAAGGTCGAAATAGGAGAAAAAGTGAAAAATTGGTCATTGTAATAAATTTTTTTAAAAAGGACACTACAGTGGTATCAAAATATGGTCTCTACACCTAATGGTCTTAAAAAGGATTCAAATAAATAAGTCACCACACTTAGAACCTGAATTTGAAGGTGTTTTTGTTGAAGAAGAAGAGGTTCATTATGTTGAAACTATGACTAACGAGGGGAAGGGATACACTGATCATGATAAGGTGGAATATATTAAAATCATGCAACCTCTCTTTGATGAAATAACCAATAACATGAACCAACATCTTATGAAAGGATTCAAATTTTTGGTTAGCCAATTTGGAAGCAAATTAGGAGTAATAGGAGATAGCAGTAGTTCACAATCAAAAGAAAAGAAGACAATGGGTGAGCATATTTTCTCAAGAACGGGAACCTATAATAGACCCCATGGATTTCAGATCACATCAAGGCTTAATGCACCTAAATTTATTATACCCAAAGAAGAGCCTAACATCGAACTTGAACTTTGCTACAATGGCAAAAGAATGGAATAAATTGGATGAAGATTGTAAGAAAAGTGTACCATTTGATCAGTACTTTCTTGCTGCACACAAACTAAAAAAGAAGGAAGGTAATAGGTCTCTATACCAAAACAAAGAATTAAATTGTTCCATTGGTAAAGTGCCACTCCCTAATTTTGATGGTTCCTCTCAAAGTTCTGCTAACACTTGGGTGCAAAAATTAGATGTGTATTTTCAGCTGAATCCAATGGTGGAAGAAGATGCCTTAAATGGCCAACTTGCACTTGGAAGGAGATACAAATGAATGGTGATTCCATGGCCTGAAAAATTTGGGTCATGATCAGGTTAAAACATATGGAGAATTTATTGAGAGGGTACTAGAGAGATTTGAGAAAAAAATTCCAGAATTGTCTTTCAAAGAACTAGCCCAATTGAAGCAAGTCGAGACCCCTACCGATTATATGATGGAATTTAAAAAATTATCAGTCAAGGTGGATGATGTGTCTATGGGAAGGTTAGTATTGATGTTCACTAAAGTTTTTTCTGAACCCTTAAAAGGTTTGTTCAAATCCCACAAGCCCACTACATTAAAAGATGCAATGAACTTGACTAGAGATCTTCAAAATGTGCTTCCTAGAACAAGATTCCCCCCTAATCCTAACTCCGAATAGAAAAGAAACCTTGGAAAAAATATGAACCTTAGAATAATACTTGGCAAAGAGATTCATCTAAAAAGAATAAGAAAGAAGGACTAAACATGGATGAACTTCGAAGAAAAAAATTGTGCTTCACATGCTTTCAACGATGGACACCGAGGCATAAATGTACTAAGGGAAAGGCTCAATACATAGAAGTATTTTCTGATAATGATGGGTATGAAGGAGGTATGGAGGAAGGAGGACACATTTCAGATCAAGAGGAGGCATATGATACAATAGTTGAAGAAAAAGACAAGAATAAAATCAACCTTCACTAGACAAAGCAAGAATGGCAGTACTTTCAGCAGTGCCTCGCTACCATACTATTTGATGCAAGGGTGTGGTACTAGGAAAAAGAGATTTAGTATTGGTAGATGGAGGAGCCACACGTAACTTCATTGATTCAGTGATGGTGGAGAAAAGGAATATACCTATTGAACCATTCGACGGCTTCACAGTTGTCATTCCCGGTCACAACACAATGTAGTGCAAAAGATGGGTTCCAAAGCTGTAAGTTACCATAGGTAACTGTGCTTTTGTTGATAGTTTTTATGTGGTTGATTTTGATGATACTAATGTGGTTTTGGGAGTGCAATGGTTGTATTCTATAGGGGAGCATACAATAAATTATCAAATTCTTGAGATGAAATTTCAAGATTCGAAAGGTGTACTAAGGGTTGTAAGAGGGAAACACACTTACCCAAATCAAGTAGTGACTTGCAATAGTATGAGATCTATATTGAGGCACAGGGACATAGAATGGGTTGTTGAATGTCATATCACATCTACTAAGCTAAATATAAAGGTTTTTGAACACCCAAAGGAGATAGAGAAACTATTGCAGAAGTATAAAAATTTTTTTAGAGGTATTCCACATGGTAAACCACCTGATAGGGGGGTTGAGCACAACATTGTTTTGGAGGAGGGTACTTCACCCATTCAAATACCACCTTATATACATCCCAAGAAATTAAGATATGATATTGAGAAGGCCATCCAAGAAGTCTTAGAGTTGGGACTCATTAGACCATGCTCTAGTACAATTTTTTTGCAAGAATCACATGATTTCCCACTAGTTGGCCATCCGAGGATCTCCAAAACTTTAGGAAATTAAGGCAAAGATTATTTTGGAAGGGGATGAAGGAATATTTTTAGGAACATGTGAATGAATGTAATGTATTTCAGCAAAACAAATCAGAACTTACATTCCTAGATGGTTTATTGCAACCATTGCCCATTCCAGAGCAAAAATGGGACAATATCTCAATGGATTTCATCACCGGTTTTCCCAAATATTTGGTTAAGGATTGCATATATGTGGTAGTGGATAGATTGAAAAAATTTGATAATTTATTTTTTGTTACATCATATTTTATTGCTGCACAAGTGTCTGATATTTTATTCAAGGATACTTCCTCCTTTGGATGATGAAGGTCAACTCACAATTGTTCCGGAAAAGATTTTGAAGACAAGGGAAAGGATATTGAGAAGCAGAACTATCGAAGAATACTTAGTACAATGGAAGGATATACCAAGTGAATATTCCACATGGGAAGAGGAATAGCATCCAAATCTGAAATTTCTCAAGGACAAGCAATCTTGGGTGGGGAGGACAGTAATGTGCCCATTCAAATAATTGTATAGTAGGACAATTCCATCAATCCTACTAGTTCCCTAGGTTGGATGGATACATTTGGAATTTTAATAAGGGAGATAATAAATGATGTTCAGACATTATAATGGGATAAATATTTAATAATGGAGCTTATTAAATAAATACAAGAGAAAATAAAAGTGAGAATGGAGCATGGAGACACATGGAGACTATGGGGCCCACACAAGCTAGAAATTTGGTGCCACATGGCATCCTCCTCTTGCAATTTCGAATCCATGGGAATCCTAAAGGTTCTTGGAATATTTAGAAGGATAATACACTTTTCCATATGCATCATAGGTATAATTTGGAAGGAAATGTAACTTACATTGGAGAGGAAGAGTCAATTTGGAGCTAGTGAGACACTTGGACTAGATTCCCTAGCTCTATGACAACAATGATGAAGATGCTATGACATATATGACACAAATCAGATATGAAGGTTGAGATCTGACATTTATGACATGGGAGGTCGAAATATAGCATCCAAGGGGGCACTCATCTGAGTTGGGGAAGCTCAATGGGCTCCTACTCGAATTTGGGGAAGATGGAAGGCTAGGAAAGGGAGGACACATGGAAAATCATGAGCACACACCCTAATTCAAATTGTCTTGAGTTTGTGGATGGATTGGTAACCTTATAAGGCTAAGGATTTTTATAAAATATAGGAATCAACCAAGAGACGAGATTTTGTTCATTTGAGAAATTGTCATTTGTGAATTGTGAGAGCTAGTGGATGACTAGTTTTCTTGCCTTAGCCAATTTCGAGGGTAAAAGATTCCCATATAATGCCCCATTATTTTATGTTCTGAATTAAAATATATGTATTTAAATTTAGGAATACTCTCAGGTCAAAATACTGAAATATTTCATGTAAAAATGTTAATCAATGAAGAAATAGTGTCATTTCCCCACTGTCTTGTTGTGAACCAATGTAACGTTGATGGATTCAAATGGATAAGTAAAATATTCATGTTTTATGGATGAATGGACTGTTATATTTTTATTTAAAAGTTCATAATACTCTCAGGTATAAATACCCAAAATATTTCATGTATAAATGTTAAACAATGAAGAAACAATGCCATTTCCCCACTACCTTGTTGTGAACCAATATAATGTTGATAGATTTGAATGGATAAGTAAAATAATGATGGTTTATGGATGAATGGACTGTTATTTATGGATTATTAGTTTTATTTTTCATTACATAAGAATTTGGATTTATGTTGTTGATTTTCATAGCATTTGGAGAAGTTTTCCTTTCATTTCCCCAAGGTTGAAACTAGTCTTTTTGCATATGATTTAATGAAGTTATAGAAGAAATTAAAAGTTTAATTGTGATTGATATGAGTTCATATTGATTTCCTTTACATGTGCCCTACTTCCATTCAGAAATTTTAGTTTACTTGAGAGCATTTGGGAAGACATTTTCAGTATTCATTGTGGGGGAATTAGAACCCCAAATTACTGGTAAAAAATCCTACGTCGACTAGAATATTAAACAAGTTTGCAGAATCCTTCAAAGGCTCATAAAGCTTCCATGAACATCATATTCAAACATTAATATGAGTCATATACCTCCTATGAATATTTGGGAGCATTTGGACCAATTTGGAGACCTAGACATCAAAACTAGTCAAAGGTCGAAATAGGAGAAAAAGTGAAAATTTGGTCATTCTAATAAATTTTTTAAAAAGGGACATTACAGAATCACATCCCAATAAATCACATGGTTAGGATCATGTACATATTTCTTAAGCAAATAAACATGAAAAACTTTATGATCCCTAGTGCTAGCAGGCAATGCAAGTCTATATGCAACTGGCCCTATTCTTTCGAGCACTTCAAATGGCCCACCGTATATACGAGACAACTTGGCACAACTTCCTAGATTCAAGGAACTATTCCTTTCCCTCATTTTGAGGTAAGAATCATCCCAAAAACTGAACTCTCTGTCCACTCTATGCTTATCTGCATAGCTTTTCTGTCTGTCATGGGATGCTTTCAGATTCTACCTGATCTTTTCATCCTCCTGCTCCATCTCCTTGGGAAATTCTAGACCAAGCACAATCCAGTTCACTAGATTCTCCCATGTCACACATGTCCTACACCTTCTTCCATACAGAGCTTCATAATGACTCATCCCCAAGGATGTCTATTGTCCATTATTATAAGCAAACTCTACCAAGTGTAAATAATCTTCCCACTTGGAGGGTTTGTCCATCACATACATGTGAAGCATGTATTCCAGCACTTGATTCACTCTCTCTATCTATCCATCAGTTTGAGGATGGTAGGAAGTTTTGAAGTTCAACTTTGTACCCAAATCTACAAACAAACCCTTCCAAAAATTGGAAGTGAACTTAGCATCCCTGTCAGAAACTGTTGCCTTAGGAAATCCATGCAATTTGAAAATCTCCTTCATGAACACTTTTGAAATGTCATTAGTCTTATGCATGGATTTAACATGTATAAAATGTTTTGTATTTGTCAACTTGTCCACCAAAACCATGATGGAAGCATGTTGCTTCCAAGTCATTGGAAATCCTGTAATAAAATCCATGGAAATAACTTCCCATTTCCATTCTGGAACTGGAAAAAACTGCAACAAACCTACTGGGTGTTAATGCTCAACCTTTACCTACTGACATTTCATGCACTTTAAAATATACTCAGTAATGTCCTTCTTCATTTCGGGCCAAAATTATTGCTTTCTGGTTGTAGAAATTGTCTTATGATATCTTGGTTGACCAGAATATGGAGTCTGATGGATCTCATCCATAACAATTATCCTCAAGTCTGCTACATTTGGAATATAAATTTTTTTTTATAGGCAAGAAGTCCACACTACAACAAAAACTGGATTTAGCGCAGCATTTTAGTGTAATTTTTTCCCAATTGTGGTGAACAATCCAGCGCTAAACCTGGCGCTATTGTACATTTTCGTAAAATGTCGTCTATTGCATCTTTTTTTCCGTCCTTTTTAACATCCATTTTTGCGTCCATTTTTGCACCCAATTTTTTGCATCTAATGTTACGCCTTTATTTGCGCCCAATTTTTCAACTTCTATTGCATCTTTTTTTGCGTCCTTTGTTACATCCTTGTTTGCACCCAGTTTCATGCTCATTTTTGCACCCAATGTTGCATCTTATTTTGCTCCTAATTTGTCATCGAGTCTTACACCCAATTTTGCACCATGTTTTACATAAAATAATGTGTCCAATTCTGCATCTAGGTTTGCATCCAATTTTAGGCCCAATATTGTGTCTAGTTTTGCATCCAAATTTACTTATAATGTTGCATCCCCATTTGCATCTAATTTTGTATCTTGTTTTATGTCTTTTTTTGTATCCATGTTTGTGCCAAATGTTTCATCTCATTTTACGTCATATTTTGCATCTAGGTTTGCACCTAGTGTTGCATCTTGGTTGATGTCTTTTTTTGCATCTATGTCTGAGCCCAATTTTGCACCCAGTGTTGCGCTTAGTTTTGCGCCCATGTTTGTATCTAATATTGCATCTAGTTGTGTGTCCAATGTTGCATCCCATCTTGCATTCAATATTACGTCTAGTTTTACATCCAATGTTTTGTCCCGTCTTGCATCTAAAATTGTGTCTCGTTTTAAGTTTTTGTTTGCGCCAAATGTTGCTTCCAGTTTTGCACCTGGTGTTACACCTAGTTTTATGTCCATCGATACACCATATTTTGTGCTCAATTTAATGTCCAATTTTACATCTAGTTAGGAATCCACTTTTTCATCTATTGTTGCGTCTAGTTTTGGACATATTATTACATCTAGTTTTGAGTCATTAATTGTGTCTAGTGTTGAGTCTCTTTTTGCATCCAATTTTGCGTTTAGTGTGACATCCATTTTTGTGTCCACATTTGCGTCTGACATAAGGTCGGATTTTGCATCCACTTTTGTGTTTTGTGTGACGTCCACTTTTACATCATGTTTTGCATTTATTATTGCATCTAATATTGCATCCATCTTGCACTACTACATTTTTTACCTTTAGAAATACATTGCAATATCATTAGGGCATGGAGGAATCGAACCACCAATCTCCTGCTTGTAAATCAGGTGCTCTTCCATTGAGCTAGCACCCTTTAAGAATCAGGAAGAGGAGCAATATTAACACATAGATTTCATCATTTGTAATTCTAATAAAAGACAATAAGATCCAAAGACAAACATGCTTAAAATCCAATTTATTTTTCCAAACACACTAATAAGCAAAAAAATCTATTGTGCTCAGGCAACAAAATATCCTAACAATTACGCAATCTATTAAAGTGGTCCGCAAAAGGGTCTTAGAGAACAACATAATGTATCGATGCATACCTAATAACCTAAACTTGATATGGACAAAGAAAAAGGGATGTGTTTAAGAAATAGTTGTAGAATCCAATTGAGGATGTGTGTGTTAATGTTGTTATTCATTGATGGTGTGATTTTGTTCAGCAGGGATGTTAAGAAAAGAACTCATGAATGGTTACTAAAAGAATACGCCTACTATGTGCATCATGTATGATATAATGAATATTTTAACAATGTACACCAACAAAGACAATTTATATTAGCAAAAAAATTATTAGCCAAGGGCACATGCTATTGTGCACATGTGACTACAGTATGATATGCAAGTACATGAAGGTATTTGTGTGCATAAATAAAGATATATTCATACACATTCAAATATATATCCATATTCCATGATAGAAAAATAATAGAACAAAGCATATAAAAGAATTAAAGATAAGTGTAATATTAATGGGATAAGCTATTCAATGTTAGCGACCATGATATATCAGCTATATTTCAAGTTGGTGAAAAGGAAATTTTTAACAACCACATTGTTCCCAGAAAAAGCCAACTATTCACAAAAATAAAAATAGCCATTCACTTCAAACCTTCAAACTTGTACATTTAAAGTTTGACTAAGAATGTAAAGTGTCATTGACATTGATTTCCTTTCTCGAATTTGATTTTTTTAGCTTGTTCACTTTTTATGCCCAATATTGAATAAAAATAAAAAACACAATTGCATAATCCAATTGGGATTACGTATTTTGGTACAACTATCTTATGAGAAGTTACAATAGGGCAAGGCCACAAGAAATTCTTACATAGCCCCTGTTTCCTGCCCATAAATATTTTGGAAATCACAACATGTATGAAGCACCCATGAAATGTTTGCAGGGCATTCCTGTTTCTGGAAACATTTCCACAAGATTTCTGAGACACTTCCTATCCAAAAGACCATAAATGGCATGTTTCCTTTGTTCCAAAGGAGAAAAGCTTAAAGGCCCTCAAAGGGAGTGAAATCCAGGAATGTCTTGTTTGTGCATAAAAATGCCCTAAATAGGAAACAAACACAACAAATCTAAAATTTTGAAACGAAAGCACAAAACTTTTTAGAGTTTGAATTATTTTTTAAATTATTTAAATATGCCATTTTCACACTTCTTGAACATTTTGAAAAGTGTCATTTCCATATCAAAACTGTTTCACAGTTTCAGGTGACTTGGAGTTGGCATTAGGTCCTAGGGTGAGAGGCACCTTATTCTGTTTTAAGTATATCCTCGTTTGGATGTTACCCATGGCCACCCATGCCCACACATTATCTCTATATGACATGCCAATGTTAAATAGTTACCATAACAAAATCGTCCATTTATTGTGGATGAGTAGGTTACCCACATTATAATGTATAAGTAGATGGGTAGATGGTCATTATACATACACACATACATATATAAATGAATACATGAATAAATCCACAGCAAAACTGCTACCATAGTTAATTACTGTATCTTTCAAAATTTTGAGCTTGAGCTCATTAGAAGTGATCAGATGATACATATTTACTTACATCAATTTCACTTGACACTTTAGAGTTTTATCACCAAAAAGTGATACAAAAAAAACCATGTTTTTAGAATTACTTTTATCAAAACCATGCTTCTTGAATGGTGTACCTATTGACTTTAGAAAGCTTTCATCCTAAGTAACAAACGTTTCACAAAATAATTTCCACTCATAAAAAGGTGTGCTTGAGCTCACTATGAGTGATCAACTCTAGATGATACTTCCAAACTTGAGTCTTGGTTTTTTCTATAATATTACAATCATTACAATTTGATACAAAGAAAAAGTTACAAAATCATGTTTGTAGAATTAGTTTTATTAAAACTATGCCTCTCACATGGTAACATTAATGGATTTTCACTTTCCACTCTTGAAATAGCATTAGCTTGAGTTCACAACTGATTTATTTTATATGATAAAAATCGATTTTACCACACGTTCATTTCAATTAGACTTAGTATTTTACTCTCCATTCATCGCAGTTTGATACAAGAACAATTCATGTTTTTAGAATTACTTTCGTGATCACATGTCTTTCAGAACAATCATGTTACTAGTATTACTTTTAGTAATGTCGTGTCTTTCGCATGTATGCCTATTGACTTTCCACTTTCCAAATTTTTTGACACATGAAAAAGACTATGAGCTAAAACAAGACCTGCTAAAACAACACTCACCTCCAGATCTTGAGCAGCTTCTGATGCCAAACCAATAGTTGTTGCAACCAAACCTATTACACCACCCTAGAAAATCCAAACTCGCAATTAGAATACTGTTTAGAAGGAAATTTCTATATTTTAATATTGTAGAACAAAAAACATTGCCCACTGAGAAATTTTATTTTTCAAAAGATGCAGGCCTTCACTACAGCAAATATTATTCTGCCACAATCTCAAAACCAAAATTTGCACCCCTTGCAAATTTAATACTAGAATGAATTTTGCTTTGACCTTTTTCCATGTTCAAATGTGTGTCAATAGAAATGCAGAACACTAGTAAGAAAACAATATCAACTTGTTATAAGATTTAGATGGATATTCAAGGTAATGATAGCTCTGTATCACAAACTTTTTGATGGTTTGCTTGAGGGGAGGAAGCAAATTCATGCGTCAGCACATTGATTATTGTCGACATCCTTTCATGGTCACCAACAGTAGTCAATGTTCTGACAACTCCTTCGAGCTATACCACAAGAGAACAACTAATCAAATAAATATTCAATCTGATCCAACATATTTAATCTAATCCATATCCATGATTATTATGATATTTAAAAAAAATTGATCCATATTTGTGTTGATTACTATATTTCTTTACATAAGAAAAAACCTTTCCTTATTGAAAATCACAGTTGGACATGTTACATGAGACATCAAGTTTTAGATCCAAAATGGCTTCATGTTACATGAGACATGGTGATGGTAGATGTAGCTAAGTCATTTATAATACTATAATCATGGGCTTACCATGCACATGGATCATGTGTGGTTCACTTTAAAGGTGTTTTTGGCACACAAGGGTGAGGACCAACATTGGGTAAATGTATTTGCAAGAGCCACTAGATGATGGTGGTATTTCCTCTATTTTGATAGATTTGGGGTTGAGCATTTCATACATGCAATTGTGGTTAGAGGTGAATATCATTTAACACAAACATGTAAATGACTAGTTTCACAAAATCACCATTTTTGAGATAGGCTAAATGAACAAGTTATGGGGTCATCTTGATCATTAGCCATTAAGTTTTGTTGTGGGAACAGGTGGATTTTGATCTCACCTTCAGATCTCTCCTTGCCCAAATTGTCAAGGTAGATTTTGATCTCAACCTTCAGATCCCGAAGTAAAGGAACTTTAGATATATTTATAAATAATCCCAATTTTAATTTGGATCCCATTTCCCAATGTCCTCTCAAGCATACTCCAATATGTAGACAACCTTTGAAGAACAAGTTTAGTGTTCAACAACAAAGAGTTCTCTTCCTTATAAATTCCAAATTGAGTGCTTCATGATAACACTATCAAATGCATATTAAATGTTGTATTCTATTCTAAGGATATATAATGAAGAATATGCAATGGTATTATCCAAGCTTTTTGCTTAGGTAAGGTCCTAGACTTCCGTAGCTCGGCTTGTGTAAGGCCTTGAAAGATCATACCTGAGCTTTGTGGCAAATACAAGAGACTAGATGCTATTTACTATTATGACTCATCAATCATGCAACTTAAACTAAAATTTAAACCTTGCTGGTTATCCAATTTACCGCACTAGCTTTGGTTGACAAATCTCGACAGGATGTAATAAAAGCAGGCAAAGACAAGCTATCAATAAATCCTGACAATAATGGCTTCTAACCTTGAAGGACAAAACCATATTTGAACTTGTAACCTATGGCTTCCCTATTGGTAACATGCCATGGGTGGATGGTTCTGCTGATTAGGAAAAATCTCAGGGTTTTAGTCTTGCAAACCTACTTCTATTGGATGGACATTTTGGAGACAAAATAAGGATATATTGCTTTGTTGTCAGCTTCAACACTAGTGAGAAAGCGACATTTTTTGAAACCTATTGTCTGTGCATAAACACCAGCAATTTCAGATTCTCTCCTTGCCCAAATTGTTAAGGTGGATTTTGATCTCAACCTTCAGAACCTGAAGTAAAAGAACCTGAACTAAACCACACAGTCATCAATAAGCAGGCAACCCATATAACTTCTGGTTCTATCTTATAAAGGACCAAGACTTTCGTTTTATCTTTATTTAGAACTGGCGTTCCTCACCTTTAGGATTTGATTATTCCATACCTCCATCTTTAGTTTCTTCTTCTGGGGAAACCTACCCAACCCTTTAGTATTTTATAACTACGTGCCGCATCTTTAGTTTCTTACGTTTAATCTTCCAGCTCTTGCTTTTTTATATTTTGACAGCCAAAGTATTCAAACAAACACAAAATAACTTCTGGCAAATCTCTGTTGTCGTTGCAATTTGGAAGACCAGCATTAAGGAAAGACATGACATAAGAGGTATTTAACATTGAGATGGATGATATTCATTAATTAATATATGTGGCAGAAGGCACAGAGGAGAATTCAATGCTAGTTTCATCCAATCCAATGTTTAATCTTCCAGTTGTTGCTTCTCTTATATTTTGACAGCCAAAGGATTCAAACAAGCACAAAATAACTTTTGGCAAATCTCTGTTGTCGCTGCAATTTGGAAATTACTGGGTTAGGTCCGAGTTGCTTCCTGATCTGAGGATTTTATAATAAAAAACCTAAAAGAAGAAATCCATAACATTTGGTAGTCCCTGGGGTAGGCGTCTATGATTCAATATCGGTTCGATTTTGAAGTTTAGGATGTGTTGGTTTTACGTTAACCAGCTCAAAAACTCATGAAAATTGTACCCATGCTTCTCTTCTCTAATATTTGGATAGATTTTGACATTTTAGGGATGTTACAGTGCCCAGAACTGAAAAAGCAAAGCCTCTTATGTGCTCCTTAAATCTATTAGTTGCTTGTTGGTTAAGCACAATTGCAGTGTCATGGCTAGCTAGTGCACTTATTTTAATTTATCTCCATCTAAGTCACAAATTCAGCTCACCTATTTCATATATGCATTTATGCACTTTGAGCGCCTTGATTCTGTGTTTTGTGTGCAACATCAGCTTATGAACCATTCAGCTCATAAAAAAATGTGTGCATATCTCACAATTGCCTCCAAAGATATGGCGTTTATTTAGATGAAATATGTTGCGGCAACTGTGGTTTCTATGTTCACATTGCAACTCCTGGTTGAATATTTGGCTATGGGAAATCCAAATCTCATTCACAGCTTGACTACGTGTATGAAGGGTGGTTTTTCCATTCTGCTTGAAAAGAAGAAGGCTGATTGATAGCCCTAGTATCCCCATCATAACTTCGTTCGCTTCAGTCTTTTTTACTTATAAAAATACATTTATAAAATAAAGGAGATCCAAATACCATCAATTATACTTTAAGATTTTAACTCACATTTATCGTTATCCTTGAAAAAATTAAAATATAAATCCTCTGTCTTTTTCTGGAAACAGAATTTCAATTAGGTTATGAAAAAATTAAAATATAAATCCCCTATCTTCTTCTTGAAACAAAATTTCAATTAGGTAAGAACCCACAAATTTAATAAAATGTTGGTTTACCTATAGTAAGAACCTAGAGACGCTTTCAACTGTGACTAATGTTGGTTTACCTATAGTTGTTAGGTGAATTTTCCTGTGCATATTTGCGTGATATCAAGCCCACTAGGTGGATCTACCCATGTGACCAAAACATATTGTCTTTATATGTCCTCCATAATGTTCATGCTCAATTCCTTGTCATTTTTAATCATCATGTATCATTATTACAATAAGAAAATATTATATTTCGTATATGCATTTATGCACTTTGAGTGCCTTCATTCTGTGTTTTGTGTGCAACATCAGTTTATGAACCATTCATCTCATAAAAAAATGTATGCATCTCTCACAACTGCCTCCAAATTATATGTGCCATCAAAGTCCTACTCTTCTATATGCATCTTGTCAGTTATTGGAAACTTAATAAGCACCATTGATTCACGATTCTTTGCATCAAATTTATCCTCTACCAAGGTCTCCTTCCCTACAGCTACATCAAGTTATTCCCCACCATTGGGCTCTCTCACCTATTTGTAATAAACATATGTATTGAAGATGGCTTTCATATGTTGCTTCTAGGTACTGAATTGCGACCATGAGACTTCTGCCTAGATTTTAGAATTATATTTGACAAACTAGAAATATTTAAAATAATAATGATAACAATAGAAATCAGATAAGTCCTACGAAACTTACCATTTCCCTTAACATGGTTCCCAATGTGTGTTCATTGACAACATCTCAAGTTCAACTCCTATGCACAAGATGTAGCTAGTGATTACAGGCATGCAGTTAAGAGTCATGATAGACATAGGTCCAGGGTGGTACTAAAGCTAAAACCCTTGCAATTATGTCCACAAGCCGCTCTGGTGGATAATTCTAGTACATGTACACAAATAGAGTAATATAGTGTTATAGATAAACCTAGTCTTTCTCTTATGAACAGTAATTTATGCATATAATATTTAATGTTAAACAGATCAATGCTCGGTCAAAATCCATGTAAACCAAAAGGTGCAGCAGGGATGTCCTACATTTCACAAGCTATCTTGGCTATCACATCCAATTTGGAATCCTAATTTTTAAGTTGGGCATGACCGTCCATCCTTATTTTTCATTCTCTGAAAATGGAACAATTCTCAATTTTTATTTTGCATTTTATGGAGGGCAGATAAGCGCAATTCTCATACACTCAAAGCATTATAACTTATGCATGGATTAACAGAAAGCTATTGGCAGATTATTGGGCACTAATAACAGACCCTGGGTAGCCCACGCCAAGAAGAAATCAGCATTTAAGGGTAGTTTAAATGTTGTATAAATGAAATTGAAAAGCGTTGAAGGTAGGTATTGATTGGACACATTTATGAAGGTGTGTAAATGTAGGCTCCTAGTGGCATTGGGGTGGTTTCCACTTCCACATGGAAAATGCTCCATAAAGCAAGTGTAATTGACGTTTCTTGTGGCAAGGAAAAATCAATTGTACATGTTTTTGAAATGTTGGGTTACAAAAGTGTTCTTATTTCAATCTAAATCTCACTTCTTTTCTACCTTGCTTTTGTGGAAAGGCCCTCTTCTGGGTGACGCTTGGATGGTTCAGACAACATCAAATACTTATGGTATTCAGTGTGGTTGATTGCTATTGGCTTTCTAAGGAAGCATCATTGTAAAGTTACTTTTCTGAAGGACCCCTCTCTTTTCTTTTATCCGAGAAGATTAAGGAAATTTAAGCAGGAGTTTTCTTTGCTTGTGAGAGTCCAACTCAGTTTTTCGTCGTGACATTGAGTTCCTTTATCTTGGTGTGTAGGCTCATATGCTTGCCTTCTGGCATTTCTAGGATGAGATTTTCCCAGGACACCATTGTTCATGTGATATAATTTTTTTGTTCCACAATGTCCTGATTTGATCTTATAAGCAATGTAGACAACAATTCAGAAAAAAAAGTAGGTCCAAGAAACATGCAATTGACTGGATTTGATGCATTCATGTATTCAGAGAACCGATCCAAAGAGTAGGTTTATGAAATTTGCAATTAACTGAATTTGTTGCTTTTGTGTAATAAAACAACAGCAAGGCTGGTTTCTCTCACATGACTATTACATTAGATATTCCAAGTCCTGTGTGTTCGGGTGTCAGATTTGTCAACTTTTTTAGTTTCAGAATTGAACCAATAAAAACCTAGATCTCAGTACACTTACAGTTAGTTCACATAATTCTCGAACCCACGTGATGAGAGAAAATACACCCATGGTTTTTCCAATCTAGCTAGGAAATATTTTGTTGATGATGAAGCGAATAATTATTCGCTTACACAAATAATATTACCAAAAGACTTGGAATATTAAATAAGCCATAATAATATATAAATTGATGATAGAATTGATATGATACATTTACAATGGTTGGGCTTATATATGTCCATTCGTGACTTTTCAACCTACAATCATGACTCTATGATAATTATTAATTATCTATTAATATTATTTTTAATATTTATATATTTTATGTTCGTTACAGATGATATGGGCTGAATCACCATTCAGTATTCAATGAAGGAACTTCTCAAAAACAGAAAGAGAAATAATCTAAGCCCAGTGGATGTCATTCACACTAAAATCTACACTAGATAAATTGAATTTGTCATGACTAGCTGACAATTGTTGCCCAAAATCCACTCAAGATTATGCACTTTCCCTTTCCCGACAACATAAAGGAGAAAAGAATGGGTGGGGTGTACAGAAGAGAATGAAAATTATCACAACATACCTTTGCTACATGCTCGAGAGTAACATCATTGATAAAAATAGCAGTCCTTAAAGCAATATCCACAAACACCATGCTCCCCTTCAAAGGAAAACACTAACCAGGTTCCCCAAAGTTCGGTTCCAATACCTTACCCGCATAAGGATGCATTGGGTTTCCTATCTTGAATAAAGATCCAACTATGGCAAGACCCCATTTCCTTCCATTCCCATAAAAGTACCCTTCAGAATGATGCACCACCCTGCCACCACCTATGCCCACAACAAAATCAACCATTCCCAACCCGTCTGCAGCATGCCTCTCAATCTCCGCTTCCACCAACTGCCTCATCACCGCCCTTATATCATCCAAGCTCAAAGCCTGCCCCTCTCCCTCACTCGCCCACTTGTCGATGACCTGAATCAATAAAGCCAACACTTTGTCCTTCGTCAAAACCCCTGAACCCTTCAACTTCATCAGCGATTCCTCGATGTCACCAGTGTGCACCTTTAAATTCTAAAGCTCCATGTAAAAAGCAGTGGCATGATCCTCTATACTCTCCTCTAACTCGTTCTTCAGCCTTTCTACTTCCTTTCGAACTTCATATCCACCAATTCTAGCTGAAACTGCAACATCTTCGTCGTCTTCTTTAGAAACTCCTCCAGCTCTGCAATCTGGCCCTCCGATATGACATCGCCAAGGCCAACAGTATTCTTAGCAGAGATTTTCATGGTCCAATACCACAAAGTCTGTCCAAATCCAGCCAGAATAATGAAAAGAAAGATCCACTTGGTAAAAACCCTAGCCGCTCGGTGCCACTTCGAAGTTTGCTGAGGATTTCCAACATTTCCAAACCTAGTCTCCTATAACTCCTTCTTCAGCCCTTCTACTTCCTTCCCGAACTTCATATCCACCAATTCTAGCTGAAACTGCAACATCTTTGTCCTCTTCTTCAGAAACTCCTCCAGCTCTGCAATCTGGCCCTCCGATACGACATCACCAAGGCCAACAGTATTCTTAATAGAGGGTTTCATGGTCCAATACCACAAAGTCTGTCCAAATCCATCCAGAATAATGAAAAGAAATACCCACTTGGTAAAAACCCTGGCCGCTAGGTGCCACTTCAAAGTTTGCTGAGGATTTCCAAACCCTAAAGCCAACATTCAGATTCATAAAGCTTTTGGTGAAAGTTGTGTCTTATAAATTATCTTCTTACAGGGATATGTCGGTGTAAAGATAGCTAGTAGCATCACATGGATGAAACTCACAAACCAAATATAGTTGACAAGGCATGGCACCATAATTGTAGGCATGCTAGTACTTGAGTCGGGGGTGTTATCACATCAACCCAAAACCAACGTTCAGATTGACAAAGTTTTTGGTATGGGTGATGTCTAATAAATCATTTTTGTATAGATATATGTCACTATAAAGTTCTCTACTAACTTTGTCCCATAAAGCATGACACCAAAACCAATTAACAAAGATTTTAATGCATGCTTTATAAATAACTTTCATTTAAGAACATCATCACATATATACAATAACTATAAATCAAATTTATCCCACAAAGCATGACACTATTGTCATAGATGTGCTAAATTTTCATTAACATAAATGTTATAGACAAACAAAGAAACATTATAATCTCCTCCATACTAAATTGTAAAGCGCATTATCTTAATGTAACCCAACATACATGCACTTACTTCATGATTACCAGCTTGCTTAGTATTTCTTGATAAAATCCTCAATTTTTTTCTATGTTACTTCTAGTTCTAGTAAGTTTTCTTCTCCCATAATCGAATTGAATGTATGAATTGTTAATGCTTGTATCATTGAAAGGGATTGGTTACTGTTATAAGGATGCCATACAAACAACTTTACCAAAATGTATATTATTGTTAGGCCTCTACTTCCAACTAATTAGAGCCGATATTACATATTACGTCAATAAGAGAGGGCACGTTGTCATGTGCTCGATATTTCCTTCATTATTATTTACTCTTGACTACACTAAGTTGATACACCTCTCGGTCTATCGTATCTTTCCCATATATGTGCCCTTGGAAACCTATAAACCCAATCTATTGAAAAAACAAGTTTAGATCACCTTTGTAGCTTTAGATCCTAAATATGCTAATTAAAACGTGTGTAAATATGCTAATTGAAACGTGTGTCCTACAAAGCTTGAAAGGTTCAAACTCAAAGCTTTGTTGTGATATTATTGAGTACCATGACTTGGTAAAGTTGGATGACATAATGAATGCAATTATACAATGAAGGTGCACTATTTTTTTCAATAGTATAAATCTCAATAAATTAAGTAATGGAGCCTAACAATACAATCTAACACAATATTTGATTTTAAGAGCTTAGCAACTTCAATCACAATTACCTTTGTATAGATTGTTAGTTTAAATTTGTAATAGATCTGGGGTAGAGTACAAATAATTGTGCATAAATGAAGGCTCTAAAACTGGCTTTGTTGCTTGTTCTATCAAAAGGTGTTACAAATCTGTAGGTCTGTGGGGACTATAGGTTAGTAATGGATTGCGTGAGGTTAAAAGGGCTCCAAAGAACATCTTTCTTGATGGCCATCTATGAAGAATCGATTCAAATTGTAGGATTATTCTAGAAGATTAGTTTTCAACATATATACAGGGAGAGAAATGTACAAGTAGACCATTTGTCCAAGCAGCGGCTACAGGTGACAGAAGGCATTTGGTTTCAATGAGAACAAAACAATGACAATCTAATGGAGATGGATCCGGGGCCTTTCTTGGGAAATACAAATACTACCAGCATTTCCAATTGCCTCGTGCATTGAAATATGAAGGGAAAACCTAAGTTTTTTACTACAAAACTATAATCAATTTATGTTTTGGGAAGGCCTTATTCACCATTCCTCTGATAGGCCAAGCAAAGAAAAAACAACCCAGAACAGGATATAGATAATGAGCTCAAATAAGCCAAAGGTGACCTATTTACAGTTTATTATAAAGAATAGTCATAGAGGGTGACGTATAATTGCATTCAAATTTGTAGGAATATATTTTATGAAGCAGGATACAACTTAAGCATATGACACAAACAATGATGTTCAGAATGGCATTCTACTTCACCTCTCACAAATTCATAAGCATTACGAGGATCATATTTTCTCTGAGCAATATGATACAAGCCACTTCCTGGGAAACTTACAAGACTTAGCAAATCCTAATGCAATAAAACTTATTCAAACGATTTCAATTCAATTTTTTTGTGAAAGGCAACAGGCAAAAATTATGCACGTGATCCCATTAGATTGCCACATGAGGAGATATGTTGAGGGAATTTGTCAAGTCCTGTGACTTTATTTTGTTAATGTAAAAGAAGAAATTTAGGGGCACTTGACAGGCCCAACCGAGAAAGAGAATCAGTTTTGAGATTGGGCAATTTCAATTGAGAACTTATGGGGATAGATATACTGTGCCATGCTCCATTGTGCCATTGAAATTAGGATCAGTTAGTATTTTTGGTGTGGAAGAGCCAAATTTGTGCCCTTTAATTAGCAGCATCAAATTTTATCTGAATTTCATCAAACCTGAACCATGTGACAGATTGTTAGCAGTGACAAGTCGTAAATAGTTAGGAGTCAGGACTATAATATGCATGGCTTAAAGACATTTGTCCTGGTCAAAGTAATTATAGGAACCAAGATTGATCAATAATCTCCAGTGGATCTTCCTAATACAGTACACCACAACAGTCCCTATGGGAATTTTTACTGGTGTTAAGCCCATTCTATGTTTGAAAAAGTGAATTCCTTTGCCATCCTTAGTGTTATTAATCTACAGTAGGGAAATATGAACAATGACTATCAAAAGAAACAATGGTATACATATTTGTCATAATTAGAACTTAGAAGTGCTAATTAGGACTTGGACATTATAATAAAGTCTTAATAATAAACTTATAAAGTCTCAAAACCAAGCAATCAATCCTGAAGGAAACTGAAATGGATAAAAACCCTGCCCTCCTAATCCCATCAAAATTGAGTTTATAATTGAGGTATGGGACTTACCTTGTTTGACGCCAAGGTCAGCCCTAGAAACAAAGGGTTTCTCCACGAGTTTAAATTCCTCCAAACACTTGAAATTCTCCTAGGGTTTGACCCAAGCCTTCGCTTTGTACAGATTAGGATGATCGTCGTCCTTGGCCTCTATGGTCAGATAATACATAGTCCTCGCCACCACCTACTCCTGCGTCCCCACCACTCGACGAAATGTTACATCGCTCGTTCTACATACACAGATACAAATAGAGAGAATAGATCGGTTAACAAATGGAATTTCCACAAATAAAAAACAAATGAAATCCCTCCTAATAAAAATAAATAATAATAATAAAATATCAGGTCATATACCTGTTGTTTGTTGTGCTCATCAACGAAAAAGCGCCCAAGATTGAGCGTCTCTATTCAGTTCTGAAAATATTTCACTTCGCGCAATCCACCAATAGTTCCCATGGCTGCCACCCCTTAACGGCTACTGATACCCAACACGCCAATCACAATCACACACAACACAGTTGCACCCTGCAACAAGTCTACTTGCTTTATGCTCTGCATCCTTCCTCCTCGCTCCCTGGTAGTTATTTGTTCAATATGTTGAAAATCCAAAATGGGCATAGTTCCATAGGTGGTTGAAGAAAAGACCTACCAATTAGCGTTCAAAATTGAACCCTTCCCTTAAAATTGTTCTTCAAAAAAAATTTAAAATATGGATTTTACCCTTCAATATAACGGCTCAGAGCTTGATCTTCTTGAACCCGACAAATTCCCACAGCTTCTATTCGATCGATCTCCTGAGGTTAAGTAGATATATCGAACCACCTTTTTCAAGTCATGTTTTTGTTTACCCTACCGCCTTTTTCAAGTTATGTTTTTGTTTACCCTGCTATAGTATCATTACCTTTGACTCGGATAAACTATCAGAGCAACACCTTCCTTCTTCCACACATTTGAAAAGAAATATCCATTTAACTCATACACTATTCATCATTGTATTGTGGGATAAGGAGGCTCCTATAGCATTTTGTCCTCATCAAATATGGAGATCGAGGTTAGCTACCAATAAAAGGCTAGGAATATAGGTTTTTTTCCAAAGAATATGAAGGACCGGGGTAAGAGGAAGGAAACGATAATAAAATATAAATAAGGTATGATAAGAAGGTCATAATTTATATCAACATTTTAAAAGAAGGGCAAGATTTGAAATTATCCATCTATATAAATTTCTCAAGTTGTTGAAATTCCTATGCTATAAATTTCAACTCATCATTCAAAATATTGGAAATATGATAAATTATAATCACTCACTCACTCATGTCATGCACTGAGTGCTTAGTTGTGTAAGATGACCAGTAATCATTGATGACTGTGAGGCACTAGCCATCGAGATGCGACTCTGATTCCCGAGTCACTTAGGGCTTCAATCTAAAGTGTGACAATGTGTCAAAAACTACCACTATAATAAAAAAATAACAACTAATAGACTACTACTAGGCCTGAAACGAGCTCAAAACATTGTTCCTACTACATATGTGAACCTCGCTACCAATGTCTGCTCATTTTTCAACAAACTAAAATTCAAAAGGTCGGTTGATGGGTTCTCCTCTACAAGACTTTATTTTTTGCATGAATATCATGGACTCACAACAACTATAAACAACACCCGATGTCATGCAAATACAAATAATGGCATGTAGTTAGGATCACAAACTGTGCAGAGGTCGATTTATGCATTGCTATAGAGAGGTGTCATTGGGCACACGATATGCAAAAACAATGGTTATTAATAAAATTTAAAAAAAAACAATTGTTGGCTCAAGAATAGTCTTCAATTTGATGGGTGGCATGATCATGATGTAATCTCCCTCCGCCCTTCCAAACATTTGTGGTTTCTCACAACATTTGTCCTCATCGCCACCAAAATACATATAAAAATTACTTGTCTTTACATCCTCTTCCCTTTAAATCCTCATCTCATAGTCATAACTAAGGATTATTATGCATGCACATCCTCACCTTATAATACGAATTGGGTCAAGGCACAGAGACAATCATCAAATATTAAATGTGTGAGGACACAATGAGTAAGAGACAACGATAAGTAAGTCTTATATTAAATTTACCATATAAGTATTTAATTAACACTATCAACTGAGATTTGGATTGTTGTGATCTTCTTATCACTCCTCACTAATGTGATTGCAAGGAATTCTTTGAAGGTGACGTCCATAACTTTAGGTCTTCTTCCTCATTATCATGCCTTTTGGTAAGACAATAAAGAGGGTAGTGGCCTTCGTCAACATGGAAAACAGTTACATAGAGGTATACACATTAATTGTTTTCATTAAATAACTTAAATTCCTGCATGTGACTATCGATTCACTAAATCCTTGACTAGTACAAAACAAAAAAAAAATTAGAGCCCCAAGCCCTTAATTACTCACACCTAGAACTTTCTCAAATCTAGCCATTAATAAACTTCTTTTGGTATTTTGGTTCAATTTAAAAGGCAGATTGTTGAGACTCGGACATGCAGTGAGTTGCAAGGGTTCAATTGACTTAGGCTTGATTCCATTACCCCTCCATCCCATACATGTATTCTTTCATGATAAGTGTTGAATAAAAACATTTGATGCCCTGACCCTAATTATGCTAGCTTTGCTAACTTGCTTGGTATGTAGGAATTTTTTTTAATGTTTTATGAGTTATGTATTATTTTTTCTTAGGTGCACAATCTTTATAATTCTTACATCTCTCAAGCTTGGATTGCACGTGGATTCCCCAATATTATTATTACATAGTCTAAGTAGTTTTTTGTATAATGAAGTCTGCTCCAACTTGAAGAAATACAATAGAATAGTTGTTATGTTACTGAACTGTAAAATTAATGATACACATATAACAACTTAATGTGTTCAAAATAGGTTTTATTGAAAATATATCATTTTTTTCTGTAAATAGTAAGAGGTACTCAATCGTTAAAAATTATAAAAAATTTGAAAGAACAATTTTATTTTTTACATTATTTTTGGTGAAAGGGTTTAGTTAATTTAAACTTGTCAATTGAAATACAATTATTTATACTACCCTTCATCTTTGAAGGGCTCCAAGAATAGATGCCCTTCCAATTGAAATTAAGACCCACCCTTCAAATTTGATCACTGCTACCAATTCCGAAAGAGGATAAGATTAGGTTCATCAAATTGGAAATTAAGAACTCGAGCCAAAACTTTAACAATGAAAAATGGATGGAGGGGTTATCCATACTCTTTTTTACAAGTGTTTGTTCACGAGACTACTTGGATAATCCTTTTTCCAAGTTAACATCACATCTTTAGCTTGTATTTGAGCAATTTTTGAAGCAATTTCATAGTTCTCGAGTTATGAAAAAATTTTAATTAAAAAAAGGTGATCAAATTCAACGAAAAAAGCCCATTTCTGAAGCAATTTCAGAGTTCTCAGGCTAAATTTTTATCATTTGAATATCAATCAAACACAGAAACAATAAATTGAAAAAATTTGGGATGGCCATAGATTGAAACATACCTTGTGCCATTGAAGCTTTGAACACGGTGAGCTTGAGTGAAATGTAATCTTAGAGGGGCGTCTATCATATGGTAATGAAAGGGGAAGATTGTTCTACATTGGCACCCACCAGCGTGCAAATTAGAATCATACTAGATCAAAGGAAAGAATGATCAGATCTAGAAAAGAAAACATCATATATTAGATGGATCTTCAACATGTCAAAGGAATACACATGGATTCACAGAATGGACTGCCACATTGGTGCATTTGTAGTGTTAACCAAGCAAGAGCCGGTTCAGGCTGTTTATTTCAAGGAGACATATTTTATGCCATCAAAACATTACAAATGAAACATTCAAAAGAATACCAATGAGTCATTAGAGACCGCTACACTGAAGGAATTGAGATCATTATTCTTTATTGATTAAATTTCCTAGGATATCACTGCCTAACTTGCCAGAAGATTTTATTAGTTTATTTTTTCTTTTTTTAAATTTTTTTTTTTCCCAGGAAAAAAAGCATAATTTTATTTCATCCGTAGAGAGACAAAATTACATTTTGTAGATATGCATAGCATATTTATAAACATATATCAGCAAGCGGCTATAAGGTCGACAATCATACCCCAACCCACAAAAAGTTCAACCCACCAATAGACTGTTCTAAGACAATAAAACAGTATTGGAGCCATATCTGTTCAAAGAACACAGTAAACATATAACAACCCACATAAATAAAAAATGATGTCAGGCATAACAGCCCATAGACAAAAGGATCCAAAATAACCTCTGACCATATGAGAGGAAAAGTATGGCAATAGTGTCAACATAAAAATCTGACTCGAAAAACCTCCCCTTCTATGAAGGGACGATGATTCTTTTTTTTATATTGTAATTTGATTTTAATTTTAATTTAGTTTGATCATAGTTTAATTTTATTCTTTTAGTTTTGTTAACTTGATTTTGTTTTAGATTTAGTTTATTTATAGTTTGTTTGTTATTATTGCATATTTCCAAGGAGTGAGATTGAGGATATTTCTCTAATCATTTGGTAGATGTGGATATGATGCCCTCACAGAAATCAACTTATTCAAGTGTCGAAGAAGATGGAGAGATACCGATAGTTTTTTAGTAGAGATTGATCGACCTGTTCAATTTTGGAAAGGGAAGCACTTTGTCATTGGAAGGAGTTACCTCTTCATTTACATATAAAAACCTAAGCTGATTATGTTTGGGGGATTGGTTGGTTGGCATTATTTTTTATGTACTCAAGAACTAATTGAGAGGAAGAGACACTGATACACAGAAATATTTTTCTCCTGCAAAGTTGTTGATTTCGTGTGTTTATGAATGAGATCGGCTCTCTTTGTCTGCCTTTCTTTAATTATGTTTTAGAACTCTGTAATGTTTTTGTAAATGTTTTCATAGCCAGTGGATGGACTTTCACAGATTGTTATGAGCATTGATTTTGTTAAGTAAAATGTTTTCTTTTGTGCAATTCAATGTTAGTTAAATGGGAATATTTTTCATTCATTTATGTTTGTTATGATGTGTGACAAAGCCCAAGTTTAGCAAGCTATGGTAAGAAGTCTAAACTCTAATTCGATTGAAGAACAGTTGGAGTTTGTCGAGGAGTCTGAGTGAAAGGTTGGGGATTATTCAACTGTCCCAAGTGTCAACCTATAATTTCATGCAAATCTGCTGTATGTGAAGCATTGTTGTTGGGTTCTTGGATGAAATCGATTACCTATAGAAACGTCAGAGGTCAAAGACACAAAATATATCCAAACAAATTGTAGTTCCAATCTGAAGGCTTTGGGCATGATATGAACTAGAAATTGAACTGAGTCCAAAGCACAAAGGAAATCCCCTGCATCCATGATCGTGACTTAAAGGCATGGTGAATAAATTTATAAGTGAGGATTCGATCCTAGAGGATGTTTAGTGGGAGTCTAGTAAAGAAACCCAAAATTCATGAGTTGAAGAATAGCGTTATTCCTCTTCACAAATGAACTGAGGAGCATTTTAGGCAAAGAGCAAAGAACTCTTGCTGTTCATTGTGATGTTGAGTGGAACACAGAACCTATAATATGCGTTGATGGGATACAAACCCTAAAGGTCACTGGGTTGTAGTATTACTGCAGAGAGAACATCCAAGTGCATATTGATTGATTGAAACCTTAACTTATAGCTTGATGATGAGAATAAGCCACAGTCAGCTAGTGACATGTGCCAGAAAATTTGAGTTGGCAGAGGTTAAGAGAAGGAAGACTGAATCAAGCTCAAGAGATGGTTTATAAACCCATATAAAGCCTCCTTTCTCACTAACCTCAGCCCTCACGCCACCTCTCTCAAGTCACAACCATGGAGTCAAGCTTAAAACTTAGAATCCATGTCCTACCTCTGTCACAGGTAGTCTTGTTCACTCAAACAAACCAAAGAAGGCACCAAGAGTGACTTGCTTGTGTATTATTGAAGAGGGGTTTAATTATAGGATTATTTTAGGATTTTGGTCCTATATTCTATTGGCATTTAACGTTTTAGCGGGCGATTTTGGCATATTAAATCACTATATAACCTACCAAATTTTGGGTTGAAGCATTCTCGGCTTAGTAGGAAGCTTGTACAAACTCCCAATAAGGAACCTCCAATAACTGCATTCCCATGCCCTTGAAAATTTGTATTAATGTTCCCAAGCTCCTCGTACCATTATGATAATGTCCAAGAGGCACATCTTAGACAAGAAATCCTAGAAGTGCAGAAAGAAGTGACGTATTTCAAGTTGAGCAAGGTAAATGTGTCCCTTGTTAGGCTGGCACTAGAAGGCATGTCTCAAATTGAACCAAGGCCTTGAGAAGGGAAATCTCAAGTGCATGTAAGCCATGGTAATCAAAATCTCCTCCGATTGGAAGTGGAAAGTGGTAGCCATGCTATAAAAAGATAACCTAAATAATCTTCCTTGCTGGGAACTAAAGAAAGGGCAATTCCAAAATTGTAGCTTTGTGTAATATTCTGAAAAATAGCAAGAAAATAGATACAAGCCTTGAGGTAGAAAAACATTAAAGACATAGAAATTTTTAATGGCACATAAAGGAAGCATCATGTATCAAGAGTCCTAAAGAGTTTCAAGAAAGAAGTGTACCTCCAATTTAATGAAAAGATATTTTCCAAGATTGACTTAAGGCCTGGTTACCATCAGGTAAGAATCAAGGATGAAGACATTCATAAGACAACTTTCATAACAAGGTATGGACATTATGAGTTTGTAGTGGTACCATTTGGTCTCACAAATGCACCCACTACATTTATGTTCCTTATGAATAGTGTCTTTAGCAAGTATTTGGACAATTTTGTTCTTGTTTTCCTTGATGACATTCTTATTTATTCTAAGAATGGGGAAGAGCATGAAGAACATCTGAGATTGACATTGCAATTGCTCAGGGAGAATAAGTTGTATGCAAAGTTGATCATGTGTGACTTCTATAAAGATAGAATTCATTATTTGGGTCACATTATCTGAAATGAGGGTATATTTGTAGACCCTGAGAATATTGAGGCCATTATGAATTGGCCTACTCTAAGAAATGTGACAGATGTAAGATCTTTTATGGGCCTTGTAGGATACTACATGAGATTCATTAAAGGATTCTCCAAGGTTGCAGATTACATCACTTCTTTGTAAAAGAAGAGGATATAGTTTGAATGGACACCAAGGTGTGAAGAAATCTTCCTGAAGTTGAAGAATATATCTTCTTCCAATTGGATATGATCTAAGATGTGCGTGGATTTTTTTTCTTCCGAAAAGTAAAAAATAAATCTATGCTGGCATCATACCGGACAAGAAGTTGGAATTGATTCAGAAAAACAGTCACTAAGTCCAAAAAACTATCATATGTAGTAGAGGGAAGTTCAATATACCATTTTGCTGCTACATGAGTCAAGGTTCTCTAGAACAGTCTCAACCGAATGGAATCATCATTCAGTGAGTTTGAAGAGCACCATAACTGAAAAGTGGTTATATGGGCACCTTGATCTTCGCCAACTTAGCCTAAAAACTTAGGAATGTCTGAAGGTAACTTAATTGGAACAGGTGGCCATGTAACACTATGCCGCACTGGGTCGTTCATAAACTTTGACAATTCTGGCAAGTTTAAAGTTTCCAGGAAGGGAATTTTAGGCCTAATTGGAGCTTCAAAATCTCAAGTCTGGGAGGTAGAAGGACCTAGCCCCTAGTTCCCAAATGTAAAGGTGGGATCACCCCTAGTCGCTGGTTGTGAAGAAGTTGGACTACTTTGAAAGGGATTCCACCCGAAATCCAGTGGATTACTTATATGTGGTGCATTGTAAGTGGTTTGAGCCACCCCGGATGAAAATAGAGTTTGAAAGATAGGAGCAGGTATCCTTCGCTAAAAATCTAAAAGGGAGAGCTCATGAAAGGGGTTAAAACTGGTGTCTAGAAACCTTGGCCATAAGCATTTGTGTTTCCAAATTGCATGCCCACATATGCAGGTGTAGGACCTACATAAGGAATGGATGGGAAAATGTACCCCCCATTCCACTGGGAACCTTAGACAAACGCGAAGGATCTGCTTGGACCATTCTAAGCAGTATGCATGAAAGAGGGGGAAGCAAAAGGTGCGCTGGGAATCCTAGTGACAACCCCACTAGAAGGACCTACTACATTAGAGGAAGCTGATGGTTGGACCACTCGACTACTTGGTAATAAAGGTGTAGTACATGCACTTTGTCTTGGAGTACCAACTAGGGGAGGTGGCACTCCTCCAGCCAAAACAACTGAAGTGGGGGTAGAAATAGCCTCTCCAGAACTAGCCATAACTCTGCTCATAGGAACACCAATAACATGTGAATCAAAAGGAAGAACTTGGACGATTACATAATCGCTTAAGTCAGTAAGAGGTGGGTTAAAATTCCTTGCAAAATCGTCATCCTGCAAGTCTTCAATCTCTACTGCAATTGTACCTACCTGATTAGTCCTAAGTTTCGGTTCATCTAGAACTTTGCTAATTCCTACTGGTTCAAATGAATCGTCAATACCTAGTCTCCACCTTTGAGGGGGATATGGAGGCTCCATTGTATCAGATGAAGGAAGGCTTTGCAACCTTCTTGACCTACGGAGAGGTTGATCCTCCACAGCTAAAATTTTTACTAACACACACCTAAAGGAAAACTAAATATAAACAAACCAAACAACACTCACTAAAATTTTCCTAAAGTCACAAAGACACAATAGGTATAAGATATGTCTTCTAAAGGAAATCCTGGGATGGTTAGGGCCTAGGTCCAACCAGTGAAGAATTGATAGATGGTTACTTGGCGTTCTTGTAGATGTTCTTAGGCACAAGCGGACAAATCACTCAACCACCCTCCCACACCTTCTACCAGGGTTACCTTCCAAGTCCGTCGAAGGTAAACCATGAATAGCTTTTTGGTATTACCTGTTTATGATCCCTAATGTTAAGAGACTAAACGCTACCGCAACTACACTGAGAGTCGACCGAAACAGTCGCAATATTGATCCTTATGCGTGGGTAGGGTATCAAAGCTTGAAACCCTGTCAACACTGGCACCACACGGGTCCCAAGAGGTGGTACTGACAAGATCCCCAAACGCGTAAAAATACTGATCTACGCTCGAACAAGGAATCAGAGGGCTCTCTCCTCAGTCTAGGTCCTCACGCAGCCTTGTGCTTAACTCCTATGTGAGAGGATATTTCCATAATTTCTCAGTATAAAGGAGGATTTACCTAGTGAAAGGTCAACTATGTCTGAAGTCAAATACTTATGGATAGTTAAAACTCCCTAGTCCACAAGCCTAGCTTAAGCTAGTTGATGTATGAACCTAGAAAAAAGAAACTTACTAGTAATTTTTAATTAAATTGGTCTTTTTAATTGGCTATTATTAGTCAGAGGTGGCGGCGTGAAACTTATATGGTGTTATAGACTCAGCAAAAGAAAGCAAAAATGATGTAAAAAATAAAATTTTCAAAGCAAATTGCAACTACTATGCCAATTTTTCTTTTTCTTTTCTTGTAAAATGAAAGCTAATGAAATTAAACTAAGCATGAGAAACAACAAAGACTTTAAATTTTTTATTTTTCTTGAAAAATAACGAAAATCTCACTAGATGCAACCTAAAGCAAAAAGTATAAAATTTTGTCTTTTCTTTTCAAAAAATTTCAAAAATTATAAATGCAACTAAATGCAAACTTGAGTAAATTTGAACAATCTGAACATATAGTAGTGAATGATGTAAAACAGATCCCAAAGCAACACACTTCAACCAAAAAGAAGAAATCGAACAAACCCTAACCTTGGCGGGACTAAAAAACTCAGAAGCTCACTAGATCCACAAAAAGTAGAATGACAAACTCAGACTACAAACAATAGTGCAGAGCATAAAGTGTTCCTAAGGACCGATCAATGACCTAGAACACAAGCACTCAACCCAAAAATCCAAGTAGGAGGACCAGCAACATTCACAAATGAAGAAGGTCAAACACAAAGAACCCAAGGACTTGAAAGATCAAGCAAATTGTGTGATGTATAGACCTAAGACTTACAAAATCATGTCAGAAACAAAACCTTCACAAGCCTCTGAGGGATTACCAAAACAAGGACAAGAAAAAAACCTATGAACTCAGAGAAAGCTACAGTAACATGTGACTGTTATAAAGACAACCCACGTGTGACACGCAACTGTCTAGACTGCAACCCGCGTATACAAGGTGAAACACACAACTACCAACAAGACAACCCACGAGTGCTGCTAAAAGTTTTCAAAGAAAAAAGTATTAGCAGACATGTTCTGAACATGCCAAACTAAAAATCAAAGGAAAAAAGGAGACAAAACACAAACATAATAAAAAAGAGACAAATATTGGTTAGGAAACCTAAATAAAAGGAGCCACAACAGGCTGGACTCCCCAACGGAGTCGCTAATTCTGTTGTTCAGGAAAACACACCCTTATAACTTAGGGTCTTTGGGGTTACCAACTTACTAAGATAGACTTGAAAACAATCATCCATATAGAAATTGAAATAGGAATAGGAAGAAAACTTAGGAAACCTGGTTTATGACTGTTAATCCAAGATTTTCTTCTCCTCTTCCATTTGCTTCCACAACTTCCACGGTATATCCAATCACCTGCAAAGAACAATTTCTTCCTACAAATATCTTATATATATATCAGTGGTTAATGAAATAACATATTCATAATGAAATTATAAGATAATTTAGTAATCAACATATACAAGAGAGCACGAAGAAGAACTTTTTTTATTGATAAACAAGGAATGGTGAGATTACAACCCAACGCCTAAAACAAGTGCTCCTCTACAAACCAAGGACACTAAGTTTTGTTGCTCCAAGATGTCTAAAATCATACCACTAGCATACCTTTGCTCTTCTAGGAATGATATATTAGCCCCATCCCATTCCCTCTATTTATACATGAGGTAAAAGAGAGGTTTCGATGGTTGATATGGTTGAGACAGTTGAGATAGTTATGATTCGGGGCTCAATTGTTCTCGCCTAATCATGTTTTATATTTTTTAACTTCAAATTAAGTTACATAGGAGAATTGATATAGGAAAGTCATGTATGACACGCTCCTTGCTTTAAGGAAACCCACGTGTTTAATGTACACGCAAGTTGCAATGTACATACTCACACATGACACGTTGGTTGCTGTGCAAATAGTCGCGTGTGCAACTCTATTGTCCAAATAAAAATATATTCAGCTTGTTAGAAGATGATGTATCAACAGTCATGCCCATATATAGTGTTTTGGCTAGTTCAATCCAGTTTGTCCTTTTGTGTCTTGACATATTGGATGTCAATACTCGGACAGAGAAGTGCCATTTTACATGATAATAGATAGGTTCCCTATTATGTTGTGGATCTCTTGGATTTCCCCCCATCACTCTGGCTGGATAATTCACAACTTGTGATGGTTGCCTCTATTGATTTCTGAAGTGAGAAGGTTTGAAACCTTTCTTCCTATGATCATACTTTTCATTCTTTTTGTCCTTCCAAACCTTATGGATTTCAAGTTTTCCCTTGCTTTTCTCATAGCAATACTTAGCTTTCCTTATTACTTCGTCTAGAGTTCCAAGTTCATAAAACTCAATCTTGTCTTTGTAGGCTTGAGGTATCCCACTTAGAAAACATTGGATTTTTATTTTGTCGTCCCTTATATACTTGACATACCTTAATAGTTCCAAGAACTTATTGGCATACCCTTCCATGGTTTGTTGTCACAATCTCGGCTCATGGAATTCCTTGATCTTATCATCATAGTACCTGTCAGAGAGGTACTTCTATTTGGAATACTTCTTGAATTGTTTCAACCTGATATTCCTTTCATTCAACTTCTTTACCTTCTTGAGGTGCTCCCACCAAATGGATGCTCCTCCATTCAGACTAAAGATGGCTACTCTTGCTTTCATGTTTCATGAATAGTCTTGGACTTGGAAATATTTCCTTATCCCAAGAAGCCAAGCTTCATCTTCTTGACCAGTATTTACCTCACCATTCAAGGTAGGAGGCCTTTCCTTCTTAAACTCATCACGTGAACTGTTACTATAGCACCTCTTTCTCTTATCTCTATGAGATGAAGAGCTCGAACCCCCAGTGGATCCTTTAGAGTCAGATGACCCACTAGAATATCTCATTCTCCTTCTGGCACTGCACTTACTAGCTTCTGGTTTTTCTGCCCCACACCTAGAGTTTAGCCTTAGTTGGATGTCTATAAAAATCTGCAGCATGGCTGCATTCAACTGATGTTGCTCTTCCTGAGCTTTCAACATTCTTTCATTATCTTCTTCGTGACTTTGTATTTCCACCCTTAGGATTCTCATGGTGGCTGCAAAGTCTAGCGGAGTCTTTTGAAATCTTCTACCATTAGACTCTGTATCAGTAATTCCAACTCTGACATTTTCTTCCATAGCATCTTCCTTGTACTCATAGGGGTTCTGTGCATTATCATACATATCGTAGGTTCTCATGGTTGAGTCAAAACCAACTATTTTTCCAATCTGCACTATGACTCTAAAAAATGTGTTAACAACATCATTTGTTAGTTGATGATAGTAATTTCAGAATTAAAAACCATTTACTTACTGTCACTTGGCCCATAAAGGCCCAATGCTGTAACCTGCAGCTTTGACGCCACAATGTTACATCCCCATACCCCATAATGTAGATAAATTAAATTTTTTACTTCAACAACCCTTGTTCTCCTTCAAAACACAAGGCATGGATGTTAACACACACTTCAACCTTCATTCTCAGGCCCTTAATAAATCCCTTATGTGACAAAAATGATCATTTCCACACTGGACCTGTCATTTTGCAGTCCTCGTTCTGCACTTCCACTTTCCACCCTCCTAACCTCGGATGTCAGAAACCAGAACATAAAGCTCGACATGAATACTTAAAATCCCTTCCTCTTTTCACCTCCTACACTTCTGCTCTTCCCCTTCCGTACTTTGAAACTCAGAAATCAGAAACTCAAAGTGCGATGGAATACTTAACGTCCCTTTTGCCTTCCGCACTTTCACTTTTCTCCATTCGCACTTTGAAACACATAGATAAGAACTCAAAGTGTGACAAAACACTTAATGACTCTTCTGCCTTCTGCATTTCACACTTATGTTTTCCACCCTATGCACTTCGGAACTCGAAAATCGAAAAGTTATATTTTTTCCTTAGAATCCTTCTACGCTTCCAACTTTTGCCTTTCAACCTTGGACTTCGGAAATCGGAAAACCCACTTTCTACCTTATTTTCAACTGCCCTTTCCGCCTCCCATCTTTCACCTTCCACAGGGGGATTCTGGGGTGAGGATGTTAGTGATTGAGCAAAATATAAAGAAACTTGAACTTTAAAACTTTAATCCATAATAACAGTGCATATAAATCTCATCAATAATCCAAATACATAAATCAAACCATAGAACACAAGATATACCCTGGGAAAACCCTCTAATGATTCAGAGGATAAAAAACCCAACAAACAAACTTAGAGTATCATTGATAAGTAGCAGAGAATGATTACAACACAATAGCAGATTTATTTCACCGAGAGCACTAGAGAGAGGAGATCTAATGGAACACCGTATCTAACTTGCCAAGTGCATAACACTTTAATAACAAGTGAAATTAGGTTTTACAACAAAAATATAATGGTTGCATGTAGCAACAACTTGTTAACACTTAGAACACTAATCCATCTTTAATCATGCACCCCATACTGATCTGGTGTCAAGCTGACACTCCATAATTATCTTCCACATGAAGATATGCACCTTCCATTAATTAACTAACTCCAACTGAGTAATTAAATGAGTTGAACTCAAGGTAACTGAGTTGAATTGAATGTAACTGAATAGAACTAGTGCATCTCCTTCAATGTTTATTTCCAATAACCATTTACATAAATTAAGGAGTTGAATCCTTAATTAACTAAACTTGTTTTCCATAATTACAATTCAAATTCTCTCTCTAGCTTTATGCTTAAAATAAATATATGTGCATGGTCCATGTGTGTTTTCATTAATTAATCATATCATACTCATAAGATGGTTTCCGAACCTATGATCATATGTATTTCCCCATGTCATATAGTCATATGCTAAAGTAAATCACTCCAAGGGTAGCTAAGCCCTAAAGGAGACTTGTAGCACATGTTGACCATGACTAGCCATACATCACATAGTATATCTACTTTACATAGTAAAGTACACCAAATCACAACATGAATATATTCGTAGGACTACACAAGCCTACTGTCCACCTCAATCATATGAGGATATTCGTAGGACTACACAAACCTACTATCTTGATATTACTCACAAGACTTTACAACATCACCACCTCAATCATATGAGGATATTTGTAGGACTACACAAGCCTACTGTCCAGCTCAATCATATGAGGATATTCGTAGGACTACACAAGCCTACTATCCACCTCAATTATATGAGGATATTCATAGGACTACACAAGCTTACTACATCACCACCTCAATCATATGAGGATACTTGTAGGACTACACAAGTCTATTGCATCACCACCTCAATCAGATGAGGATATTTGTAGGAATACACAAGTCTACTGTCTTTCTATTACTTACAAGACTTTACAACATCACCACCTCAATCAGATAAGAATATTTGTAGGACTACACAAGTCTACTATCTTGTTATTACTTACAGGACTGGAGAGTGACTCCTGATGTTGTAATTTCAACACTCCCTCTCAGCGAGGGAGACATTCTCTACCATACCAAGATTTATCTCAGAAGTGTTTAAACTTCTTCACAAATAGAGGCTTGTCACAAATTTGCAATATTCTCATCAGTACATATGTATTGGAAATCATGACCATGACTTCAATGAAGTAAAACTTCATCTCAAATGTGTTTTATCATAAAACACATATAGGGTTTCGATAAAGCTTGACTATTAACACCTAATGACTATAGGCTCAAGTGTTTCACCCTAGTAGGTATCTTCCCAAGCTACACTACTCCTCAATATGTGGTGCTATCTGCAAAACACATTTTGCTTTTGTAGTACTCTCATACATACATCTTTCTTTTGTAGTACTAGCCTCAAATTACATCGCTTATCTTAGGATAAATCAATAGTTGGATAGCACAATCAGATAATAGGTCTACCATGTATCAAATACAACAAAGAGCCTATTCTAATGTACCTCAAAGGTACTCAAACATATGCTTAGTAGTAAGCATAAAATGCAACAGGTCTGCTCAAAGACCAACCAACTACTTACACAAAGTAGCATCATCTGGATCCAATCCAAAATAAAGTTTCTATAAACTAGAAACCATGGATTTTTTTAAATCCATCACATACAACATTATACAACAAATGTATAATAACATGCAGAAAGAAATACTTATCTTTTCTTTCACTCTTCAACATTTGTTGACTCCTTGAATCTTCTGTTATCTAGAGAAGTTCTTTGTGAGCTT
The DNA here is from genome assembly GCA_001517045.1 of Pseudotsuga menziesii. NCBI lineage: Eukaryota > Viridiplantae > Streptophyta > Pinopsida > Pinales > Pinaceae > Pseudotsuga > Pseudotsuga menziesii. The sequence continues at coordinate 123,861 of LPNX010436033.1, read as the reverse complement.
GCCATTCTTTGTGATGTTCTTCAAGTAATGATCACTTTCTTAATAATCCTTCTCTTTATATTTGCAACACCCCAACTACCTCTTCAAGAGGTTTTAACTGTTCTCTAATAATCTAGACTATAAATAGCCTCTGAGACTTTTGACCATGTCTCTTCTCATGTGTATTCTCTCCACAAGCTATCACAGCCCTTGGTTGCCTAAGTCATGTACGATATGACTAACTAGTGGGGACTTTATCTGTTGCTGCCTATGAAGACACATCAATACTCCCCGTTCAACTAAAGGGGTTCTTATGTACTATACAAAGCTTGTCCCGGACAAAAGCTTAATAAGAATGTTGACAATGCTGCTCATCTATGGATATGTACCATGTCTCAAATATAACTGACTAGAACCCTCAAAAGCTTTACTGCTTTTCAACATGCTCTATCTAGAGCAACACATGTGATCTTCCTCAATCACTATATTAGTTATATTTCATATATATTTAAAACTTTATTTCACTAATCAAGATATATATGAGTTCACATACACTTGTACCAAGTAGGTACCACAACACATGCTTTGTACATGCCTATGTACAAACTGCAAAGGACATAACCGATACTAGGACCTGTGACTAACCAAATACATCTCAACTGACTTGAGATCCTCCAAATACGAAGTAATAATTATAAAATTTCATATTTACCTTCATATGCGTGGCCATGGATTTGTAGTCCATCATCCTGAAACTCTTCAGGCTCTTTTAATGCACATTTTCCTTAACCAAGGAATTTTTTTTCTTTTGGTGACTGCCACACCACTAATCATAAGAATCATAATAGTATTCTTGAATACATTTCTCAGCTTCCTTCTGAATATGAGCGTCATGCATATCCCCTTTTTATAGGAGGTATATCAACCAATTTACACTGGTTCTTCAAGAGCTAGTGAGACTAGCAACTCCCTCCCACCATGTAAATGTGAGAATCATAATATGGGTCCTCCATCACAAAGACTTATGCTCATCTATATATGAGACTCTTATTTGACACATGAATCTAAGTAAGATAGAATATCTTTAGGAGTCTTCACATCTATTAGAATATAATTAAACCATTTATTTTGTTTGCTTCCCAAGAGACATAAGAACCTCCCAAATTGTTCTCTTTCAGTCTCAGCCATCAGAATGACTCCACGTTCATGTCATTATTTACTTGTAGGTAAGGGCATATTAATTTTCACTACAATACAAATCATTCTTATTGTTAGAACCATTTCATACTCATGAATTTTATTCACATGAAATACTTTCAATATACTGATAAAGATTTACTTTGTTATGTACAAATATTGACCAACCAATTTATCATAACCCATTATAATCTTATGTACTGATATGCAGCCCTATATCAGTACTATATCAGTCAAAAATTCATTTTATGAAAGAAATATACGTCCCCATGTTCATATCTCATGAGGTAAGCATGAGGCTCTATATCAAGCCAATCATGTAGTCTTATTTTCACATTTTATGAAACAATCATGCTTCGCTAAATCTCATGTCTTATGAATGATGTTTTCAGACTTATATCAATCCTACATAAGTCTTATATTAGTTTTATATCATTTCGAAAAATTTGGACTCATGAGATTGACAACATTCCAATAAAGATAGGAACAGCAATGTATAAGCAAACATAATTCCAAGTCCACGAATACAGATTGTGTACTAAAACAAAATCTGATTTTATAAAAGCATATGATAACTAAATAATAATGTAGCCCAACACTCATATTTCATGAATCAATCATGCATCTCTATATTTATGAAACAAGCATGCAACTCTATATTCATATCTTTATGAAACAATTATGCATCCTTTATATTCATAATCATGCATGCTCTATATTCATACTTTATAAAATAATCATGCATGCTCTATATTCATATCTTATGAATAATCATGCATCATCTATATTCATATTTTATAAAATATTCATGCATGCTCTATATTCATATCTTATGAACAATCATGCATCATTTATATGACTGTAAAGAAAATATTCAAAATCATATAGATCTAAATAGCACATATTAAAAAAATTGGGTACTTATCTTTTTATTGTTTTGCATGCTCCCTCTTGATGTTTGCTTCCTTGCGGAGATTAATGTAGTCCCTTGTTCTTGATCTCTTTGCAAATTTGTAGTGCCCCATTTTGTTAGACTCTTTTATTATTCAACTATATTATTATTTGAGGGCATTTTATCGCAAATGACCCGGTTAAATTTTATAATATATGCTTTGATCGTGGTGATACATTTGTGTACTCACAGATAAATGAAATTTTGTAATGCACCATTGTACTGCCTTGTTGGACAGACTATTGCAGTGTTAAAATATATTATGGTTTGAGGGCATTTTGAGTGCAAATGACCCGGCTTAATACTATGAATTAAAATGACTTATATATGTATTGATTGTTGTGTCACAATGATTGCTTATGAATGAATGGATATTGGTAGATAGATTCATATAATGCGATATGATTGATCTCAAAATGTGTGAATGAAATATATGAACAATTTTCATTTCTTACAATATATTGGTAGATGCTTTGACAGTTTTCTATTGTGACAGGGACCCAACTGCGCAATGACACAAGGTGGTGTCAATGCCACATGAATTTCAGTTTGAGTATAAACAAGATATCAGGTGATACAATTTATTTTAATAATATTTTGATTAAATTGTGTAGTACGATTAATGCACACGGTTTCCATGTGTGCAGGAACATGATCATGGTTCCCTATCGATCCACAAAGGATGATGGGGTTGTACGGAAGAAAGTACCGATATGGTTAGCACATATTTTCCATGTGGCAGGTTGAAAAGCGAGAGAGGCTTTTACCTGCAAGAGGCATGTTGCCGTGAGGATAGGCCGCGGACTCGGTCATTCATGAGGATTAACTGAGGGGCGCGCAATGAGGTGTTGA
>LPNX010436033.1:87245-110771 GCA_001517045.1 Pseudotsuga menziesii | reverse complement strand
TAAAATAAAATAACAAAAAAAAACTAACCCTCTACCCCTTCCCCTCCCCTCCCCTCCCGTATCCCCACCCGACCCCCTTCCCGCGACAACGATTCTCAAAATTGTGCCACTCTCTCCTCCCCCTTAGATCCACTCCCTCTACACCCCCTCCCTCCCCTCTACCACCTCTCCACACCCTCCACCACCCCTCCTCTCTCCCATCCCCTCTTCCCACCTGACCCCATTCCTACGATTGTGATTCGTGCAACCGAAAATGCAGCGGTGTAGGGGGCGAAGGTGGGGAGGGGAAGGGGAGAGAATGGGGTGGTGGAGGGGAGGAGAGGGAGGGGGGAAGGGGTAGAGGAGGGAGGCAGAAGGGAGGAGAGGGAGGGGGAGGGGGTAGAGGAGGGGAGAAGAGGGGAGGAGAGGGAGAGGGAGAGGGTAGAAGGAGCAGATCAGAGGGGGAGGAGAGGGCGACAAGATTATGAGAATCCCAGCCGCGGGAAGGGGGTCAAGAGGAGAGAGGGGAAGGGTGGGACGAGGAGAGGGAAGGGGTAGAGGGTTAGGTATTTTTTTTTTGTTATTTTTATTTTAATTAATTTTTATTTCATTGGTGTTTTTTATTTCTAATTTTGATTTTTAAAATTTAAAATTTAAGTTTAAAAATTTCAAATGGGTTAATTTTTTTTTTAAATTTTGTTTATTTTGATTTTAAATTTATTTAATTTTTCAGATTTTGCCTATCAAATTTATTTTAAAAATATTTAAAAAATAATAATTTCATAAATAAAATTTTATTTATTTATTTATTTTTTACAAATTTGCCTATAAAAATGATTAATTTAAGAAAAATAAATAAAAAAACTTATGAAATATAGATATATTTCCTTGTAACTAGCTTCTAAAAGTTGATAAAAAATCAAAAATCTATATATTTTTTCATTATAAGTAGCTCCTAAATGTATATATTTTTAGTAAAATTGGAAAAAACCCATTTGCAAATAAAAATTATAGTTTTCTTATGACCTAGATATTTCAAAATTGCAAAAATAGGGTTCAAAATGAAAAATTATAGTTTCCTTATCACCAAGAAATTTCAAATCACAAAAAAAGAGCTCAACATGAAAATTGGTGCTACCAGTATATACACTTTCTGAATTGAGGTAAAAACAACAATTAAAATTGACCCCCAAAAAATGAGAACAATGTCGAGTTCTCATTCAGTTGTATAACTTGTTTGGACTGGTATAAAAATCAAAATTCATCTTTAGAGGGTCTCACAAGCTAGAAACAATGTTCGTTATCGACCCTACTCTCTTGGGTATTCATCCAATGGTTCAAGTTGACCTTCTTCTAGTTTTCGGGAGTTGGTTAAGGAATCAACCATATCTAGTAAGTTATTTCTAGATTTGTATTACTTATTCATTTGGTGCCCTAAAGGTGAGATTCTTATCCCTTTCCATTAGGGATACCTTTTTTGATAAGTTGACATTGTTCTAAGTGGTTTTCATATATATATATATATATATTAACACAAATTTTGAGGTTGTCATCTTATAACAATGACAAGGTTTTTCAATCATTTACAAAATTGTGAACATTTAATCCATTCTAGATCCTATCCTTTTGTAATACTTGGTAAACGTGCTTGTATTCATTACTTTGATTACATAAGGCACTGATCTTTGTCAAGAGTTTGCTCGTAAGGTGTTCTTGTTGTGCGGGTCTATTTCAGTTGGTCTAAAGAATAAGGAGAGTGCATTGTGGTGATAATGGGTGCATCTCTCGAATGTTTCCCAATATTAGCACCAACCCTCATGGCTTATTGAAAAGGTGAAAATTTGTGTGGTACACCCTCAATTTTGACATGGGTGTCCACATGTGATTTTTATCACATTTCAATTAGGGGTTACAACTTTATGGTGTTGGTGCTTGCCTTTGTGATGATGTCTTGGACATATATTTCATGCTAGTAGCTATGGGATATAGCAGGAGATGATGTTCCACTTGTATGTCACATGCTCATGTTTCATTGATGATTTGATATAGCATTTCATGGCGTGGGTGGTGTTTTGTGGTGTAACATTTGGATTGCTCAATAGAGTAGATGATATTGGGAGGATTTTCCATGAGAGTGCCCTAGCGTTTTAGAGTTGACATGGTACCTTGATGACATATGATATCAATTCTAGTGGAGCCCTCTAGCTCATGTCACATGGTTTGCACTTGAGGATGTATTATTATTGCTAACTTTACATGGAATGCTCTCCCTTTTAGCATTTCTTGGATGACATTGTTAAATATTCCCTAGACTACTCTAGCCTATTGGAGGTGATTTGGCATGATTTGATGACATTGATTGGTTCTCCTTGAAGCACCCTTGTCCTTAAACCCTTGGTTGGCATCATGAAATGCTTTCCTATCAACTTTGTTGGACCGCCCTTGTTTCTTATCACTTGGATGGCTTATGTGGATGATATGGGGGCCTTTCCTTATAGATTTCCCTTGGTTCATAACACATAGACAACATATTGATTCCATTGGGTATCATTATTGGTTGGATGCTCTCTTTGTTTCTCTATATTTGGAATGTGTGGATGCATGCTATTAACTTATAAAAAGGGTTGTACCCTTTCTCATGGTTTGGTTGGCTAATGTGGATGCCTTGATTATTGATGGTCTCCTTGGTTCATGGATCAATTTTCCACACATGGATTGATGAGTTGGCACATGGAGGTTAGGTTTTGGTTGACAGTGGAAATCATTGGCACATGTTTTAAGGTTTTGAACTTTTATGAGGCCAAAAGTGGGTAATCAACCACCTTTTGGAGCTTCATTACTCATCATCCATGCCATTATTAGAGGCACTCCCACTATTGGAGGGTCTCTTGCACCCATTTATATCCTTCTTTGATTGAGAGTTCACTTGAGAGAATGCTTATTGCGCATTTATGATGGGGCCATCCACTTTCGAACTGTTCTACACACATTTTGAGGAGTTCGTGCGGCTCTAGAGCATATCTAGGGCAACAAAACCCTAGATCTAATATTCATTCATCATTTAAAATACCACTTTCTCTTGTAGTGTTATCTTTGAAGATCCTTTGGAGGTTAAATATTGGAATTCTAATTAGTGCTTGTTCCATATTTGATGGAGGCATCCCATTTCTTGTCCCTTTTCTTGGATTGATACTTGTACATGTGGCTTTGACCACCATACTTCATGGATATTGTTGGAGTAATTTGAATTGTTTGCTCCATCCTAGGCTAGATCTAGGAATTTATTGTTATTTTTTTTATAGAAAGAGGAGATTAAATATACATACATTTTTCTTTCTCCTTCATTTGTGATGGTTGGATTTTTGTATTTTTCTCTCTGTTATCATGAATATCGTAGTTTCCCCATAGAGTAATCCTATACAGGATGGTAGAATGAACAATCAACCAAAGTCGTGACCTACAAATATCCCAACCCCTAGAGATGGATGGTTGTCTTGTCAGTTGAGATATCCTTTGACTTATGCCATTGAATCTGAAGTGACAAAGGGGGAGACCCAAAATTGTCCTACAAAGATATACCTAAATAAAATCGCCAGATCAAACTATTTGCATAGAATTCGTAAGGTGAGAGCTGGAAACCCTAGATTTAAGGAGTAAGTAGTGATTTAAGGAATGCTTGAGTAGAGTTGGTTACTGGTGTTGGAAATGTTACTTAAGATAAGTAGAACAGTGACTTATGGAATTAAAAATCAGATCTAGGATTAGTGTGTTTCTTCAATTGATCAAAATTGGAACCATGGGGGGATTTAGATAGAAATATGGAAATGTCCAAAGTAGGGTTAAATTAGAGAATTAGGGATTATAACACACTTTCTAGGATGAAATATTTGACAGTATGCAAAGATCCAAGCAAAAGCCAGAAACAAAAGACACTTAGGAATAAGACTGTCACGGTAAGATGGGCATTTTATCCAAGGGCTCAGTGCTACTTTAGTATGGAAAAATGGAGTACAATGATGACACCTAGGGGGGAGAGGAGTTTTTTATGAGGTCCAACAAAATCAATATCACCAGATTTGTATATTCCAGGTGCAAAATGCTTCGGTGATTTTTCCTATTTACTATAGGTGGATTTTTCAGTAATGTGTGTGTGATGTGCAATGCACATAAATTGAAACATAGAGAAATAAGCTGAGATACTTACCTAGAACCTATATATGTATTCCTGTATGATTACAAATGATTCCTTGTATATCAAGTGAGAGATCAAAACAAGATCTTGGTGGAATTATGCTTTGCTTAGTGACCCTAGTGCCCCTTTCTATCTGCCACACTAAGGAAATCAATTAGCAAAGAAAAATAAACCGGAATTTGTAAATAAAGAAGATAGAAGAATAGAAAATAATATACAAGTAACCACTCCCTGATGACTCAAATCTAAGTACAACAACAGGGTGATTCCCCCCACCAATGTGCCTCCTTTAATTCGCCTCCTTTTCCTACAAATCAAACTGGGTACCAAAATATACAAGAACTATGCCATAATAACTCAATGTAAGATATAAGAAATTTAAATCATAATCACATTCATATATCTATGGATACACAAGTGTTGAATACCATAATAATCTCTTTATTAGAAGTTCCAATGCCAGAGCTCATGCTTTACAATGGAGGGGAGGAGGGGTGGGGGAGTCTCTCCTTTATATAGATTTTGAGAAATGTAAACCCTAAATTACTTTTACATTAGATGGTTGATATTATAACATCATCAATGGTGGAGATCAACTTTACATGGATCAATTTTACTAGATCAAGGGGGGTGCACATTTTTTCCATTGACACCTTGTTTAAGTCAAACCATAAGATAACTTAAGATATAATCATGATAATAAATAAAATGGGGTGACTAGGGGATTAATTCACCCTATTCCCCATTACAACCCTAAATAATCACATATAATAATGTGATACATCATATAGACAAGGTGAGGGGCGTCCCTTGGGGAACGTCCTCACTAGCTAAGCCAAATAAATAATCCCGGACCAAATGCTGATTGAAATTGATGAACAAGTGTCTAGAGAGCCATAATACACTATCTAGATAAATTTCCTACCATTTCCTTAACCACCCAATATAAATCGATTTTACTAGTGATTTCCTAGTCCATTTTATGATGGTACAATGTCTGAAAATCATAAAATCATCATATCTTCCTTCAAGTTGAGAAGTTGGGACAACTGACAGCACCAAAGTATATGGATACATAGAAGAATGGTACAAGTGACTATTCATACCCCTTGGAACAGTGTGGTGCTCTAGGAGAACCAAAATCATTGCAATAATAATATAATCTGACTAATAATAAAGTGATAATAATCACTGATCATGCATTCTAAGGCCTAACTCTAAAAAATGAAATCGCAGTATTGGTCCTGGGCATGTCTAGAGTAAATATAAGCACTATTGTTTTTTGAGCCATTTCATTGGGAACCGTGTTTGACTTGGTCAACTTTGTTGAACAAGGCAAAGTACCCAAACTGTGGGTGATATGCTGAACTAAGATGATTCTGCATGCATCTAGGGTAAGAATTGCTCCAATATGTATATTAAAACCCAACGTTAATCATGCTATTATGAATCACGATGATAGTAATAATAATAATAATAATAATAATAATAGCAACAATCAGTAAGATATACCCGTGTCTTTGAAGAACCATTGAATCTTCTGGAAGTCTCTTATGTATGCCATACTTACAAATCTTAAACCATTTTCTAGTGTTGGATGAGGATGGAAAATAGGGTTAAGTAATGAATTCTGACCTCTTTTGGTATTGACAATGTCATCTCTTCGAATGATGACAAATACCCTAAAAAAATGACATATGCATGATAGATGGTAATAGGGGATGGTGGTGTCTCACAAATGGATAAAGTACTTGGGCTTGTTTCCTATAGACTCTAGCAAGTTTCCTTTTTCATTAATTTGGAACATTGGTCAACCTTCAAAGGAAGGTTCCCTAGAAAGCCTTATGGGCTCCAGTAAATGACAAAGATGCAACCTTTGCAGGTTAGTCTCACGTTGGAGATAAGTTCTTCTTTTCATTAAGGGATTTTGCACACCCTCACTTACAGTGAAAGATTCACCTCGTGGGAGAGATTCAAGGATATCCGAAAAATATTCAGAATTATTGCAAGTGATTTCCCCCACTAATTCTTAATGGATAATATCTTGTTTAAACCTTACATCATCTTCGTCTTCAGACTTATAAATACCTACTCCCATAAAGAAAACAGGTGGCTAATCCTCATCATCGTTTACCAAGTTTATTCTTTCAACACTCAGGCTACCTTCGGCATAATTATTTTTTAAGCCATCTTCATAAGTTTCAAGATACCCATCAATAAAAGGCTCACTATATATTCTAACTAGATTCCCATTAGAATTAGGTATACATGCATATGATAAATCCACCATTAGATATCCACTTAATCCAGCAACCCACTTCCTAGATAAAAACATGCCATAAACAAGGGGAAGATCAATTACCACTACATCCACCATGGTATTTAAGTTGAGGCAAGCAAATAAATCATCATTTAAGTTCTTGATTAAGCCATATGCTTGGACACCCCTTGAATCAATTCCAAAAACATTTCGATATGGATGAGTAACTTCTAACCCCATTTTCTTCATAATTCACAAAGGCATAACACCAATAGCATCTCCCAACTCTAGCATGTAGTTGTGGAATAAAAGGTTAGTAATGTGAAATGTGAGATAGAAAGGAGGATGTACTCCACTCTTTCTCTCATAAATAGTAGTATGTATATGAATAGGAGGGTCTTCTTCTACCTCCCTACCTCTAGTACTGTGAATGTGGCAAGACTCATAAGCAATCATGGGGACATTTTCTATGGGAATCTTATCGAAAAATTGTTGAACCCGATCCTTGACGGTGGGTAAATTTACTAACTCACTTAGAGGTACACTTTGCATGACCTTATGTAATTATTTCTCTAAGTCAATACCTAATTCATATTTGCAAGGATCATGTTCTACTTCTTCCTCTTTTGAGTTTAAGTGATGATCTAGGAAATGTGTAATATTTTGATCTTGGTTTCTACGTTGGTAAACCTAGACTGTGGGTTGTGTTATGTTGCACACCATGTATTATTCTTCATCCCAATAATCTTATTCAAGTAATATTCTACCAAAATCATCATCATCGGTGAAGTATTCAACTAAATGTATACCATGATCTTCAGGGTCAAAGACTTCTGGATCTTCGTTAGGTTCCTAACATAAGTTCCCATTCTTATTCTATGTTGCTTCATTCTTCCTGGGGGTTTTTCTATTATTATCATCTATTAGCCCTCTTTGATTGTTCTAATAGAGTATGGGGCAAAAGGAATTTCTATATCATTGATTATCCCTAGTTCATGCTATGTCTTTGGTGAACAATGTGAGACTTTTCATCATTTCAAACATTCCCTCTAGAGTTGTCTTTTTCATCAGTTATAGGTTCATTATCCTTCCTAGGTTTTGGTTCACTACCGGAAGAAGAGGAAGCACACACATCAAAGAAATTCTTCTTTCCCGTAGAGGCTATATTAGCTTCTGCTTTCTTGGCCTAGGTTTGAGCTGTTTTGAGGTCATTTGGGTTCTTTTCCTTAATATTCAAACCAAACCATCCTTCAAAATCATTCAAGTACAAGATAAGGATAGCTTGTTTTGTAGATATTAGGTCTTGGGTAGCATTAGAGACAAGTTTGTCAATTGTACGTTAAACTCATGGATTGTCTCATTCTCTTTATTCTTAACCTCAAAGAGTTGATTTAAAAGGAACCTATTGTCTGTCTTAGCTGACCACCCTTCAATGAGTTTCTGAGTGAAAGTGTCATAACCATTTATTGACCTTATAGGTATCTTATCAAACCATCCTCGTGCATATCCTTCTAAGGATGACATAAGGGATCTTATAAACATCTTCTTATTCAGATCCATATGCTTCAATATAACTCCATACCACTTCAATATATTCTTCTATGGGAATTACAGAAGAACCATTGAACCTAGGAACTTTAGCAAATTATTTCTCAGGCATGTCACAAGGAGCACCTTGAATCTATGAAAAATCAAAAGGATATGGACGAGCTTTGTTTCCAAAGCGCTTAAGTTCTACTGGGGGGGTTTGTGTTAGCCATTTGAAAAATTAATCTAGGTGGATTTGTTTGAGTGGGAGAATTTGGACTATTGGTTGGAGAATAAGATCGGATAAACAATGGACTTGACTGAGAATTTTATGGTGGGTTATCCAAAATTTTCCTTGGCAAGTTAACCACTCTCCAAAAGAAATTAGATGATTGATCTTTACTAGATTATTATTTTGATTTTGGGTATATTTTAAAGAACTTTCTAGATTATTTTGACTTCGAAGGTTATATTCTTGGGTAGGTCCCTCAGGGAAGTCGCATTGTGGAGTCGCCAAGTGAACAAATTTCTGTGTTCACTGAAAAGGTAATGCCATAGGAGAGATGAGTAATAAACGTAGTGATTGTGCATACTTTAACCAATTGAAAAATGCAATCACTATAATTAAACCATATGTGATAAGAATGAAAATGAAAAATAAAAACATTCACACACACCAAAGGTACATAAAATGAACCAAGGTAAGCCCCTACCTCCTTGACAATGATGCCAAAATTGTTATCATGAATCTCATAGTTTCCCCGTATAGTATTCCTATATAGGATGGCAGAGGGAACAAGAAACCAAATTCCTATCCTACGAATATCCCAACTCCCAGATGATGGTCAGACGGTTGTCATGCCAGTTGCGATATCCTTCGCTTTATGCCACTAAAGCCCAAGTGACAAAGGGGGAAACCCATACATATTCTACAAGGAAATACCTAAAGTAAAGCACCAGATCAAACTATTTGCATAGATTTCGTAAGGTGAGAGATGGAAATCCTAGATTTAAGGAGTAAGACACGATTTAAGGAATCCTTGAGTAGAATTGGTTATGGGTGTTGGAAATGTTACTCAAGATAAATTGAATAGTGACTTATGGAATTAAAAATTAGATCTAGGATTAGTGTGTTTTTTCAATTGACCAAACCTGGAACCTTGGAGGGATTTATATTGAAATATGGAAATTTGGAAGGTAGGGTTAAATAAGAAAAGTAGGGCTTATAACACACTTGATAGGATGAAATATTTGACAGTATGAAAAGATCCATGCAAAAATCGGAAGCGCAAGACACTCAGGAATAAGAGTGACAGGGAAATATGGGCACTTTCTCCCAAGGATCAATGCTTCTTTAGGATGGAAAAATGGATTCCAATGTGTGGAAATTAATCCCAATCTTAGAACAATTGAACTCACAAAATTTCTTGAAAACTATGCAAGAAACACGCAAAAGGAGACATAATATGTTGAATAACACAAAATGTTGTTATATTAATTTACACCAGCCATCATTATATAGTAATTGGTTTTTTAATAATGTAGATACTCCAAGGATTCGAAAACATAAATATTCCATTCGAATCAATACAAAAGCAGGCTTACTAAACTAGTCAAAATCCCCCATAGATGCATAAATCAATTTCCAAACCAGTCAATATGCTCATGAATTGGCTGAATGAGTTGGTACAACTGATAAGTAAAGGAAAGTGGAATAAATCATGCTTTTAGGTGAGTAAAATAAGGAGGGAGAGTTGTGACAAAAACAAGGTAGTCTACCTTAAAACTAGCTTTACCTTTTGCCTTAAAATTGTAGAAAAAGATGGAAACTATGGATAAGGAAAGAATGCACACTTACTAAACTAGGCAGTTTGTGGGTTGGAAGAATCTTATCCAGAATTTTTCCAAAGCACTCTAGGAGGCAGTTTTGGCAATTTTGACCACAAAAATGATAGTGGATACCAACTAGCTAGTGTAGGACCTAGGAAATTAATAAAAAAGATTAATTATTTTATCCTAAGTATGGAATGGGTTTTGATTATTCCAAAACCCCCTCTCCAGCATGAATTATGTAAAATATTAGAAAAATACCAGAGTTATAGGTCATAGCAACAATGCTTAGTCACCCTTTACATACTGCTTGTCCATACAAAACAAGGAAAGAGGAAAAACCACAAAGGGGAAAATCTTACCTTAAACATGGACATGAACAAAATTGTATGAAATATGGTCTTCAATCTATATTCACCACACCATCAGCTATCCCCAGTAGTGATTTGAGATTTTTGAAATTCCTCTCAGAAAACACCTTGGTGAAGATGTCTGCAACTTGCTCAGATGATGCGCAATCATGTAGAGCAATGACCCCATCATGCACAGGTCCTTTGTAGTGCATATGGATCTCTATGTGTTTGATTTGCTACCTTAGTAATTGATCAGTTGATATTAGAATGGTACTTTGGTTGTCACAATAGATTATTGTATAAGTCTCAGACTCGATCCAAAACTCTCCAAGTATACCCTGCAACCACAAACATTGAGAAGTTGCATTCACAACTCCTCTGTATTTTGCCTATGTAGATGAAAGTGCAATTACACTTTGATTCTTACTTGACCAACTGATTGGTCCATATGCAAGCATAAACACATATCCAGAAGTTGATTTTCTATCAATGTTATCACCTTCCCAATCAGAGTTAGTAAAACTAACTAACTCTAGGCTAGATTGTGGAACATAGTGAACCCCACGTGTTCTTGTTCCTTGTACAAAGTTTAGGATTCTCTTTGCTTCCCTCCAATGGATTTCATGAGTCTGATCCATGTGTCTAGAAGCCACACTCACTACATAAGAAATATCAGGTCAAGTATGAGCGAAATAAAGAAGACAACCAACCAGTTTCCTATACAGGGTGTTGTTTACCAATGGAGTCGACTGTGCATCTTCAAGCTTAACTCCTGAAAGGAAAGGAGTCTTACTTGGATTGTAATCATTCATTTTAAAATTGTTCAATATAAAGCATACTTGGAATGATGCGTTTTGAACTTTTTTAATATATATAAATCATACTTGGACCGATGTTCCCTGATTCCAAGATCTTATTGAGAAATTTCAAGCCCCAAAATTTGGGTTAACAATCCCAAATCAGTCATAGAGAAGGCATGGTTCATTACACTATTCAAAGAGGAAATTTATTTATTAGAACTTCCTGTGATTAGAATATAATCCACATAAAATAAAATAATGATTAAATAACCATGAATCAAATTCAAACAGACATTTGGATCAGACATGCATCTACAATAGTTCATTGATAGCAAAAGCCATCAATCTTGACAAACCAAGCTTTAGGAGCTTGTTTTATCCCATACCGTGATTTCTTCAACCTGCACACAAGAGATGGATTAGTCAAAAAACCTTATCGATGATGAATATATATTTATTCTTTCTGATCTCCAGGTAGGAAGGCACTCTTCACATCCATGTGATCTACCTCCCACTGCTTGGAAGCTGCAATGGCCAAAACTAATCTTATGGGGTCCATCTTTTCCACTGGTTCAAAGGTATCGTTGTAGTCAATGCCTTGGAATTGGGAGAAGCCCTTTTCCACTAAAATTTCCTTATACTTCAGAGGATAGGAATCATCAAAAAATTTAGTTTTGAATACCCACTTACACTTGAGTATAATTCTCCCCCAGGAGATTAACTAGTTCCCACGTGTCATTCTTTTGGAGCAAATGAAATTCCTCCTTCATGGTTGTTTTCCATATTGGGAATTTGATGATTATTCATATGTCTGTGGGTCAGATTCAATCATTATAAAACACTTATCAACAAAGAAATATTCCTTGACAGAAAGGGCTCTCTCCAATTGAGATCTAGTCCTCCTAGAATCATTAGGATTCCCAGTTGCTTGAATGGTATTTGCTGTCCACTTTGGACTTGTGGAGCTATTAGGATATGAAATTAAATCATAATTATTAGACATATCAGAATAATAAATTTCATTATTCTCTTCACTTACAATCAAAGGTAGTGGTGGTGAAGAAGACTTTCCAATTTTTGCTGCTAGCATAGGCTCTTCTTCAAACTAAACACTCATTTCAATGAAGGATTTTTGAGTGTTCATGTTGATAAAATTATACCATTTGGAATATTCAAAATACCCAATAAATAGGCACTCTTGAATTTGGGGATTCAAATCCCTCCTTTTGTCTAATGGAATTCTAGCCCATGCTCTTGAGCCAAAAATCCTAAAATGAGACACATCAGGATTGTGCCCACTCCAAGCTTCGGAAGGAGTGACTCCATAAAGTTTCTTGTGAGGCACCCTATTATGGATGTAGGATGCACATTTTATAGCTTCAACCCAAAACTTTAGTGGCAACGTCTTAGACTCCATCATACAAGTAGCCATCTCCTTGAGGGCTCTATTCTTCCTCTCATCAACAATATTACACTGAGGTGTGTAAGGAATAGAGTGTTGCATATAGATACCTACATATTCACAATATTTAATGAACTTAGACTTCACATATTCACCACCATTATGATATATGAGGATCTTGAGTTTCCTCCTAGACTGGTTCTCAACCAAGGCTTTAAAAACCTTGAAGAGGTCAAAAAATTCAGACTTGAGTATAAAGAAGTAAACCCAACATTACCTGGAAAAGTCATATATGAAGGTTAATACATACTTGGCTTGACTCATGGACATATGAGGAAAAGGAAAAACAATGTCATTGTGGATGAAATCAAGAGGTGCAGAGGTTCGCTTATGACTGACTCTCTCATACTTATGCTCAAGATGTTTCTCTATAATGCCACCCTGAGAGTCTCCTTTGGAAAACTTTATCTTTGGCATCCCTAAAACCAAGTTTTTTTCAGAAAAATATGAAAGATATTTGTAATTTAAATTACCAAACCTCTCATTCCAAATCTTGCTGGATTCATTGGCATCAGTGCAGAGAGAAGAGGGGTTAGAGAAAGGCATGAAGTGTGAGAACCTATATACTTTTGAATTGTGATCCACAAAACCTTTAGAAATGACTCTACCATTCACAATATCAAATATTTCAACATCAATGGGAGAGAAAAAAACCTTCTTAGGAGACCCAATGTGGGTCATTTGGTAGACCAACAAGATATTAGCAGCAAGACTCGGGACATACAAGACATTATTGAAGGAACCATGGTCAAAAGCTATGCTACCCTTACCCTTACTTTTAGTTTCTAAGTTGTATCCTAGCAAAATATTTGGACCCTTTGAATCATCAGGGATAAGGCCTCTCTTGTTGAAACCATGTGCCTAGAAGCTCCAGAATCAATGATAAAGGAAGAAGATATTACAATGCTTGCAACCAGGGCATGAACTCTCTCCTTGTCTTCAAAACTGGATCCTCCTTCCTTCTTATTTGTGCCATCAAGAAGGGAGATGTTGTTCTTCTCTAGGAGTTGAGTCAACATATCGATATGATTCTTCATGCAATATATTTAAGGATGAAATCCCTTCCCACAGTATGTGCAATTGCTCCCTTCACCTTTACCTTTATTCTTCTGGGAATGCTTCATCTTGGAGTTTGAGGACTCCCCATGAGACTTGGAACTGTCTCCTTTTTTATCTGGAGGCTTATTAGCCTTCACCTTTCCTTTGGAATCTCCAACAACCAAAGCTTGATATTTGGAAGGTTTGATGGTGCCCATCATGACCAATTTGTCTTGCTCCTGAGTCAAGGATTCCATGAAATCTGCCAGTGAAGGAATATTCTAGGTTTGAGCTATCAAATTGGTGACATGGAAGGTTGAAACAAATACTGAGTAGTCAGGGCCAATATTTGAAAGAATAAACAAGACTACTTGTTCATATTCTTTATCTATACCACATTGTTTTAGTTGCAAAACCAATGATTTGAATTTGGAGAAGTAGACTTGCAAGGATTCGAAGCTGCTTGGACTCAGTGAAATCAACTCATTATCCAGTTGATGACCCCTCATATTATGTGTCTTCCCAAATAAAGTTTGAATCTTCTCCCATACTTCATCTGGTGATGATAATCCATCAAGATGGAATAGAAGGTCTCTAGAAATGTTGAGACATAAGAGACCATACGCCTCATCTATCCTATTATTCCATTTGATATTCTCTGCCAATGCATTAGGCTTAGATTCAGTTTCCATGGTCACTCTGTAGAGGCCTTTACTCCTCATCAAAATCTCCATCTATTCCTTCCATTCGAAGTAGTTGAATGGAGTCAAGCTGATTTGGTGAGATTGATCCATTCTTCAGCAACTGCACCCTTGAACAAACAAAATGTGCTCCCAGTGAGTGATTTCGACCCTTAAAAAGCAATTAAAAGAGGAGAACAATCAAGCTACCAAGGCTTTGATACCATGTGTAAATTAAGCCCAAGCTTAGTTCAATTGATCTCACAAAATTGCTTGAAAACTATGCAAAAAACACTCAAAAGGAGATTGAATATGTTGAATAACACAAACTATTGTGATATTAAGTTACACCAGTCATAATTATATAGTAATTGGATGTTCAATCATGTAGATACTCCAAGGATTTGAAAGAATAAATATGCCATTCGAATCAGTACAAACGAAGGCTTACTAAACTAGTCAAAATCCCCCATAGATGTTTAAATCACTTTCCAAACTAGTCAAGATGCTCATGAATTGGATGAATGAGTTGGTACAACTGATAAGTGAAGGAAAGTGGAATAAATCATGCTTTTATGTGAGGAAAATAAGGAGGGTGAGTTGTGACAAAAACAAGGTAGTCTACCTTAAAACTATCTTTACCTTTTGCCTTAAAACTGCAGAAAAAGATGGAAACTATGGATAAGGAAGGAATGCGCACTTACTAAACTGGGAAGTCTGTGGGTTGGTAGAATCTAATCCAAAATATTTCCAAAGTGCTCCAAGAGGCCGTTTTGGCAAGTTTGACCAAAAAAATGATAGTGGATGTCAACTAGCTAGTGTAGGACCTAGGAAATTAATAAAACAGATTATTATTTTATCCTAAGTATGGGAATGGGTTTTGATTATTCCAAAACAATGATGACGCCTAGGGTGAGAGGATGTTTTTTTCGAGTTCCAACAAAACCTAGATCACCAAATTTGTAGATTCTAAGTGCAAAATGCTCCGATGATTTTACCTACTTACTACATGTGGCTTTTTCAGTATTGTGTGTGATGCGCAATGCATGAAAATTGAAACATAGAGAAATAAGTTGAGAGACTTCCCTAGAACCTGTAGATGTCTTCCTGGATGATGAAGAATGCTTCCTCGTAGATCAAGTGAGATATATGGACAAGATCTTGGTGGATTTATGCTTTTCTCAGTGACCCTAGTGCCCCCTTCTACCTTCCACACCAAGTAAATCAATTAGCAATGAAAAATAAACTAGGATTTGTAAATAAAGAAGATACAGGAATGAAAAATCATAAAGAATTAACCAACACATGATAAACCAAATCAAAGTACGACGACATGGTGAATCCCCCACCAATGTGCCTCCTTCAATTCGCCTCCTTCACTTGCAAATCAAATTGGGTACCAAAATATACAAGAATTATGTTGGAATAACTCAATGAAAGAGATAAGCAATTTCAATCATCATCAGACCCATCTATCTATGGAGACACAAGTGTTGAATCCCATAATAATATATTTATTAGAAGTTCCAATGCCAAAGCTCATGCTTTACAATGGGAGGGGTCTCGTCTTTATATAGATTTTGAGAGATGAAAACCATAACTTACTTTTACATCCGATGACTGAGATTATAACATCATCAACGATGGAAATATACTTTACATGGATCAATTTGACTAGATATAAGTCAAAACATAATATAACATAAGATATAATCATGATAATACATCAAAGGAGGTCACTAGGGGATTAATTCACCCTATACCCTATTACAACCTCAAATCATTAGATATAATAGTGTGATACACCATATAGCCAAAGTGAGGGGCACCCCTTAGGGGACATCCTCACTGACTAAGCGAAATAAATAATCCCAATCCAAATATTGACTGAAACTGATGAAGAAGTGTCCATAGAGCCATACTACACTATATGGATAAATTTCCTGCCATTTCCTTGACTACCAAGCCAAATCAATTTTCCCAGTGATTTCTTAGTTCATTTTTTGATGGTACAACCTCTGAAAATCATAAAATCATCATATCTTCCTCCAGGTTGATAATTTGGGAAAATAGTATGCACCAGAGTAGTTGGAGACATAGAAGAATGGTACATGTGACTATTCATACCCCCTGGAACACTATGGTGATCTAGGAGAACCAAAATCACTGTAATAATAATATAATCTAACCAATAATAAAGTGATAATAATCACTGATCATGCAATCTAAGGCCAAATTCTGAAAACTAAAACCACAGTATTTCTCATGGGCATGTCTAGAGTAAATATAAGAATTTTTTTTTAGCCACTGCATTGGGAACCATTTTTGACTTGGTCAACTAGGTTGATCGGGTCAAAGTACCTAAACTGTAGGTGAGATCCTGAACTAAGATGATCTTGCAATGCATCCATGGTAAGAACTGCTCCAAGATGTATATTAAAACCCAACTGTAATCATGTTATTCTAAATCATGGTGAAAATAATAATAATAATAGAAACAACTAGTAAGATATACCTGTGTATAATAGCATGGCATAAATCAAATAGGGTAGATAGACTAATGATTAAATCTAAAACATAGACCCATAAGCATATAAGAGAGGAAGTAAACAAGGATGATGCAAAAGCATATAATTACAAACGGTATATACGCATAAGCCAACTTGCGAATCAGTTGTATAACCACAGACAATCGATTACATATCCAAATAATAAATGCCTTTAAAACAAAAAAAACATTATGTGTAAAAAAGGAACACAAACACATATATATGCAATGATAAACTAGACAAAAACACTATATTTTGTAAAAATCATTATAGAAATATCAAATACATTGAACAATATTTGTATTGATTAAAAGTAAGAGTGGCTTAGATAATATTTCTCATCCTTCATACAAATTCCAAAATAAACTTACAGATTTTAAATAGGTTCCAGACTTAAAGAATTATACAAGATATCGCTACTCGATCCACTACTATCAACACCTATCTTCTCCTACCTTATACTTCTATATTTATACAAAATAATGCCCCCTTTTGAAACTGTTTATGGATCCAAACATATAGGATCAAAATAGTTTAAAAATTGTTTATGGATCCAAACATATATGATCGAAAAAACTAAAAAATAGAAACTGTTTAATTACATCAGCAAAAAAGTTTTAAATTCAAATAATATATTGCCACCTAATCAGAAAATTCTAAATCAATTTGACTTTGAACTTTTTCAGCTAATTGTTTGTCAATAATAAAGATTTATTTTTGCCAACATGTAAAAGCTTGCGAGCAACCTATGCAAGTATATTGAAGCCATCTAGTGCTTGATATCTCCTCCAAAGGCTAGCTAAATCCTCCTGTATAGCTGGCACTTTGTCTTGTAATTCCTTATTTTGTTTGAGCAATTTGGCATTTGCCTCTTGAGCCATTTTTCTCCATTTCACTACTTCCTTAGTAACCCTAACCAACTCTACATTTTATATCTTCAAGGTCTTGTATAATCATGTGATTTGTATTCACCAATTGGTCATTAACATGATTATGATGTGAATTCTGAGCTTTGTAGTGATGCAAAGATTTTCGAAAGGTTTGAAACCTTAGTTTCTTCTCCATTCTGCATGTTTTCATCCAAATCATGATCTACTTCTATGTTTACATGTTTCTTTGCTGATATTTCAGGTAATGGAATCATGCGTTCTTCATTTGAACCTTTACAATTCAAATCCTGAATACCCTCCATATCTTCTTCTACACATGACTCTTTTTTTGCTTATTTCTTCTCTTACTGCAGACACGACCTGTTACACTTATCTATGAACTTCTTGACTGGAATATCTGGAATAGATCTAATGTTCTCTTCAATGCTTTCTAGGGATTTAGAAATCATACCTTCAACCTTTCTAGATTGACTTTCTTCTTCACTGGAGGATTATTCAATCTCGATCATTTTTTCCTTCTAAAGCTTAGGGTTAAGAAGCTTCTTCATATTTAGATGGAGTTTATTCGTAGATCTGGTTTTAGGCCGCCACTTACATGTTTCAAAACTTTTAACACAAGAACAGGTCTTTTTAATAACTGGCTTTTTTGGCTGCTACGGGTTCATTGCTCCCATGCTTTCAATTACTGAAACTTCCTCTACAAAACCAGGAGTACTGGGAGTTATCTCCATTTCTTCTGCATCTGAATCTACTTTTGCATTTGCATCTGAAATCCATTTAGACCCTTGTTGTGCTTTTTCCACAATTTTTCTCTTACTATAAGTCCTCAGCTTCATTGGGGTTTGTTTCCCTTCTTGCAATTTTGTATTAGTCGTATTTTCGATTTTAAAGCTAGACCAGAATAAAAATTGAGGACAAGTCCATACCTTATTTTCCAGTTCTTTATCAATTAGCAATTTAATAAACTTGTGATGAAAAATGCCATGAGAAGAGTGATCTGGGTGATTTTTAACCTTAACTGACATTTTCGATAAGATCTTTAACATATAAAAGGGTAGATTTAACCTTGAGATTCCTGCTACATGTAGAAGAAAACGTAGATGATATATGAAAATGGTAGCAAAGGGACCTTCACATGTAATATATCTTTGAATAGTACCCAATGTTAGTCGCCATCCCTCCTTCAACATGTCTCTATGGATTCCCCCATTCCAGTCTAGGGTTTCATGACCCAGCAAAAGAAATAAGCTTAAATCCACTTCAAAAGGAAACTTTTAAAACCATTTGTCTCCATCCATAGCTAACCCAATGGCCTCTGCTATTGAATGTTCTGAAACTTCAAAATTGATGTTACTGAAATTAACCTTGTTCCCTATGAATCCTTTAGCAAATTCTTTAGAAACTTCAACGTTGTAACCTATAATATTTTCAAAAAAACTAAAACACACTGCAGCGTTTAACAACTGTACGCATTCTGGATGTTCCTTGTTCCATTTCATACCCACCGATTCGAATCTACAGGGTTTACCACTTAGTTTCTTAATGGCTACAATAGAAGGCTGGAACAACATTCCTCAAACCTGCAAAGACCACAATGGAAGACTGGAACAACAACCTTCAAACCTGCAAAGAAATATTCATCTTCTAATACTAGGTACTAAGGCGAGAGAAGGAAATGAAAGCCTTCGGTACTACCACGAACCATCATGTTTAATGATACGCCTCGGTATTCTAATTCAAATGATGATAGAGCAGGTACATTGTATGGAGCTTGAGCCACGTCTTGCCTCCACTTCATACTTTACAAAGTTAATAATGACTTATGGAAACATGTGAAGATCTTTTAACATTCTGGCAGCATTTAATTTATCAAATATTTAAGATTCATTGCCAGAACATTAACATTTAGACTAGCTCATACTTTGGACTATGAACTAATTAAAATCATTAACCAAAATAATGAAATCTATATTGAAAGTGTATATGTATGAACTTGAAATAAAATTATGAGCCAACTATCTAACTTCTAATCTAACAAAATATATAAATCAACATATATACACTAGGGTTGCAAAAATAACAAACATTAAAGTTTTTTAAGGCTATACAACAAAACTAAGGCTTACAACTCCAGTCCCAACATGATATTTTCAATCACATGATTTTGCAGTTGTTTCAACATGTTAGAGTAGGAGTGTGTGCAATAAGCTTGAACATCAAGCATATTTTTTAGTTTGATTTTAGTAGTAAGTAGTTTGGTTTTATTTTGATTTTCTAGCTTGTACAAAGGATGCAATAGTTTTGGTTTTGTTTTCAGTAGTTGATTTTCAGTACAAATTTCAGTTTGCAGTTTGGGTTTCAATAAGGTTACAAAGTTTTCAGAGTTTGGAGCAGGTTACATATTAAGGTTTTGGAACAATTCAATGGATCATGCATTTGGTCTATGGGTTGTTTTCTACCTCGTTGGGAGGATAACATCCCTAGTTGGAGGCAATTGTTAGCACAATTTTGGTTTATAGAGTTGAAAATGATTTGAGGTAAGCAAAAAGAGCTTAGATTTTGAATTTTGTTTATATGAATGCGAAACTGATAGGTTGGGTGCCTAAAATAAAACCAAAATTCTCCATGGAACCATATGTTGGAGTGAAAAGTGACTAAAATGAATGTGTGAAGCGCTTGTAGCACCTTGCAAAAGAATTGACAATCTAGATTAGAAGGGTGAAAAGATCAACTGTGGGCAGGGAATCCATCGGAGAAATTTGCTTGATGAATAAGATGGTAAAGGGTTGACAAAGTGACCGTTTAAGGTTAAAGTCCATATTTGATCAATGACACACAATCAAAAGGGAAAAGAATCAATTGTTGAGGTTCGTTTTGCACCCTCAACATGCATGGGGGGTAAAACAGTCTGAGGCCAACGGAATTTTTACCAACTTCCACATGTTGAGCAGAGAATCATTCTGTTGGATGAAAAGCTATATAGTGAAACCTCCTTCCACGATCCCGAAACCACCTTATGGAAAATTATAAAATGAAAAAGGGGTAAATCAAAGGATCAAGGTTTACAATGAGACCTAAGGCTCTGACCAAGAGCTAGTGGAGAAAATATCTATATTTAGCTGAGTAGATCGGTGAATTGACCGAGCTTCTAAATTTGAACAAACGACAAAATAATGGTGGGACCTCCAAAATATGCCCAAATTCTTTGTCAAAAATTAAAAAAGATTTATAATTATTTATATAAATGTTTTATATTAAAATATTTATATTAATATTTAAAACCAAAAATTAATTCACATTATGATATAGTCTTGGCACAAATATCGAAAAACATTATATTAAATTTTGGAAGGGATTAAAGATGGATGAGAGCCACCGTTTATTTCACTACTCAACTAGCTAGAAGGACAATTCTTTGAAATTCTTTGAATTGGCAGCGGAATTTAACCACTTACCACATGTAAATTCCTCAAGCATTTCGTTACCAAAAAGTGGTAAAAATAAACTACTCCTTTCAATTTTTGCTTTTGGCAAGTTTTGAAATACCAAAACATTAAATAATATTATCTTTTGCCTAATGTTTAAAACCTTATGCTATGAATGCCATCCCTTCCGATTGCACTTATTCCAAATCCAAAACAAGCCATGGTATTCAATGGTTTTTAGAAGGAAATGCAAATTGTTATGCATTTTCATTTATTTGAGGAAATTGTTTTTGAATTTTATTTTATGAAATTCATAAACAACTAAATAAAAAAATAAGATATGGGCAAAACAATACATGGTTTTTAGGGTTTGAAAATTTAGTTTGAGATGGAGAAATATTACAAGACATGGTTTTTAATGGAAAATGTGGTTTTCAAAAATCAAGGCCATAATTGATTTTAATGGATATTTTTCCCAAATATTTGAAAATGGTTTTTTCAAAATATGGAAAAATTTGGAAATTGATTTGGGAAATATTTGTTCCCAAATATTTAAGAGATGGATATAAAAAATCAAATTTGTTTCAAGGTAATATTTCTAGATTTGGATGCCTAGCAACAACACAGATTAAACATTTTTTCTAGATTTATAGGAAGACAATAGAGGGATTTTTCCAAATGGTGATTCCAAATCCAATGGATTTGATTACAAAAGCTCCAACAACTTGAGATACTTGGAAACCTTTTGCAGATTTCTTGCAACTTAGTTCTATTTTTAGCTTGCAGATTGGATTTGTATCCTAGAAGATATGAACATTTTGTTAAGGTAGTTATAAGATTCTTATTTTTAGAAAATAGGTAGTGAGGTATCAACTTGAGGAGCATTTTGATGTATAAAAACATGTTTTGTAATGTAATAGGGGTTGGAACCTGTGAGAGTGAGACTCATTTTGTAACTAAGCATTTCAAATTAATAAAATTTGCAGAGCCAAGCAAGCATTTTTCTGTATCAAAGATTCTCGTGTTCTTATTTTACAGTTCGTACTTCCTTTTTCTCATGTGAATGTGTTTCATGTTATCCTTTTTCATTGTGTTGTCTTTCATGCTTGAATAAGTTTATATTGAATCATAATTCATACTCATATGCTCTGGTTCATTGATTTCAAGTATCCAAAAAAATCCCTCTAAAGTTAATATTGGATTCATCTTTTGATGCCTATATTAATGGAGTGTTCATTTTTCCTCCTTACCACCTGAAAATCAAGAAATCAACTATAAAAGAGTGATTATCCTGCCTCTGTGAAGAAATTTAATTACGAATAACTGTCATTTATAATAACTCATAATTTTGACTCCATGCCCAATGATACCCACTTGTTTCAGCCATTATAATCATTAAAATTGTTTCTTTAGGAATATATCTGGCCTTTGTATTTACTTGTTGAGAGATCCCTCTCTGATAGGAAAGAAGTAAACTTTCCTCCTAATGGTTGGTTTGTAATGTTACCTTGGAACTATCCTTCCACAAACGAAGGATATATGATGCACTACTATAACCAATCTCTCAGTTGCTATAAAAAAATCCATTTTGGAATCATTGCATTAAGACTTTCAAAAGCTGCACCCACAGTTGATGTACCGTTCTTGAGGTTTGATCACTTAGATAATTTTTTTTTTTTTGGAAAAATAATGTTTCACTTGTGTTAATTGTTCTCTACATGTCTACCAATTTTTGTAACCTAAAACCGTCATTTATGCACTCAAAGGATGCACCCACAAAGACATAACTTATCATTTGTCAAATAAACAAAGTGTCTCTTAGAAAAGATAAAACTTGCAAATTTTCAATACATAAAATTTATATATTCAGATATGTGATTAATTTCCTACATTTCATTCTTTTTACTCAATGCAGGATACTTAATGTAAGTATCTCAAAAAATCCAAATAAATTGAAGGATTTTTTATTTTTGAGTTTTCTATTGCATCTAACAAGCCAAAATTGACTCTCATTAACTTACACTCACCCCACATGCAAATACACCAAAAGTGACTCTCATTAACTTACACTCACCCACATGTAAATACACTAGCTTGTAAAGTTGGTCATACTTAAATTCCTAAATTATATCTTGCTTTTACTTAAAATAGATTATTTCAATTCTACTATGAATGGATTGAGTATTAACTAATGGATTAAATCTGAACAGTTGGATTTTTCTTTAATTCCTTGATTTTTTGGGGTTGTCAAGTGCACATTGAGTTACACATTCGCATGGATTTTGTTATATTAATGCTTTAATGTCATTGTGTCCATACTTCAAATGCACATTGAGTTACACATTCGCATGGATTTTGTTATATTAATGCTTTAATGTCATTGTGTACATACTACAAATGGATAAATGGAAGATGTTATGGGTATAGGTCATTGGACATAAATATTTTGTTTTGAGTTTTAAAAGAAATGAAACTTAAAAGTTCTAATAATTTAGAATCAATTAGATTTAAACCATTTTGAATTTTGTTAAATGGAAATAG
>LPNX010436033.1:63258-87183 GCA_001517045.1 Pseudotsuga menziesii | reverse complement strand
TATATATATATATTTTCAGAAAAAAGAATGGTTTGAATGGTTGAAGTATAATTAAACTTTAGTGTTAAACCCTTTAGTATTTTTTTCCTTGGTTTTCTTCTTTTGGTGATGATGGTTGTCTTTCACATCTTTGGGATGATTAATGAATGGGACACCCTTATCACGTGGTGATCCTTTATGAATTTTCTTTGATATTCATAAGAATCAAAGGTAACAAGATACACATCTATGATACTAGGTATCATATCTAGTCAAAATCGACATACAGAGTTCAAAACCCTTAAACAGTGCTTAATACCTAGAAACAATGCTCAACAACCTGAGCAACCAGGGCAAGGCTCCCAGCAAAAGAAAAACAAAACCAAAAACAATGCTCAACAGCTTGAGCACCTACCCATAACCAAAACCTAGACAAAGAAGTGCTGGGGGCATGTACAAACTGCTCCAAAAAGAGCGAAGGAAAAAATGAAAACACATGGACAAAACCCCATCATGTTGAAATGATGCATTGTTCCTGAATAATTGTAATTATAGGCATTATGTATGAGTTTCCATCAATGCATCTCGACTAAGTTGCAGAGAAGATTGGCCAGAACGGTAATGGCCTGAATGAGCAGACCGATCCAAGAATTCAGTGGAAGATACGAGTTTCCTGTTAGAATTCCTCCTTTGTGCAAATCTGCAGAATTTGCGGGATACGGGATGCGGAACATCATTTCGCAGACTTTGGTTTATGAAATTTTCCCTTCCGCAACTTCCTTTCTGCAACCTGTGAGATGCGGGATGCGGGATGCGGAAACGCGGTGTCGTGAGTTTCCATGAGTCCGATCTCACAAGTGAAAGTTTTCGCACTGTCGATCTTCGCGGGATGATTCTCCGCCATTGATCTGTCTCTGATGTGGGATGCGGGTTGCAGAAAGCGAGATTGAGATTTTGTAATCCTTTCAACCCTGCAACTCGGTCTTTCCGCATCATTTATTTTTGTGGGCGAAATCTGAACCGTTGATTTGGATCCAGTCTGCGGGATCGTTTACGATCGTTGATTTTCGTCGTGTTTTTCTCCACCGTCCGATCTCCTCTGAGATCTCTCCTTGCAGGTTGTTGGTTGATCAATGGGGAATGAGTGGAAGCGTGACAGTGTTGGAAATGTTGAGATGTGGTTGCGACCATGCCCTGTTGATCAATGAATAGTGAAGGTTCTCGATGAAATTTTTAATTCCGCACGATAATGGACTATGGGTACGTGACATTGTGGTATCAGAGCTGCGGGTTGCAGCATTGGGCCTGGATGGAACGGAAACCAATCAAGAATACCCTCTGATACCAACTTGTAGTACACTACAATGTGGTATCAAAGATGCGGGTTGCAGCATTGGGCCTGGATGGGCTGGGAATTAGTTAACCAAAGCTGTCGGTTGTAGCATTGGGCCTAGATAGGCTAGGTGATAGTATGTAAAGGGAATTGATTTTGAATTACTCTGTGTCTAACAAATGGTGTTGATAACACATTTTGCAGAGTCATAGTATACTTTGGAAGAGTAAGTTGTGGTGCAGCCATGAGAACCCATGACGGATATGATGCTCGAGACTCTTACGAGCATGCGTGAGATGCCATGGGAGAAAATGTCCGAGTTGGAGATGATGACATAGAATCTAATGGAAGTAGATTCCAAGAGACGCCGCTGGATATTGCAGCCACTATGAGAATCCTGATTAAAGCTCAGGAAGAGCAGCATTAGTTGAATGTTGCTATGTTGCAGAGTTTGATAGACTTGCAGAGAAATATGAACTCTGGACAGGGTACAGTAAAACCCAAAGGTAGTAAAAGCAGTACCAGAAGAAGAAGAAAGACTGCTAGTAGATCATCTGACTCAGAAGAATCAAGTGGGGATTCAAGCTCTTCTTCTTGTAAGGGAAAGAGGTAGAGGCACTATAGTGATCATTTCTGGGATGAATTTAAGAAGGCTAAACCTCCTACGTTTGATGGCGAGGTGAAGACTGGACAAGAAGCTGAAGCTTGGATTCTTGGGATAAAGAAGTACTTCAATGTTCAGGATTATTCTGGGAATATGAAGGAAAGTGTTGCCATATTCAGTTTGAATGGAAGGGCATCCATTTGGTGGGAACAATTCAAGCAAGTAAGGAGGATCAATGAAAGGAGACTTAAGTGTAAACGGTTCCAGAAGTATTTCAAGCAGAAATATCTCTCTGACAGGTACTATGATGACAAGATCAAAGAATTCCATGAGCTCAGATTGGAAGAACAGACCATGGAAGAGTATGCGAACAGATTCCTAGAACTGTTGAGGTATGTCAGGTACATCAAAGAGGAAAAAGTGAAATTTCAACGTTTCCTGAGTGGATTACCTTAGTCTTACAAAGATAGAATTGAGTTTCATGAGCCTAGAACTCTTGAAGAAGCGATTAGGAAGGCTAAGTATTGCTATGAGAAAAGAAAAGGGAAACTTGATTACCATAAGTCATGGAAGGACAAGAAGAATGAGAAGTCAGACCAAAGGAAGAAAGGTTTCAAACCTTCTAGCTTCAGGAATTAGCAGAGGCAGCCATTCCAAGTAGAAAAGCAACTAGCGAGAGTGGTGGGAGAAAGAGCAAGAGATCCACAGCAGAACAGAGAACCACTCCAATGTTGGAGATGTGGAGGAACCCACATGCGTAGAAATTGTCCACTTGAGAATGAGAGTGCAAGGATAGTTTACAACATTCAAGAAGCGAAAATAGTGGGACAAGTAGCAAGGGTAGTCCCTAGGATTTATGCAGCATTGGAGGACCTCTAGGCAGATCACCAGTCGACTATGGTTGAAGTTGTAGGTAAGATTGTTGAGCAATCTATTTCTATCTTGATTGACCCTGGTTCTACCCATAGTTACATTACTCCTAGAGTAGTGGAGATTTGTGCCTTTAAGAAGGTAAAGCATAACAAATCTTGGCTAGTTCACCTAGCTACTAGAACTAAGAGAAATGTTAGTGAAGTGGTGGAGAAATGTCCACTAGTAATGAATGTTCTACCCCTTGGTTCCTATGATGTTCTCATTGGAATGGATTGGTTAGAAGCTCACAGAGTAAAGCTTGATTGTTATAACAAGGATTTTGAATGCCTGGATGAAGAAGGAAACTCAAGGATTGTGAAAGGCATTCTGAAGGTGATTTCTGTGAGGCAGGTTTTAGCCATGCAACTGAAGAAGTTCTGTAGGAAAGGTTGCCAGTTGTATGTAGCCCATATTTTGGAGGCACCAGAGAATGAGACTCCTAGGTTGGAGGACTTTCATGTGTTACAGGAATTCATGGATGTGTTTCCTGATGAGATTCCAGGGCTTCCTCCAAAAAGGAACATTGATTTCACAATTGAAGTTGTGCCAGGAGTAGCACCAGTGTCCAAGACACCTTACATAATGAGTACACCAAAAATGCTAGAGTTGAAGATGCAACTACAAGAGTTGTTGGATAAGAAGTATGTCAGGTCGAGTGTGTCTCCGTGGGGAGCACCAGTTCTATTTGTAAAGAATAAAGATGGTACACTCAGGTTGTGTATTGATTACAGACAATTGAACAAGGTTACAGTAAAGAACAAGTATCGTTTTCCTAGGATTGATGACCACTTTGATCAAATGAGGGGAGAAAAGGTATTTTCCAAGATTGACTTGAGGTCAGGTTACCATTAGGTGAGAATCAAGGATGAAGACATTCATAAGACAACCTTCAAAACAAGGTATGGACATTATGAGTTTGTAGTGGTACCATTTGGCCTCACAAATGCACCAGCTACATTTATGTGTCTTATGAATAATGTCTTTAGCAGGTATTTGGACAAGTTTGTTCTTGTTTTCCTTGATGACATTCTTGTTTATTCTAAGAATGAGGAAGAACATGAAGAGCATTTGAGATTGACATTACAGTTGCTTAGGGAGCATCGATTGTATGCAAAGCTGAGCAAGTGTGACTTCTATGGAGATATAATTCAGTATTTGGGTCACATTATCTCAGAGGAGGGTATATCTATGGACCCTGAAAAGATAGAAGCCATTATGAATTGGCCTACTACAAGAAATGTGATAGATGTAAGATCTTTTATGGGACTTGTAGGATACTACAGGAGATTCATTGAAGGATTCTCCAAGGTTGCACATGCCATCACTTCTTTGCAAAAGAAGGGAATAAAGTTTGAATGGACATTAAGGTGTGAAGAAGGCTTCCAGCAGTTGAAGAATCTTCTCACCAATGCACCAGTATTGAAAGTTGTAGACCCAGAGAAATATTTTGTGGTGTGTACTAATGCATGTGGTCAAGGGCTTGGAGGAGTCCTTATGCAAGACAACCACGTTATATGTTATGCATCAAGAAAGTTGAAGGAACATGAGAGGAATTATGCCACCCATGATCTGGAACTTGCAGTCATAGTACATGCTCTCAATATGTGGAGGCATTACTTGATGGGCAGAAGATTCAAGTTAAGGACAGACCATTGCGGTCTGAAGTATTTGTTTGATCAACCTACTCTAAATGCTAGGCAGGCTAGATGGATGGAGTTTTTATGTGAATTTGATTTTGAAATCAAGCACAAAAAAGGAAAAGAGAATAAGGTAGCTGATGCACTCAGCAGGAAGGTGTAGGAAATGCACGTGGCATCTCTTAGTATTTTCCAATCAGATTTGAGGCAGCAGATTGTTAATCATACTACTAGAGATGAACTGTATGTGCAAGTAAAAGACAAATTGCAGCAGCAAAGTCTTGAGAAGAAGTATGAGGGATATAAGTTGGAAGAAGATAGACTTCTTACTTATAAAGGAAGAATTTACATTCCAAATGTAGTAGATTTGAGGAGAGTTGTTATGGACAAGATCCATCAAGATCCATATTCGAGTCACCCAGGATATCAGAAGACAATTGCTACAGCCAGGAAGTAGTACTTTTGGCCAGGGATGAAAAAGGACATAGTTGAATACATTTCAAGGTGCATGAAATTTCAGCAAGTAAAGGTTGAGCATCAACACCCTGCAGGTTTGTTGCAGCCTTTTCCAGTTCCAGAATGGAAATGGGAAGTTATTTCCATGGATTTTATTACAGGATTTCCAATGATCTGAAGACAACATGATTCCATCATGGTTGTGGTGGACAAGTTGATGAAGGCAACACATCTTATACCAGTTAAGTCTATGCGTAAGGCTGATGACATTGCAAAGATCTTCATGAAGGAGATTTTCAAATTGCATGGATTGCCTAAGGCAATAGTCTCTGACAAAGATGTCAAGTTCGCTTCCAATTTTTGGAAGGGGTTGTTTGCAGATTTAGGTACGAAGCTGAACTTCATCACTACTTACCATCCTCAGACTGATGGGCAGACAGAGAGAGTTAACCAAGTGATGGAAGACATACTTCGCATGTATGTGATGGACAAACCCACCAAGTGGGAAGATTATCTGCACCTGGTAGAGTTTGCTTATAATAATGGGCAGCAAGCATCCTTGGGGATGAGTCCTTATGAAGCTTTGTATGGCAGAAGGTGTAGAACACTTGTGACTTGGGATAATCCAGTGAGCAGGGTTGTGATAGGTCTAGAATTGCTCAAGGAAATAGAGCAGGAGGTTGTAAAGATCAGGAAGAATATGAAAGCAGCCCAGGACAGACAAAAAAGCTATGTAGATAAGCACAGGGTGAACAAAGAGTTTAGTGTTGGGGATCATGTTTACCTCAGAGCGAGGGAAAATAAGAGTTCCTTGAAGCTTGGAAGTTGTGCCAAGTTGTCACCTAGATATTGTGGGCCATTTGAAGTGCTTGAAAGAATAGGGCCAGTAGCATATAGACTTGCATTTCTTGCTAGCACTAGGGCTCATAATGTTTTTCATGTTTCTTTGCTTAAGAAATATATACATGACCCTAACCATGTGATAAATTGGGATGTGATTTAGGTGGAACCTGAGGGAGAGTTTTGAATCGAGCCAATGTGGATCCTCGACATGAAGGTCACCATGCTCCGAAACCAAGCCATAGGACAGGTAAAGGTGCATTGGGAGCACTATGGTCCTGAAGAGGCTACTTGGGAGCTAGAGGATGCCATGCGATTGGCGCACCCATTTTTGATCGAATCTGTGGAGCACTGAGGCGATGCCAGTGTAGAATTTTTGTTCAAATTTTGTAAGCACCGAGGATAGTGCTATTGAAGGGGGGGGGGGGGAATGTAACACCCCAGTTTTGACCTCGTTGCATTAATGTATATGATGTAATTACTATATCAAATCATGACAAGGAGCTCAAGGCCAAGGCCTTGTCATTAATTAATGTTTGGTATATAGGTGATCATGGTGATGCTTATGGTTTCTGTGCTAAGTCAAGTGCATTTGTAAAAATAATGTAAATATGCAAATTAATGAAAAACACACAGCCAGCTATGTCAATGCAATGGATAATGATATGGGGGCATGATTTTCCTAAGGATAAGGGG
The DNA here is from genome assembly GCA_001517045.1 of Pseudotsuga menziesii. Classification (NCBI taxonomy): domain Eukaryota; kingdom Viridiplantae; phylum Streptophyta; class Pinopsida; order Pinales; family Pinaceae; genus Pseudotsuga; species Pseudotsuga menziesii. Next base: position 80,726 of record LPNX010436033.1, on the reverse strand, counting down.
GGGGGGGGGGGGGGGTGGGAATGTTAACCTTGAGCTAGTTTGGGAGAAGCCATGTGTCATGGGGAGAACCCATTAGAACTGTCAACTACCATCTTTCTTGTCTTGTCTTCTCAACCATTTACTCTGCCAGAAGGTGGTTGAGGTAGTTATTGCTTGGAAGAGGAAGAGTATGGGCAATTTCGGATTAGGCAGAGCACCCAGTTCTGGAATGGCATTTTTTTCTTGCATGGACAAGAAAAAACCAGAACAATATGCTAGTGTTGACCCACGCATTCACATTTTGAGGGATACGGGACACTTCAGGGGGGGCACCCATCCATTCATTCATTCGTTCACTCATTGACCATCTATCTGTTCTCCATTCGTGCAGAAGCTGAGGGCAGTGGAGCACTTTTGTGTATGTATCCTTCGCGTTCTGTGAGTGTGGTTTGTGGAAAAATACTGTGAATGCTGTGTTGCAGTGTTGTTGTAACTACAGAGTGTATGAGACCCTGTTACTCGTGTTCCAAAGTAAGCATGTGTTGTAGAGTCTCCCTGTGGTTATTGTGTTATGCACCCTGGTTCAGGTCTAAGCTATGTACAAGATTTAGGAATGGGAGAGATGTAGAACGAGCTTGATAAACCTAGTGTGAAACCTCACGATAAGATAAGAGTGGCTAGTGAACCTGCTATGCACATCCTGAAGATCATTGGAAGGGAAGGTGTAGACTGAGGGACTGTGGAGCAGAGAAGGGGACACTTCCTTGTGTTGGGTGTGTAGGTAGCAGGGGAGCCAAGCACGGGGACTTCACTCAGTGAACCTCTCACACAGCACATGCGATCGTGGAATATTAAAGAATACCCTTAATTTCAAGAGATATTGACCCAAAATATTTTTGTTGAAACCCCCTCCCAATACTTAAAACCTCCTCACCACCCCTTTTTATAGCTCAATCCTTATAAACCACCCTACCCAGCCCCACCTTAAACCCCTCATCCCCCCAATACCTGCAATATATTGGTTCGATTTTTGATAATTTTAAAACCCACAATATCAACTAACGTGATAGTATATTGGTCAACAAGTGAAGCCCCCGTGGAGCCAAGCCAGATAGATCTTGTGAAGGTGTTCTTAGCTATGTAAATGAGCTCACTAGCTTAGCAGTTCTTCTTGCCCATTTCCTTGGAAGCCTGATAAACCCAACTGCAATTGCTGGCTTGGCTAGGTAGCCTGATAAACCGAGCAGTGAGATGGCTTGATTGTGAATAGTTTGATAAACCCATCTATTGGCTTGGCTGTGTCATGTTATGGTTGACCTGTTGTGTCACCTTTGGTTGGACAGTCTAATAAACCCAACTGCAATTGTTGGCTTGCATAGATATCCTGATAAACCCAGCAGTGAGATGGCTTGACTGTGAATAGTCTGATAAACCCATATGTTGGCTTGAATGGTCCCTAAAGGTGAATGCTGGCTTGGCTAGTTAGCCCGATAAACCCAACAATGGGATGGATTGACTGTGTATAGTCTGATAAATCCATCTGTCGACTTGACTATGTTCAATTTGTAATATCCAACTGTGATATGGCTTGGCTGAGTGGCCCGTGAAACCCATCTATTGGGATGTTATACCCTGCAGCTTAATAAACCCAACTGTGTTGGCTTGGCTGAGTGTTATTGCACCTTGGCTATGTATGAGTCTGCTTGCGTTCGCTTATTCCTTGAAGAAATCATGCCCAAATTGGGGGTGGCAGTGTTGCTGAGAGACTAAGGAGCACACTGTCCTATGGTTGGGAGGAACGTTGCAGTGACATAGCTGGTTGCGGGATAAGTTCTGTTCAAGATAAGTGTTCTTGTCTATATTGTTATGTTATTCTCTGCAATTGAATTTCCTTGTGGGGAAAATTGCTTGATGGAATGCGATGAACATGTTGCTATGTTGAAATGATGCATTGTTCGCGAATAACTGTAATTATAGGCATTATGTATGTTTTTCCATCAATGCATCTCGACTAAGTTGCAGGGAAGATTGGCCAGATCGGTAATGGCCTAAATGAGCAGATCGATCCAGGAATTCAGTGGAAGATACGAGTTTCTTGTTAGAATTCCTCCTTTGCGCAAATCTGCATAATTTGCAGGATGCGGGATGCAGAACGCCGTTTCGCACACTTTGGTTTCCGCAATTTTCCCTTCCACAACTTCCTTTTCGCAACCTGCGGGATGCGAAATGCGGTGTCGCAAGTTTCCATGAGTCTGATCCCGCAAGTCAAAGTTTCCACACCATCGATCTTCACAGGATGATTCTCTGCCATTGATCTGTCTCCGATGCGGGATGTGGGTTGCGGAAAGTGAGATTGAGATTTTGTAATCCTTCTGACCCCGCAACTTGATCTTTCTACACCGTTGATTTTTGCGGGTGAAATCTGAACCGTTGATTTGGATCCAGTCTGCGGGATTGTTTACGATCGTTGATTTTCGTCGTGTTTTCTCTCCGTCGTCCGATCTCCTCTGAGATCTCTCCTTGCGAGTTGTTGGTTGATCAATAGGGAACGGGCGGAAGCGTGACAGTGTTGGAAATGTTGGGATGTGGCCGTGACCATGCCTTGTTGATTGATGAACAGTGAAGGTTCTCGATGAAATTTTTAATTCCGCACGATAATGGGGTATGGGTACGTGACAATAATGTAATAATACATAAGTTATAAAATAAACATTAACATACAATATTTAATTTATATTGTTTTCTTTAAATAAAAGAAATAAACCTAATAACTTTAATAAATGTAATTTTGTATACAATTTAGATTGATGAATTTATTATTCATTGTAACCAAAGTATAGCATTTTGATTTCTTCACTTAAAAACTTGTTAAATTGTATCTTAATAATAAAATTATAACATTTCTATTTCTTCAATATAGATTGATGAATTAGTTATTCAATGTAATTGAAGTATAGCATTTTGATTTCTTCACTTAAAAAACTTAAAAACTTGTGAAATTATATCTTAATAATAAGATCACAACATTTCAAATTTTTCACTTGAAAATCATAACATTAAGATTTCTTCACTTGAAAACTTGTTAGATTGTACCTAAAAAATTATTAAATTATATCTTTGTAATAAAACCATAACATTTAAATTTCTTCACTTAAAAACTTGTTAAATTGTACCCTAAATAAAATATATATAGTAAAAAATAACATTCTAACAACGTTAAATTGTACATATATCAAAATAAACATTTTAAAAAAATTATTTGTTATATATAAAATACTTGAAAATTTAATAATTCAATATTTATATTTTGAAGAAGATTGAAAATAAATAATATTTGTTTTTTAATCATCACATTTATCTAATTATTTTTATAAAATAATTATTTTTATTTAAATATATGATAATTTTATCTTCATGAACTCTTACCTTTTTAAATATAAACAATATTTATATACTACCACTCTCGATCCCAAATTCTTATACTCAACATACTAGCAACAACCATATTACTAAGATTAATATGTTTGAAATACCGCCAGCTCGACTCCCAACTGCAAGATGAAGTTCAACTGTCATATAAGGTGCACGTTACCTAAGTGATTGTTCTTGGTGCATGGTTTCACTCCAATCAAGGTCAACTTATCATGCTAAGAGATGAAATTGTTGTATCTAATAGTTAATCTAATATTTATCCAATATAATCGTGATTGGAGTTGAAGTTAATCTAATAGTTGTATCATCAATGTATTTAAGCTAATAATTAAATAATTGTATCTAATCGACAAATTTCAACTATGAGATGCAGGAATTTATTAGGAGTTTGGAGGAGTTTATTAGGAGATCGGAATATTTTGTTAGGAATTTGACTCTTACATGACTACACATTACCTAGAATCCTAGATTGCCACATGCAATTGAACTAAACCTTAAGTGATTACACTTGAAGTTCAGCTAATAGTTGTGAAATCATTGGAGTTAACCTAATAGTTGTATCTAATAGTTACGCTAATAGTGATCTAATATAACTGTGATTAGAGTTGAAGTTAAGCTATATAACACTTACTTATCACATGTTAATTACGCTATTTTTTATTGTTTTGAAATTATTAATTATTAATTTTGTAAAACGCACATAGAATCAATCTAAATAGTACACTTGTCCTATTCTAGTTTAATCTTGGACGACGTCCATAGAATCAATTTGGACAGTACACTTGTCTCATTCTCGTCCGTAGATAAAAAAGCATAAATAACAATCCACCCCAAAATTCTAAGATAAGTAAAAATAAATTAAAAATCCAAATTTTAAAAAATTATATAAATTAATTTACTTGAACTATATATATATTAATTACGTGGATAGACATTTTCTTTTCTGAGTTTGGCTTTGTGAACACTGTTCACTTCGTCATCACTCAAACGAATGAAAAAATGCCACCTATTTTGTAAAATCCTAATTCCAAAAAATTCTTTTATTATATAAGCTGTACAGCCTGTTTCCAGTTTTCATCTTCAATAGTGACGGTAGCTGATGGTTTCATATTCGATAGTTTCTTCAGAAGCTCGTGCTTCTAGTCCTGCCGAGCTAGAAGCACAGGTGCGAAATAAAACGATGTTTGGAGGTGCCATAATCTCGGATTTTATTCCCTCCAACTGATCTCAGCGTGTAAATGGAAGGGGGTTAAGGCTGGATTTGGACATGTTCACTAAGTTCATCAATGGCGAAGCTGTGTCAGAATCCTTAAATAAATCCGGCAGCGTCGACGAGGGATACAAGCAGAAGAATACGCCCAAAAATAATTTGGTCGAACCAAAAGAGGAATTTTCTTCAGGTGAGCTTGATCTTGCAGGATTTAAAAAGTCGTTGTTGCTTCCTAGGGTTGATTTTTTGTTATTTTGACTTTGGTTAGGGTTTAAAGGTATCGAAAATGGGGCGATTTATCCTCTAAAGGATTTCGAAAAGTACTCGACAAAGAGCACAAAGAGTGCGGGGAGGAAGATAACGTCATTGTACAGAGGTATCAGACGGCGTCCACGGGGAAAATGGGCTGTGGAGATTTGAGATCCCAGAAAAGGCATTATGGTGTGACTTGGAACATTTAACACAGTGGAGGAGGCTGCCAAGGCTTATGATGCAAAGGAAAAAATTATGAGAGGTAATAAAGCCAAGCTTAACTTTCCTGATGACTCATGTTCTGTAAAAATGGATAGTAGCAAGAAAGTGTTCAGGGAAGAAAGTAAATTCATGTGCACAAAACCCTGATTTATTATTTGAGGATTTTAAGATAAACAGTAAGGTAAAATCCACATATTCAGCGATGGAAGAGGGTTATTATATAAACAGGCAAGTGGGATCCTCTTTGAGCAATGTCTGCAAATCGTATCTTCCCATCTATGACTATGATGATATGGAGTACGAGGACTCTAAGTTCATAAAACCCGGAGCCCCATTTCGAGGCACCATTTCGAAGCAATTCAGATGCATCTAGAGTCCAATCTTCGAAGCAAATTAAGCCAGAGCTTGCATAAATCGTGCTCTTGTGAGATCTGTAGTCATGAACAATTTCATTTCCGATGTGTGTGACGGTGCCGTAAATTTTGAAACGTTGAAATCTTTCCATCCAGTAGGTTATTTTGATTATGATGACAGGAGCTTCTCATTTGATGGGATACATTTCTTATTTTATTTCTTATTTCATCTCGCTAAAACGAAACATTAGAGGAATTTTGAGGTCTAAAATGGGCCTCCTAAGGAAAATAATAAAATAATAGTTAAAATAATAAAATAATATTTATTAATTTTGGAGAAAAAAAGAAAAAAACTACTTTTTTGTGTTTGTATTTTCGACATATCTCTCTGTGTTTTTACTCAAATTTGGATCAGGAGAGCTTGTTGGATGCAGAATTTGGTTTCACATCCAACGAGTACCCACACTGCATACTTTGGACGGACCCCGCTACCTCAAAAACAAGAAATACCTGAAAAATGTGATGTCATCATCACATTTTTTCAGGTATTTCTTGTTTTTGGGGTAGTAGGGTCTGTCCAAAGTATGCAGTGTGGGTACTCATTGGATGTGGAATCAAATTCTGCATCCAACGAGCTCTCCCGATCGAAATTTGAGTAAAAAAACAGGGAGATATGTCGAAAATACAAACAAAAAAAGTAGTTTTTTTATGACAAATATGTCAATTCAACCATAATGGTTGACTTATTTTATTAGAATTATATTGGTTCTTGAATTCCAACTCACAAGAACTTATTATTGGCACGTTTTTTTATAAGGTCCATTTTAGATCCCAAATTTCCTCTAATGAAACCCAGAAATTTCATCTCTACATGATGATGTAAATGAATCTTCCTTTCTAGACTTTAAACCCCCGGTTGATGGTGCTATTAAGGATAATCTAGTGCATACCTTCATCGAGGTTAACGATGGTACAGAATGTTACAAAACAGAGGATAGCATCGTGCAACATTCCCTTGAAAGATGGATCTAGGACGATATGCCAATTTCGGGTTCTATGAAAGTGGTATTGGCTCTTGCGTCTAAGGCTTATTATAGATACATGACAAACAAGCAGATTGGTGGTTTGGGTCTTGATTAGCCATGCTTCTTAATGTGAACATTGACGTACATCCTATTTTTGTGGGAGATAATTTTACCATCGCTTAGGACCCTACTTTAAATCTTCAAATCTGGACAGTATATCAGACTCTGTTATTTTGTTCAAAGTAAAAAAAAAGCAATTGATTGATAAATATGATTATATGATCTATGAAAAAACTCTACATGATCTTGAGCATACTTCTCGAGCTAATTTAAAAGTAGAGATATATGCTCCATTGTATGAGGTCTTCTAATGAAGCAAATGGGGATTCCTGGAAAGAATGTTTAGGAGATTGCAATGAACTGTGTTGGAAAGTTTCTGTTGTAAAAGACCATGCATGGGATGCTTATATTGATCATTCTCCAAGGTAGGATGACAACTCTATGGAATGTTATAATGCATGCATCACTGGCTGTGTCTATTAGTACGATATTCTAGTTGAAGAATTGGATGTTGTTCACCGAGTAGAATCGGCCAATTTGGAATGCAATATTACAATTCAACCCACAACTTTTCAATGGGATGGGAGGCAATACCTATTATAATTCAACCCACAACTTTTCCTTGCAATGGGAGGCAAAACCTATGTAGACAACAAATGAATATTGAGAATTTTTGGAAAAGAGAGGACAATCGGTCCCTGGAAAAACATGGAAAGATTTTCCCCTATCACAAAGAATAAGTATAGTCTGGCAAAGAGTAATCCCCGTTATTCACAATTATGCAAGCAAGCTCAGGTTTTAAGAATGTGGGATGATCATGATTATGGACTGAATGATGATTATGTTTTATAATTTGTTTTTTCCACTGAAAGTCTCTTTCGAATGTTGAACACAGGATTGCATAATTTATATGTAGTAATTGTTCATTTTATGTTTTATAATTTCTTTTTTATCCGAAAGAGACTTTTCTCTTGGGCATGTAATTTATGTTTTGAAGTGTTTCCTTCCATTTACAATTTCAAGATCTAATATTGTTGTCTCTATGATAGTCACATATTTAGTTCAGTGTTCTAGCTCTCTTATTCTATGATGGAATGTCAGAATCACCATCTAGGATATGATATTGTTGATTCTCTAATGCTGACTTAAACATGTGAGTAAATGCATGAACAATTGAGTATTCTAGAAATTTTTTTTCTGGGATGGAATGCTAGATTCACTGATAGTCATGGATTTTAGTACAGGAACTAACCACTTGATAATTGATCCCTATCACAGAACACAGTAATGCTTGGAATGCATCATAGCAGTCCTTTTCTATCTCTAGATTCTTCTTTGATGACAAAGTTATCAAATGGAAAATAGATGAATAGGAGAATGACTCAAACCACAAGCAATTACAGATTCATGTAATCAATAACTCTTGAAATTTTGAAATATATTATTATTTGCAATTATTGTCTATATGTCAAAGGTTTCCTGTTAGTTGCTTAAGGATTTTTATTATTATATGTTACTCAATTCTGTTTGTAGCAGAGACTCAAGATAGAGACTAGCTTAAGGTGCAACATTGTTTAAATACTGGCATGGAAGTTCAATTCATCTCCATATTCCTTGTTTCTTAGGGCTTTGAATGACCAAGCACTGTACGTCAAGCATACATGCAGAATTGTAAGGTATTTGTTTCAGTTTTAGATATTTTAATTAAGCTATACATCATATTGAATATTCTATGGCTTTAGATTCATAAGCCTCTGGATGAATTACAAATGTAGAATGTACTTTTTTCCCCTAAGCCTATATGATTTATGTGGTTTGTCACCTGACAGTTTTAATTCCTTCAATGTGAAGGCTTTAGTCAGTAGATGTGAAATTTCCAAAATTGGATGCTTGGTATTGTGCTCTGTTTTCATAACTTCTCTGCAATTGTGTTTGTGATCCATTTTGCTCCATATGCAATTAGATCGAATTTCGTGCTTATAGAATTTGAACCCTGAGATCATTCATATCCTCTATATTAGTTACCCCCTTGAGGAGCAATATTAGCATTGCATGTTAATACATAGTTTGCTGCTAATTCAATTTGTCATTATTATTTGTTTTAAGTCAACCTTCTTGTAGAGGCCAGCCCAGATGTCCCATCAGGGAAACCTAGCTTGGAACATTCTAATGGTAATCTCCAGCAGTGCTATTTTCACCATCGACACATGGGAAGAGCTTTGTTCATCTATTTACAAAGATAAGAAAGAGGAATATGAGAAAAGCGTGCTAAACTTGATGATGAAGAATATGAAGCTGATTAAAGAAAGAATGGATTTTGAAAATGCAGCAAGAAAGTAGCTTCTAGGGAAGCAATTAAAAAAGGATAGGCAAACATTTTCCACTGAAACAAAGAAAAAACTATCTCAAAAAAGAATATTAAAAAGACGTATTTATATTGAAAGGGTAAATTTTTCTTTTTCTACTGAAGCACGCTTAGCATTTTCAAGTGAAGAAGAAAAACCAGTATAAAATATAGATGATTGGTGAGTTGGCCCCAAATAAAAAAGATGTAGATGACATAAATTCCAATTCCAACTCCATACATTGCATTATCCCCTCCTGCTCCAAGGCCTTTGACTTCATGTGTTGTGACCCTGAGGTAGAAGATTTGAAAATAGTTGCACTTTTGAAATCCGGTGAGTTATTGGTTTTTATCGATGACAAAGTAAATGATGCCCTAAATTTGTACATGTCCCCAACGCTAGGTTCAATTTTAAATGTGCCTAAGAAATTTAGCATTGGTTTTGATTTGGTAGCTTTTGACGAAGATAGCAAATTCATGGCATTGTATGATGCTCAACATTCCATTGTAAAAATATACAGGTTTGATAAATCAATCTGGCATATAGATTGCATGGGTATTCAGATAACGCTTGATTTATTTTTTGGAAGTACAAATATAATATGGATGCAGTGTATCCCAGGGAAAGCTGAATTGCTTTTAATTGATGATAAAAACAGGGTCAGGGTAATAGAACTCCATCATCCCCCATTGATAAAGGCTAAAGCCAAAGCATATAACTCTCTCATCAAGGCTTTTAAATGCTTCCATTTCAAGGGATGGTTCCTTTCTTTTTGTTTTTTAGAGATCTATGAAATTTTCAGATCATAAAGGGGAATTTGTGTCTACATAAGAAACTGCATTATGGATTGGTGCAACAATTGTTGAAAAAAAACTTTAAAATACTGGGCATAAATGTACTTGTACATTACATAAACCAAGAAACATACCTAACCATTGGTAAAGCCCTAGTCATGTTTTAAAGGTTATCTTCCAATTATCTTATTTTTTACTGACATTTGGTTGTATCCTATTTGGGGTCTACTTTTGTCAAATACACATCATATTGTAGCAGGCCAAACAAGTCATATATCTAGTGCAATGGATATTGGTTCTTTATGGTTTGATTCAGAGTTTATTAGTTAATACATAACCTCAAATCCATCCTTCTTCGGCAAAATAATGATTGGTGACACATAAGGTAAAGTTCTCATCCTTGTGACTCCTTCTTCCATTAGTCATGGCAACTATCTCTTCACTCCATCTACTTACAAAAACAATAATTTATATAATCCAATCTTAGTTGATGAAGATTCTAATAAAATTTGAATCTTGTGTTCAATTTCGCTCTCCAATGGTGGTTGGTTTCTTGTAATACTTATTTTAAGAATGGATTAGTTGCCATGGCTATTGTTTTTTCTTCTTGTTGCTACCTTTTAATTCCTTTGAGTCCTTTGCATCAAGTTTGGGGTTTGTCCTCCTATTACGGCCTTTTAAGGATACTAGATTTGTATCCTTATCACAGGTCTACAATAAACAATATGTGGAAATATCCCTATTACAGGTCTACAATAAATGATCTGCAAAAGGATATTTTTAGTCTATGCACCCATCCTTCGATTGACGTTGTTGCTTTTGCGACAAAAAAAATGTTAGAGCTTGTGGTTGTAATAAATCATCTCGAAAATCACTTTGCGAGAAGATGATCAACCTTTACCCCATTTCTCTCCACCCACAACCAACTTGGAAGATGGTTAATGCTTTACCTTCTGTGGTAGACACGCCACCCCATTTCCCATTGCCTTAAAAGGCCATGTGAGTTGGAGCTTTGTCTCTTTCTCGACCTCTTGCTTGCAACCAATGAACTCAACTTGAAAGCTTCAATGTTCAAATCCTTACAAAAAATTAATTGGGAGTTTCAGTGTATGAATCTCGAGGAGTTTGTTTTTAGAAAGGTTTGAAGGCTCAAATCTTGGTGAATGAATATTTTTTCTAGGAGGTCCAGTGTAGGATCTTTGGGATGCTTTTTTGGGATTAGTGAAGTGATAGAAGTATTAGAAAGGCATCGAATGGTGTGAGATCATCACACTCACTTAGATGTCATTCAAACACATGACCTCACACACTATCAAAACATACAAAAACAACCACTCTGACAATCTCCTTACGGGATCTAGCAAGTTAACATATGCCCCAAGGGGTTTTCTATGCTACCCATTGCCACCTTGTTTCCCACTCGGTTTCTTCACTATACCATTTGTTTAGCTGGTTGTTTTCCTTGAATGAGATACAAATGGAGCCCTAATAGATGTACATGTCTGGCTTGAATGCAGGAATGCAGGAAAACCCTAAGGGCACACGACCTTGTTGAGCTGATTTTACCTATTGGGTTTTGTTGCTGTGTGTATCTAACCTAAACCCATACCACTTTAACCTTCTCTCTCTCAAAGTAACCCTTATGACAATTTGTACCTACAGATTGATCCTACCCTACCCACCTATTGGAAGAGGTGGGAATTTTTTGGAGGATTTGAACCTTTCTGAAGCTATAGAACACCCTTGCTTTATTGTTAATCCAAAACTCCATTGAATATGGCCATGTTATCAATGAATTTCTAGTTGAAGTGTGTGAATTTTTCCCTTCAAAACATTTAGGCAGTTAAACTATTGGCAATGTCTAACTAAAAAAGTGTTCACTTTAATATGGCCATATATTTTATTTTGGACATTTTTAGAACTTTCCTTTTTCTTTAGAAGATGTCAATTAACATATCCAAAGTAAAAAACTCTACATAATATTCAATGTTGTCAAAATTCCATGGACCATTAGTGAGATGATTCCTTAGATAGTTTGTCCTGGTAAGTTCAGGTGACTGCATGTTCATATCCATGGTCAATTATTCTTAAAACATTAAAAACAGTTTATTCCACTTTTGTTTGAATGAGAGTTTAATAGTTTATGATCCCATTGGAAAATGTTTGATTGAAATATTTTTCTTTTCTAAAAGAGGAGAATATAATGTAGCGTGTTGTAATGCTCCAGACTGTGATACTCTTTTTATTTTCTAAAAGTTTAATAACTTGTGTCACACAATATTTGCATGTTGTGTGGTAGGAAGGACAATAAAGATGTGAGTTGTTTTTTCCATTTTTATCATATGTGATCCATGCAGTGCATGTGACCTGCGCTTTCCTGTTAGAGCTTTCTGACAATCCAAGTTCTCCACCCCCAACGTCATAATAATCTCTAGGGACCAACTACAAGAAGTGGGCAGAAGGTAATCTGAGAGGTGCTATATTCCTAGGAAGATATGTTGAGCTGGGGCTGTCAGGCACGACAAAGGAACCTTGTGCATTCATTTGAATGATAGTAATAAGGTAGCTTAATGATCCGAAAACAAGATCTTTTCTACTCTATGACGTTAACATGAATTGCATAAAGAGCATGAATGAAGCTCACAAATCCATAAGAAGAGAACCAAACAGCATAGACAATACGCACATAAAGACAACAAGTTGATAACGGAGTTCATCCAAGATGGACTAGTACGTCTCCAAGCCTGCTTCTCAATAGGAGGGCTGATCTATAATCTCAGCATAAGGCAAAATACATGGCAATGATACAATGATACCTTGGCGACAATGGTCAGGAAGAGAACCGTTGCCCAAAACACAACAAGATTGCTTCCAGCAACTCTGAAGCCTGAAGACGGTGTAAAATGAGTATAAACACTCATACCTTCCTCCTGCAGAGTTACGCAATCTTCCTTCTCTCCTTTAGCTACAAAGTCTCCACTCCAAAGCGTGCCCTCTAAATGGAAATTAAGTGGGTTTATATAGGCTTGGCTTGCCCCACTCCACATTCTCCTCATGATTCTTTAGTTACAACAAATTTTTCCCAAGAAGGCATATGGTTCCAACTCCCCACACTTGGTTAGGCTCTTCTTAAATTATGTAGTTGGCATAGTTACAACTATGCCAACCACATTTTATATTTTTAGAATATTACAATAAAATTCTTTTCCCCCAAAACCACATGGTTCATTGAACCCACAATATGTTTTTTTTTTTAAACAAATTTGTTATAACGTAACTTGTTTTTAGACCCACTTATAACCCATTTTATATAGTTTATAATTCGACATGTGCTGAAATAGAGCGCGGGCTCCCATGCCGGTTGGAGCTCCCGGTCACGTTGGAGGAAGAACCAGGGTCGGGGCTAAGCCCTGGCTCCTTTGGGGCTCGACATGCCACTTTAAATAATATTATTTCCATACATTATCCAAAGAACACTACCAGTGCAGTTGGTAAAGGCGTAGAGACAAGGTATGGGAGGTCAGGAGTTCGAAACCGGAGGAGCAGCAACATTTTGGTGAACTTCAATCAATATTGGCCAATCCGGTGCTGCCACGTGGAAGTTCCGGATTGGTCCACCTCAACGCCCAGTCAGCTGCCAACTCATCTATTGTACTGCCAGCTAAGTTGCGCAGTCACCTCCGTATTGACACATGTCGCATTTGGATTGGTCCGTACTGCTGACTAGATTGCCACCTCATCATCCGTACATGACACGTGTCGCATCCTGATTGGTCCATACTGTTGACTGGATTGCCACCTCATCGTCTGTACATGACACGTGTTGCATCTTGATTGGACTGTACTACCACATGTTTGTCCGTACCATTTCCATGTCATCCGCCCGTACTGTATAGATGCCACGTGTCACCCTTCCAGTGGTGCCACGTGGCACCCCCATTTTTCCAAATTTGTCTGTTTCATCAATACAACAGAACGCGATAAATTTCTCATATGGAGTCCGTTTGAGGTGAAATGAACACTGTTGGAATCGTCTCGACGAGCCCTTTGATCTGACACTAGTTTTGTTGAGATTGGAGGACTTCAAAATTTTTGCCTTCTTGGATCCTCCTGGATCATTCCTCCCCACTGAGAAGCTTTTGGCCTCCAAAAGCTTTTACTAATCAATAGATAGGTAAGGGAATTGCTCCCTCACTTTCTCCTTCTCGATCCACTTGGCTTTGGTTGGATGAGTACCTTTGATGCCCACTCGAAGATAATCAACATCACCTCTACGAGAAGTCCTTGTCCTTCTGTCCAAGATGACATCTTCCTTTAGCTCATCCATGTACTCAGGAGCAAATTCATCAACTGATGGCAATGAGAAATTCTCCCTTTTATCCATGATCATGGGAGGCTCATAGAGTTTCAAGTTCTCCACATTCACCACTGAGTAGATCTGCATGTATGGCGGTAGCTCTAAGCGAAAGGCATTCGTCCCAATCTTCTCCAAGATGGTGAAGGGACCATATCTAATGGGCTTGAGCTTCTTGCCTTCTCCTTTCATCCTCTCCTTGCTGATGTGAACCCACACTTGATCTCCTAACTTAAACTGATGATCAACTCTATGCTTGTCATGGTGAGCCTTGTACTGGGCTTGACTCTTCTCCAATTGCTCTTGCACTGCTTGATGTACCTGTTGAACTCTTTGAATGAACCTGAAGGATTTGTCTTCATCCTTGGAAGCGCTTAAATCACCCTCTCTCCCATAAGTCAAGTCCAATGGAGTCTTTGGCAAGTACCCAAAGCATGTCTTAAATGGTGAGCTCTGAGTGGAAGAATGCATAGCCCTGTTGTAGGCATGCTGCACATACTGGATCTGCTCATCCCATAACTTAGGACGCTTGTTGCAATAACCTCGAAGCAAATGAACAACTATCCTGTTGACTACCTCTGTCTGTGGATGGAAAGTGGTGCTCCTCTTCAGCTTGGTGTCCATCATACACCATAACTTTGTCCAAAACTCTCCAAGGAATCAGGAGTCCTGATCCGAGATAATGGACGTAGGAAGTCCAAAGTGAACCCATACATGCTGAAAGAAGAGAGAAGCAGCCTGCTCTGCAGTGACCTGCTTTTTACATGGCATAAGAATACACATCTTGCTAAACCTATCCATGACCACATACAAGTAGTCATGACCCCTCCTAGACATAGGCAAACCCCCCACAAAATCCATGGAAATGCTTTCCCAAGGATGGGAAGGAACAGGAAGTGGTGAGTACAGCCCCAATTTTCTATTAGTGGGCTTACAAGTAGAGCACATCACACACCCCTTTACATATTTTGTTACAATGTCTTTCATGCGAGGCCAATACACAAGTCTTTGCAAATGAGACAAAGTCTTACCTACCCCAAAATGCCCTGACACAAGAGAAGTATGAGCTTCTCGTATTACATGGACTCTTTCACTGATAGGAACACATAGCTTGCAAAAATGATAGAGCAAATTTCCCTGCAAATAGTAGTCTTCCATCTGTGTGCCATTGGTTAGCTTCTCATAAATCTCCTTGAAATTATCATTAGTAGCATACTGCTCAATATAACTTTCATGGGACAAAGAAGCATTTTTCAAAACAATAGATGCAACAATAGGAGGTCTAGAGAGCATATCTGCCACTTTGTTACTAGTACCCTTCTTGTACTTGATCACTAGATGGAATTGTTGAAGGAATCCCATCCACCTAAAATGATGAGCTTGCTGGAGCTTAGTCTGGGACTGGATATACTGCAAGGGCTGATGATCGGTATGGATGATCATCTCCTTACCCATCAAGTAGTGTTTCCACTTCTTGACACTCTGAACCAAAGCATACAACTCTTTGTCATAGGTGGGGTAGTTGATCACTGCTTGAGTAAAAGTCTCTGAATGGTAGCAAATAGGCTTGTAGTGCTGCATCAATACTGCCCCCATGGCATATCCATTGGCATCTGTCTCTATCTCAAATGGTTGTTGCAAATCAGGCAAGGCTAGGACTGGGGTGGTGCTGATCTTTCCCTTCAATGTGTCGAAGGCTTTCTACTGCTTACCTCCCCACTGGAAGGCTTTCTTCACACTTGTTAAGGCATGCAAAGGAGACGCTATGTATGAGAAGTTCTGAATGAACCTTCTCCAATATTGAACAACTCCTAAAAAGCTTCTCACTTCAGCAGCGTTAGTAGGCTTAGGCCAATTGACAATTACATCAACTTTTGAAGGATCAATTTTTAAATTTCCACCTCCTACAATATGACCCAAGTAAACTAATGAAGTTTTGCCAAATTCATACTTTGACAATTTTACATACAATTTCTCCTTTTTCAAAGTATCTAATACTTGCTTTACATGCCCCACATGTGCTTCCCAAGTTTTTCTAAAGACCAAGATATCATCTAAGTATACAATGACAAAATCATCTAAGAAAGGCTGGAAAACATCATTCATTACCCGCATGAAGGTTGCAGGTGCATTGCAAAGCCCAAAGGGCATCACCAACCACTCAAATAGACCTTGCTTGGTCTTGAAGGTCGTCTTCCACACATCACTTTCTGCAATTCTGATCTGGTGGTAGCCACTGTGCAAATTCAACTTGGTAAAGAACACAACATCTTTCAACTGGTCGATCAAGTCATCTATGCGAGGAAGTGGGTATCAATTCTTGATCGTGATCTTGTTGAGAGCCCGATAGTCAACGTACATCCTCCATGTGCCATCTTTCTTCATCACCAACACAATCGGCGAACCACATGGAGAGGAGCTGGGTCTAATCACTCCTTGGTCCAACAAGTCTTGAACCTGCTTCTTAATCTCTGCCATTTCAACTGCGGACAACCTGTACATTCCCACATTAGGAAGAGGGGCATCCTGCTGGAGATGGATCTCATGTTGAATCTCCCTTTTGGGAGGAAAACATGTAGGTTCTTGAAATATTTCATCATAGTTAGCCACAATATCAATCATAGCCTTTTTATGAGAAGGATCACAACCTTTGAAAGCATTGGATGCTTCAACATCTTTTGCTCTCACAACCATGAGCATGTATCTCTTATTAGTGTTGATGAGTCTCTTCATCTATCCTGCACTAACAAGAGTGGTGTTAGCCTTCATACTGTGAGCTCTCACGATGTACTCCACCCCATTTTTGGTGAGATGGTACTTGTTCTCGTGACGGAAGAATACTGCTTTTCGATCATACAAGTATGGGCTTCCCAATACGATACCACAGATGTCAAGAGGAACAACATCTAAGTCCACCTCATCGATCAACTTTGAAGCAATAGAAAACCTTAACCTGCATTGCTTAGTCACCTGTAGCTTAGCATTATCACATACCCATCCAAGAGGATAAGGCTTGGGGTCAGGTTTAGTATGTATGCCCAACTTCTTAACAACTGATTCTGAGATCTAATTTACTTGAGAACCGGGATCAAATAATGTTTCAATCTTTGTATGCTTAGACACAACTCTGATGTGAAACAACTCACTTCTTCTTTTATCATTTTCTTTAGAAACATGAGTAGAACTTGAACTAGTATGAGGAGTTTTGTTACCTTGCATTCCCACGGCTGTAATCCTGGTTTCATCACCTGAGTCGAAACCCAAATATCGTTGCGCTGTTGCAACGGTCTTTTTCTTCTTTTTGCCTCCATAATGCTTTGGCCTCTGTTCAGGATGCAACTTCCAACAACTTTCTTCATCATGCCCATCAGTGTCACAATGTTTGCAATGGAGCTTTCCTCCTTCCTTCTTGGTAGTAGCTATCTTCTTGCTCTTGTCTTTC
>LPNX010436033.1:48522-62942 GCA_001517045.1 Pseudotsuga menziesii | reverse complement strand
ACCCATTTGTTTGCTACCTTGCTGAAGCTTGCTTTCCCACCATACAAGTGTGGTGCCTGTCAACCGAAGTGAAGCCAACTGAATCTTCACATCTTCTTCTTTGATCTACTGGACTCGGCAATAGACCTCAATTTGCCTTATCCAATTTTTCAACTTCTCTGCATTCGCTTTTCCATTGAACATGGGCAAATGAAACTTCACATCGAGCTTCAATAAGGGCTTCTTTTGAGGCTCTTTGTGAGGAACCTTGGAATGCTAAGAATGAGATGAGGAAGAAGCACTTGAACTTGTGCTTGAAGCTGAAGGTGAAGAGGGAGGCTTAGGAGGCTCTTCGCCACCTCCTCCTTGGTTAACTGAAGCGTTGCCTTCGTCCTTCACTTCTTTGTCTTCCTTCTTTACTTCACTGCCTTTTCTTTCTTTTGCCATGTGTTCTTCATAGTCTGCAAACAACTTGTCTACCTTGTCGGCCATCATGTAGAAGACCTTGTGAAAGTTTGCCTCCATCTCGATGCAGGCATCATTAGCATCCATCTTCCTCCTTCGGTGTGCACGTCCGATCTCAGAATTGTAAGGCTCTAATGTACCCTCACCAGCTTGCAGTTTAGCCCTCGTGAGTATCCACACTCACAATCCAATGTCACATAAACCTGCTCTGATACCACATGATTCGAAAACAAGATCTTTGCTACTCTATGACGTTAACATGAATTGCATAAAGAGCATGAATGAAGCTCACAAATCCATAAGAAGAGAACCAAATAGCATAGACAATACGCACATAAAGACAACAAGTTGATAACGGAGTTCGTCCAGGATGGACTACGTCTTCGGGCTTGCTTCTCAATAGGAGGGCCGATCTATAATCTCAGCATAAGGCAAAATACATGGCAATGATACAATGATACCTTGGTGACAATGGTCAAGAAGAGAACCACTGCCCAAAACACAACAAGACTGCTTCCAGCAACTCTGAAGCCTGAAGACGGTGTAAAACGAGTATAAACACTCGTACCTTCTTCCTACAGAGCTACGCAATCTCTCTTCTCTCCTTTAGCTACAAAGCCTCCACTCCAAAACATGCCCTCTAAATGGAAATTAAGTGGGTTTATATAGGCTTGGCTTGCCCCACTCCACATTCTCCTCATGATTCTTTAGTTACAACAAATTTTTCCCAAGAAGGCATATGGTTCCAACTCCCCACACTTGGTTAGGCTCTTCTTAAATTATGTAGTTGACATAGTTACAACTATGCCAACCACATTTTATATTTTTAGAATATTACAATAAAATTCTTTTCCCCCAAAACCACATGGTTCATTGAACCCACAATATGGTTTTTTTTAAAACAAATTTGTTATAACATAACTTGTTTTTAGACCCACTTATAACCCATTTTATATAGTTTATAATTCGACATGTGTTAAAATAGAGCGCGGGCTCCCGTGCTGGTTGGAGCTCCCGGTCACGTTGGAGGAAGAACCAGGGTCGGGGCGAAGCCTCGACTCCTTTGGGGCTCGAAATGCCACTTTAAATAATATTATTTCCATGCATTATCCAAAGAACACTACCAGCGCAGAGACAAGGTATGGGAGGTCAGGAGTTCAAAACTGGTGGAGCAGCAACATTTTGGTGAACTTCAATAAATATTGGCTAATCCGGTGCTGCCACGTGGCAGTTCCGGATTGGTCCACCTCAACGTCCAGTCAGCTGCCAACTCATCTACCATACTGCCAACTAAGTTGCACAGTCACCTCCGTACTGACACGTGTTGCATTCGGATTGGTCCGTACTGCTGACTGGATTGTCACCTCATCGTCCGTACATGACACGTGTTGCATCATGATTGGACTGTACTGCCACATGTCTGTCCGTACAACTTCCATGTCATCCGTCCGTACTGTACAGATGCCATGTGTCACCCTACCAATGGTGCCACGTGGCACCCCCATTTTGCCAAATTTGCCTGTTTCATCAATACAACAGAACGCGATAACTTTCTCATACGGAGTCTGTTTGAGGTGAGACAAACACCGTTGGAATCGTCTCGACGAGCCCTTTGATTCGACACCATTTTTGCTGAGATTGGAGGACTTCAAAAATTTTTCCTTCTTGGATCCTCATGGATCACTTAATAAGTAATTAAATGTGTCTCCTAGGCTCTGCAGATGGAGCAAAAAAGCCCAACCCTTGTCTCAATCCATGTTGATGCGATAGAGGCTAAAATCATTGTTTTGAGCACATGAGAAAAGGGTGCAGTAGAGCTCTCTGAAGGAAAATGAATATTAAATAAACTTTAATTCAAATTTTTAACAGCGATCCAAAAAATAGGATGAAATCAACGGTTGACGATCAAAACATGATACATTGTAGCAATAAAATCATATACAGAAATCCTTGGATGGGCCGAGCCTGCGCTTTGTTTTGAAGTAGTGTTCATCATTGAGCTATAGCGGGCCTCGAGCGTGCTCGAAACGAGATTTTTACACTCATGTGCAGAGGGTATTTATGTCTTTGTACGAGCTACTTAAATGTCTAGACTCTAAACCTATTGTGAATGGTTTCAATCCCCCCTCCCTCCATACCTATACACTTGGAGAAGAGTTTAGATCTGTTTGATGACAAGTTAAATTGTATGTGTAGTGAACTGTTTCATGACAAATTAAATTAATATGTGTAGGGAAAATATGTGCAAAAACATGCATCGTTGATATGGAAGATGTTTACACTTTTGCTACTTGGGCTTAGTGGAATTTCATGTGCTTTCTTGGTGTTGATCAGAGGATAGCTGTTGGGAAATCAATACAGGGTTCCTCTCTGGACAACAAGATAAATCATAAGCAGTGCCAGCAACTAGATACTCATAGTTTTCCTGTCCATTACGCTCAACCAGGCTCTTATAATAGGTACTAGAATAACATGTTCCCTAAATCCCTTTAATCATCCTTGTAACTAATTTTGTAGAGTACATTAGTGAGGTCTGATGGTTTGCTAATATTTGTAACTTTGGTTGACAGAGAAGAATGTTCTTGCACTCCTGTACAATTTTCTATTATTATCCATGCAAAGATCTAGAAGTGGATGGTTTGAAACCCTCCTTAACAACAATCCAAATGTCAATTCACATGGATAACTATTTACAAATGAGTCCAAGAGGGAAAGCTTTGCTTCCATCAAACAGACTTTTGCAACACCAATATGTTTGCAACACCATGTTTGAATACATGCGTTCTTATCAAACATGTTTTTCCTTCTTTATAGTTATAACCACACATTGGGGTCTTTTCGTCATTAGATAAATTTTTCCTATTCCATTGCATGTTCATTGTATAATGTGATGTTAATTGGAAAGACCTATTTGCTATTGTGTAAAACTGTTAAGTTCTCTAAACTTGTTATCTATTCCGAGTTGGACTATTCTCTAACTTTTGATAAATTAAAGTGTTCCATTTTTTTGTGGTATTAATTGCAATCTTGAGCTACCTCATTTTAATGTTAGTTTTTCTGTCTTCTTTTACTCACTAACAACCAGCTTATCGATGTATTATTGCACCTCCTTGAGGCAATTGCTAGTTTACTTGAACCTCACATTTATACAAAACCTCACATATATATAAAATAGTGGAATGAAAGAAAATTCCATTTAACCTTAATGTATTCTGAAAATAGAAAAACAATATAACCAAGCGAGGTGAACAGGAAGGGCTGCCTAACTCCTCCTGTGCGTTTCCAAAAAAATGTAAAGCACAAAATGAAATAAAGGCTATCAAGGCACACTGTGAAATATGAAAACAACTAAACTCTAATCTCAAACTGCAAACCTCTTTACTCTAATCTCAAACTGCAAACCTCTTATCAACTTATACATGTGACCAATCCAGCCCAGGCTGGTCAACAGGCTGTCATTGTGTTTTCTCAAGTTCTTCGTGAAGAATCCAAGCCAGGCTCATCTAATTTCACGCATTGCTTCTTCAAAGGAATCCAACCGAGGCTCCACTAATGATGCTGTTCCTTCAGACAGCGTCAAAGAATTTGATCTTAATTTTGCGAGTAGTCAGAGTTTGCCAAGAATTCCCACTCAGGAGGTTCTCGCTTGTCTAGCTCCAGTTCTTCAAGGCTCTTCAGATTCTCTAATCCTTCCGGGATATGCTTCAACCTCATGCAGTTTTTGATTTCCAGATGCATCAATGTCGGCATTGCCTTATCCTGCAAAGTAGGCAAATTTTCCAAACAGTAAAAATCTTCTATGATAAGGTTTTTAAGTTTTGGAAATGCGTGTGGTTCTCCAAACTCAGCTGGAAAAGAACGACACTTTTCGTTGCTAGACAAGCGTAGCTTTCTCAGATTAACAATCTTTTCCAGGCCTTTATAATCATCTGCACTACTGCTGTCATCTCCATGTAATACCAACACCATGAGGTTGTGAAGCTGAAACATCCAGTCAGGCCGGGGCACAAGCAGCCTGCATTTACTTATCCGAAGGATTTCTAAATGTTCCATCCACTCCACGCCGCGTGGAACAGGGCAACGATCACCGAATGTTTCACAACGGTCATCAGTTTCCCGTCTCAGAGGGCCCTGCAAAGAATCATCATATTGCAACGAGAGGATCCGCATCTTTCTCATGGCCCCCAAAGTCCACAGCCAGTAAAATTCCTTACTTATTGAATCCCTGTTAAACGTTATTGATAGATGTTGGAGGTTGCTCAAATCAGAGAAATCCACCCATCCAAATCTGCTGGCTGCTGGTTTGAATAAAACTCCTTTCAACTTCAATGTTTGTAAGGAATTCCCGAGCTTTGATATTCCCGAAGGCAAGAACTCCAATTTATTGCAGCCCTTCACATTCAAATGTAGCATAGATTTATTTTTGCCTATTCCGGAATGCAGTCTGCGTAGATCTTGACAGTTGCTAACATCTAGAAATTGGAGGCTTCGAAGACCACTTAAGAATTTAGGTAGTTTCTCTATCTTTGTCGCAGATAAATTCAGAAATTTTAAACGCTGTAGATTCCCAACAGAACTCGGCAGTGACTTGATTTGAGTTCGACTTAAATCTAAGACAGCGAGATGTCTCAACTCCTTGAAAAAGGATGAAGAAATTGATTTGAGTTTGCTGTTTTCAAATAGCAATAAAATGCGGAGGCTTGAACACTCCATGGTCTCATTGATGGCTTCTATATCATTTTTGGCCAATGAAATTCTACGTGCGTCCTTACAATCCCCCACGGGCAAGTGTTTCAAATCTTCTCCAGGCTTTAACAAGCATTTAGCTTCCTTGTGAGATTCTGAAAGAGCAAAAATATGAAAAAAATCATGCATTATACAATACTTTACCCGTCCATCGGCACCGTTCCGTGAAGCTTGTATTACACATCGATCAACTAATTGGTCGATGTAAGACCATGCCACATTGACTGCCTGTACTCCAGCGGGAACAAATTCTCTAAAAATTGCAAGTCACGCATACACTAAACATTCTGATTTCACTGGAGTATCTGGAGGAAAGGAAGCAAAGTAGAGAAAACAAGCCTTGAGATTATAAGGCAAAGCATTGAAACTTAACCTGAGAGTGGGCATAAGCTGTTCGTTTATGACGTTTGCTTTCCTAACACGACCCAACGCTGCTTCCCAGTGGTTGGGAATCCTCCTTGCTCCTGCCATTGACGTTCCTATAGCTTCAACGGCCATGGGTAGCTTCGTGCACTTTTCTAGAATACGATATCTGAAACACTCTAGATCCTCTGGAAGTTTCCTGTATGCCAGATCCTGGAAGGCGTGAATGCAGAACAACTCCATTCTTTCTTCATCTGATAAATATTTCATCTGATAGATTTGAGCCCCCATACTATTTGAAACTCCTTTATCACGTGTGGTCACTATAATCTTATTTTTTTTATTAATCTGGCTCTGCAATTCCAAGCCAATCCATTGCAAAATATCTTTGTGCCACACATCATCGAACACAAATAGAGACGGCTCCCTTTGTCCTTTTAAATGTCCCTGAATGCGATCTCTTAGCCCCTCAGTGCCTACGTCCTTCAACTTCTTATGGTAATCCTTGGGAAGTTGTACAGTTAGTTTGTGATGATCATCCCCAGGAAGTTGTATGGTCAGCTCATCCCCTGGAAGTTGTATCTGCTCAGCAATGTCGTGGAGCAGATGTTCAATATCGATTTTCTGCGAGACTGACAGCTAAACCCTATGCCTGAAACGCTTCTCGACCCTTTCGTTGTTGAAAACATGTTGGACCAGACGAGTTTTACCCTGCCCTCCCGTACCCACAATGGCAATAATTGCAGGGGCGTTCTCCTTCAATATCTCCTCAGTAATGGCATCAATTTCATCTTGTATGCCTACAGGCTCTTCTTCTTTTCTAAGAAGATGTGAACTGGAATTTCTCCTCTCTTCTTCCGAAGATGCATTCACATCTACGAAAGATGTGAGATATGTCAGATATTTACTGCCAGTGGCATTAATCTGGTTAATTCTCTTCTTTAAATCCTTAATCTTACGGCCCATAAAATAGGGGAAAATTGAAACACAGAAATTATCAGACCCCTCGAATTCCTCCACTATATCCATCGCATCATTGAGAAAATCCTTAAGTTGTCTCAGCCAATTGGTCATTGACTGGGAGCCGGTCTTGTCTCTGGCATCATTAAGAAGACATTTAATATGAACAAGCTCATCACATATGGACTCAAAATCCTCTTTGAATGTGACAACCAAGGATACTTCTTCCGTGAGCTTTTGCAGGAGAGTGGAGGTCAGTTTATCTGTAAGCAAGTTAACAACAGAGTCTGCCATTTTCTTTTTCCTTTGCTTCTCCTCCTTGTCACGTCTGACTCTCTAACACAATTCTGGCTGTAATACTTCAGTCTTCCGAGCCTAGCCTGAGCACAGTGAGAGAAGTTTCAATAAACTAGGCTAGCAATGGAATAACTAGAGTGGCTTTCCATGTTTTTTCCAGGGGAATAAAGCTATGAGTTTCCATGTTTTTCCCAGGGGATTAAAGCTAGGCCGCGCCTTCGGCCTTATAATCATATAGATTCATTTTTGACAGGGAGAAAAACTTTGACAGAATTCGAATGCCTTCTGTATACCATGGAATAACTTAAATGTGTGACACTATGGCTCAACCTTTAGGTTTATTATAGTGCTTTCTTTGGATGGTGAGAAAAACCTCGACAGGAATCGAATGACTTTTCTGTAAAGAGAAGGAATGGAATAACAGTAGGCTATGCCTTTCGGCTTTTCAGGTCTTTACTAGCTTTTTTCTCTTTTATTGGAGAAAAACTTTGACATTGCTAGTTTTTTTCTCTCCTATGGGAGAAAAACTTTGACAGACATCAAATGGCTTTCCTGTAAAGGGAATATATGGATACCTTCGAATAATTGTTTTTTGGTTTCTTCCACTGTTTTGACATTATGTTGTTGTATCCAGTAGATCAAGCGAAAACCCTGCATTCTTTCGAATAGAAATTAATTGTGGGTATGTCATCCAACGAGATACGCACAAACGAGCAGCGAATTCTGGCAGTCTTATACATCCCGCTTTATCATTTAATTTTGTTATATATATGAATGAGAGTTTATTATTAATTATTTTAATTAAAAATAGAAAATTTTATTATTTTAATTAAAAAATGATTAAATGTAAAATTTAAAAAAAAGAGAAGTATAAAAAATTTAATGATTTGGATTGAATAATAGAAATTGATTCAGCATCTTTAAAAACTTCTGGGGCACCCAAAATTCTAAAATTTGTACTTTTTAAAATTCTTTGGGGCACTCAAAATTCTAAAACTTGCAATTTTTTCAAAATGGTGTAGAAAACTCTGACTGAATCAAACCTTTTTGAAATAATTGAAAAAATATGCAAAACAAATTACATATGTTTCTTTGAGTTAATAGGTTTCATTTTCTCAAAGTGGTGGAGGAATCTCTAGTAAATCCTTGTATCCATCCCTCTTTCAATTCCACCTTTGTTGCCTTAATTCCCAAAACAAGCAACCTTTCATCCTTGGACGAATTCATGCCAATCTCTCTATGTTCTGGAATTTATGAGAAAATAGCAAAAAACATTATTGGAAGGATAAAACTGATTCTATCCAAGTCCATACCAAAGGAACAATTTGGTTTTTTTTGGATGGAAGGAATACGAGGCGATTGGGGTGGCTCAAGAGGGGTTGTATAGCATTAAAACCAGACATTTAAGGGGGGAATTTTAAAAATAGATTTGTCGAAGGCATATGACCGAATCAATTGGATCTATCTCGAGATGATCCTTACTCACATAGGATTTGAGGTAGAATTCATCAATTGGATAATGGATTGTATGCCAAGAGTCTCCTTTGTAGTTTTGATCAATGGTACAAAATCCCCATTCTTCAAATCTGAGAGAGGACTTCGCTAGGATGTCCCCTTTCCCCACTGCTTTTCCTTTTGGTGGTCGAATCTCTTAGTAGATCAATCAATTAGGCTTCTAGGACGGGGAACTTCAAGAGAATTCACATTACACAACAGCTCAGGATAACACATTTTCTTTTTGTTGATGACATCCTAATCTTCAGTGATGTTAGCAGGAGGGATCTAGACACTTTAGAGGGCATCTTGACACTATTCAAATATGCCACAGGAATGGAGATAAATGAGAGAAAGTCCGAAGATACAGATTACATCAGTAGAAAACTCCCTTACGAGAACCTTCATTTTGATATGGACTTGCGTTTTCACCTTAAGCCCCACAATTATAACAAAGAAGATTGGAGGTGGTTGATTATGAAGATTGAAAAGTGGTTGAAAGTATGGAATTTGAGGTGGTTGTCAAGAGTAGGTAGGCTGGTACTTATAAAACTAGTTCTTGAAGCCATTATAGTGTATTGGATCTCTCTTACTTAGGTTCCGAAGGGCATCCTAGAAAAAATAAGGAAGTTATACTTTTCTTTCTTATGAAATTTAATTTAAAATATGTAAAAATAAGGGACTCCCCTTGTTTGTGGGATAAGGGACTCCCCTCTGCTCAATGATTTGACGGATAAAGTCTACACAAGTGTACATACTCTACCCCCTTCCAGATTTGAACCTATAACCTTCTAGGGGGGAGCACATTCTCTTAACTGTTACGCCCATGGTGCTTGCACAAAGTTGATGGCCTAACACGAAACAATGGGTATTTCAAAAAAGTGCTCACGCATGAACATGTGCATTCCTTCCTTTTTTCTATAGGTTCAGTGCATTCTGAACCAACGCACAAAGTGACACATATTTTTCCAAGTAGGCGGGAACAAGATTGTGCACATGATTTAGAATTTAAAATAGTATGCACACTAAGGATTAGTTTTTAGAGTTATTTACTTCATTGGAAAGGTATGGAAGAAATATACATTTATTATGTCATGATTATATTATGTTTATACAAAAATAGTTATTATTTTGATAAAGAATATAAAATAAATATTTAGGTCATGATCGATACATCACACCATTACTTAGTCCCTCTAATGACAATATTTTATGTTCAATGGTATTTGGGTGCTCTTATAAGGTTTTTTAAATGAGGGATAGGTTTTAGGAACATGACTATTGTAAGGGGAGGAAACAAAGGTAATTAGTCTCTCAATGATGATATAGGACTCTTGTGCCATGAATAAGGACTCAAACCATCATACGATCCCTTTAAAGGTGATATTTGGCCTCCAATATGGGTATGATGGCTCCTATAATGCATTGGACAATAGGGGCGGGTTTCAAGGCCTGAACGATGGGAATGGGAGGAAAATAAGACCCTTGTGAATGGGAGGAAAATAAGATTGAGGATGTTGGTGTCATTAGGTGGTTTTGAGTAGTATTTACATGTCTTAGGTCCTTGGGAATGATGTTACAAAGAAAAAGACCATTCATTTGGACTTGAATAAATCATTGAGGCATCCAAATCCATGAAGAATGTCCCAAAGCACCATAAAGAATGCCCTAAAGCACCACACGTGACTTCATAAGGATAGCAACAACACTATGTATCTAGGTTTTGTATCCTTAGGTTCCTAGACATAGTCAGTGGAGGAGACCTAAAGCATGGGCCCTAATGGAATATTCTTTCCATTTGGGGACAAGAAGGTCTCCTCCACCAACCACACATCACCTCTTGAGGGTATCATTATCCTATGATGGAGGATGTTGGTTCCATTATGTGGTTTTAATCAATATTTAGGTGGTTCAAGACCTTGGGAATTATGTTTCGAGGAATAAGACCATGCCTCTATCCCTAAAGAAACCATTTAGGAATTTAAATCCATGAACAATGCCTTGATATATGATTCATGATCTTGCAAGTGTATCCTTGGCACTATGTATAAACTTTGGGGACTTCTTACCTTGGACATGGTGGGTGGAGGAGACTTGAATCTTGGGACCTAAATGAATCTTTTTACCATCTAGGGATAATGATTTTTCCTCCACCAACAAAACATGCCATCATGATGTTATCATTGGACTATGATTTAAGATGTTGGTGTCGTTAGGTATTTTTGGGAAATATGTACATGTGTCAAGGACATAGGAATTATCTTTTGATGAATAAGACCATGGCCTTGGCCCTAAAATTACCATTAAGGATTCCAAATCCATAAAAAATTCCTTAAAGCACCAACCATGACTTAATAGGGGGATCCATGGAACTATGCACCCAAGTCTTGGGGACATAGGGCCTTTGACATGTTCATGAGAGGAGACCTCAACATGTGGCCCTAAAGTAATATTTTAGAGATCCAAGGATATGAAGTTTGAACCCATATAATACACATGACCTCTTGATTATGATTAAGGATGTTGATGACATTAGGTGTCTTTGAGTAGTATGTACATCTCTTACTTCTTTGAGAATGATGTTCCAAGGAATAAAGTCAAGCCTTTGGCCCTAACTAAATTGTTGAGGCATTTATATCTATGTACAATTGATCTGGATTTATGCAGGAACGCAACATAATACACAAATAACCATAGAAACAAATATCCAACGAAAATAACACTTCATTTCATTAATCAATAACTGAAACTGGTTTACATACAAAGTGGAAATAAACTAGCTAGAGTGCTGGTAGCTTATCTTTGAGAAGAGATGTGGCGGCTACATGCCTCTGAACTCTCTGTTATAATGAGGTTCGAAGGCCTATATATTATTGAGAAACAATGGAAACCCTGCACATTCAAAAACCTAACCCTAGGAGGTGAAACGCCTTAATGTGGGCCATGTTGGGTAACTTGGTACATCAATTTCCTGGGGTCGTAACTTTAGCATACTACCTCCGTTTGACGTGCATGATACATTGTTAAAAAGATCTGTTTAAGGACTACATCCACAAATGAAAAATATTGATTCTGAAATGGACTCATATTTGCCAGACCATTCAATGCCGAAAAAACGTTGTTTAGGGCCTCAAAACGGCTCTGAAAGTTTAGGACCCGGAAACTGCCAAAAATAGTAAATTCTGCTACAATTAAGGAAATTGGAAAACTGAAAGAAACAATGGTGGGGTTCCAAGAGGAATAGGTGGGTGGCCACCAATATCCTCTTGGATCAACAATACCTTGAATCACCATGCATGAATTGGTATGGGTATCCATGACACTATGGATCTACGTTTTGTGGCCTTGGGGCCAACTTAGACATGGTAAATGGAGGAGACTTGAATCTCAGGACCTAAATGAATCCTCTATCCATCCAAATCTAAGAAGGTTGTCTCCACCTTTCACACTTGGACTACTGAGGGTATCGGTGACCTATGATTGCAGATATTAGTGACATATGTAGTTTTGAGTAGTAGGGAGGTGTCTTAGGGCCTTGGGAATGACATTGCAAGGAAGAATACCATTCCTTTTTCCCTAAAGAAACCATCAAGGCATCTAAAACCATGAATAATTCCTTGAAGAGTGACACATGACTTTGTAAGGGTATCCCCAACACTATGTATTCAAGTTGGGGAGTTGGGGCCTTGGACATGGTTAGTGGAGTAGACTTGAACCTTGGTCCCTAAAGGAATCTTGTACATACTGAGAGTTAAGGAGGTTACCTTCACTAACCATGCATGGCCTCCTTAGGGTACGATTGGATTATGATTGATAATTTCAATTCCATTAGTTGGATTTGAGCAAGATCCACATGTCTTAGGGCCTTAGGAATGGTGTTCTATGGAAGAAAACAATGTTTTGTCACTTAAGAAATCAATGAGGTATATAGATCCATTGACAATGCCTCAAATAATTTCACATGAGTTCAAAGGGGTACCCATAGTGTCATCCATCCAAGTATTGGGGACTTGAGGTCTTGGACAAGGTTACATGGTCTTCACTATTTTTTTTGTTACAGGGTCTTGGAAAAGGTGACATGATGAGTCATAACATCACTAGTTGTATGATCATTTCCTTTGAGTAATCACAACCCTTAAAATGAATGCGTAACTTAAATTTTATTACACATTTTTATTTGATAGAGGTGAGCCAACAAGTTTATGTTGTAGAGTCTTGGAATAGGATGTCGTAAGTAAAATTTTCCAAGAAAACGAAAAAAAACATTTAGGTGTCTGTCCAGGTGAGAAGAGAAATCCTTGGTATACTTAGTGTTCTTAGGAGGCTCCTCTTACATAGGAATTAAGCACGAGGAAACGTACACATTTGTGGTGGGGATAACCCCTTTCCACTCTCTGTGCAATGCTGGATATATTTCTATGATCTTATTCGGGATTTTCATGAGGTACCTTTGGTGATTTCTAGCTTCGGGATTTTTTACCCTGCCCATACGATAGATCCCACCTGCGACTGTCCACCTAAGCATTGGTTATATTTTGGAATGAATTTAGTTTCCTCACCTAGGTATTGCATTGGGTACTTGCAGAGGTTATTCTGTGAGTGTCTTGGCTAGGTAGGGGTTGAACAACATAGTCACTTTATGCGTTGAAGCTGAGGGTATTAGAATTTTAATTCCATTTAGATCTTCATGCAAATAGTTCTAATAATGTTTGTAGTTGTTAGAATATAATCCATCAGGATTATTGTAAATAAATAAATAAATAGGAATTTGAATAGTTGCATGGGAAGGTGAAAAGGCTGGTTCTCAACCGCCTCATTGTAATGTATAAATTAATGTTTTTGGCCATGAATAGAATAGAATCGAGAGTTATTACCAACAAGTGGTATCAGAGCTTGGCTGCCTACCTGCCATAAATCCTGCCTGCTGCATTTCATTTCAGTCCTGGCATTCTGCTTTCCAGTCCATTGCCAGACTGCCTGCTCCGTCAGTCTGCTAGTGGCATGAGAAACCCAGCCTGCATACCCTCAATTTTATTGTTTTTCATTACAAATGAAATAACGCTCATAAGTTTGGTGTATACCTATCAGTGTATACCTAACCCTAATTTCTCAGCTGAATAAATCGCCCTCCTCCTTTTGCATGTTGAGTTTGAGGCTGCGTTAAGATTGCAGTGAGACTGCGTTGAGAAACAATACCAGCGTTATGAAGACTGAGATATCAGATTGATATTGGTATCTTGATGACTGATATATGTGATATTGGTATTATTTCTCTGATATTGAAGATTGAAGACTGAGTATGCTGCGTGAAGAGCCTGCGTTGTGATTGTATATAGCTGCGTGGAGTCTGTAAGTTTCATTCACATTGTTAGTGTTTGTTGTAATCGAGCTGGTGCTCTCCCTAGACTGCTGCGTGCTTTGAAAACCTACAAGAAGATAATCGAAATTGAGTAGAGCTGCATGTGTGGAGCTTACTGCGTGGAGAGTTGTATATATGTTGCATGGAGAGTGAGTCTATTGTATGAGCTGAGTATATATTGAATATATATACGCTGCGTGAGTTTGAATCTATATTAGAGCTGAATATATGTGTTGAGTATATATGCTTTTTGAGATTGCAATCTTCTCCATATACTGCTGCGACCTACAATTGATCGTGAAGACTACGTGGATCTCGTGAAAGGAGATTGCTGACACTGCCCATCATGTTGACTGTATAAAGTTTTGAAGAACTGAGATAATTGTTGACTGTTGGTTGTAATATTTTCTTTGTCATTGTATCATCTTTAAAACCTGAAGTTGAGATTGTAAATCACCTTGGCAGAGACTGTAGACCTGCAAGGTTCTTATTTTTTCTATTTCTCTTTGTCATATCAAGTTCATTATTGTAAATTACACTAACAGTTGTAAAGATGCTATCTTTGGCATCTAGTATTGGTGCTGACCTTGCCGGCAAAGACCAATCCAAAGACCCTTCCAAGGGAGATTGCAGCAAGAGAGGACTAGGAAGAAGAAGAAACTTCAGAGGCAAAGGGGGCAGAAACAACTTCAACAAAAGATCAGATTTGTAGTGCAAGCGGTGTGGAAAGACTGGGCACACATCAGTTCAATGTTGG
>LPNX010436033.1:0-46168 GCA_001517045.1 Pseudotsuga menziesii | reverse complement strand
AAATAAATAGGAATTTGAATAGTTGCATGGGAAGGTGAAAAGGCTGGTTCTCAACCGCCTCATTGTAATGTATAAATTAATGTTTTTGGCCATGAATAGAATAGAATTGAGAGTTATTACCAACAGTATTAAATGGAGAATGCAGATACCAACTGAACAAAACAAACCACACATGAAACATACAAGTATTGCTCGGGAATTTACAGTATCATTCACAATAATAAATCCAGTGTTACAATAGTTTACAAAGAAGAAGAATTCGAATGCATTAGGGAGAAATTCGAATATACCAAGTGTATTTGACTGTAGCTAACTGAATCTCTAACTCATGGTCTCTCAATCAATATCCAAGTCCAACAGATCAACTCCTAGACGTCCAACAACTCAAGCAATCAATGATAGCTAGTTAACTCAGTGCAACTGAGTTTTGTAGGTGGGCAAAGGTGCCTACTCCACATGCAACCATGCATTATCCATGCAAGGAATGTGCTAGCTGACTGATTGTGAACTAACTGAAAGTAATTGGGGGCTAACTAAGACTAACTAATACTAATTCCAACTAGAAGTAGGTTGGTGCCGGGACTCCCAGTGGCTTCTAAAATGTAGGGATTGGTCTAGGAGGTGCGTAAATTGATTCATGCACATGTAGTAAGTGGCAGTTAACCTCTAGCAGTGCTCCCCACACTCTAGTGACTGGTACATGTGGCCCCATTAGGCCAAGTGGACCCAATTGTACTAGTGGACCCAAATAATTAATTAAGGTTCCTATGTTAGGCTAATTAATCTAATAGACATTTGACCAAGGGAGGATTAATAATTCTAAAACCCCGCCTAAATCCTAACTTGAACAACTGTGGGACCTGGTAAAATGACCATAGGTCACCCAAATACAATATAAAATATAGTAAATTTTTTTCCTTAATACAACCGAGGAAACAGGGGAAAACCTCTTGGGAAAAACCTCCCCTCAAAACAAGCAGAAATACAAATTTTGAAAAAACTTGTGAAAATTTTAGTTGCTACTATATAGCAGCAGTATCTTGGTTCTTCTGTGCAGGTGAATCCATGAATCCAAACACCATGCTTATGTCTAGAGGAATATTCCTCTTTGGAAGAAGAATAATGTACTCAACTGAATCATAAATATAAACAACTGCACGATGAAAACTGGACCCGTGTAGAGCAACTGATATTAACTGAAAAGAGAGAAAAAGTACTTGAGAATTTGAACCATGTGAGGAATACCCAATAATATGACATATGTCAGCATTGAACATCAAACCATGAGTTTTAAAATCAGTTCCAAGTGGTAGGAGCAAGTGTCTAGACAGATGCAGAATGTTTCCCTCTTTACTAGTTATGTGAGGAGATGAGCATGTGACCAAAGGTAGAGAAGCCCTGGGACTGTGGAGAGCGAATGCTTGAGCCCCATAATATTATATAGCTTCATAAATATCCAATAATTCAAAAAATATGATACCAGCAAATTCTTAAGAAATAACTAACATCAAATCCTCAACAACAGAATTGAAAGAGACTTCCAGTGCTTGATTTGTCACACCAAAATTAATGAAACTAGTTACAAGCAATACTGAAATCTCTTGAATATTGAAACCTGAATAACATATTATAATATCATAAAATAAATCAGATACAAATATATCCATATCAGATCCAAAACTTTCCTCCACCGAGATGGTAGATGCACAATTTTCTCCTTCTTCAAAATTCTGATTTTCGGTGCATGCAATTCAGTAGGAAATTATTGGAAGCTCTAGATTAATGAGAGTGAATAGATCACTCTTATAATATGATATTATTTACCTAATATAAATGGTATTACTTATATGCACACTAGAAACATTATTATATATAGATAAATCAAATTCCTCTACAATTTTTGAAACAGTTACCGATAAACTATGCACAAAATTTAAAGAATTACTGGAGAATTTTTGCAAAGAATGGAAGGAGTGTTTTTCTTCACAAACAAAGATTCAAATGTATTCTTCTGGATCATCCATGTGAGGAGATGAGATATCAGATATCTCATACACTTCTGGAGTAGCAGGAGAAGGAGTCACTTCAAGGATATTTTCTGCCATTCAAATTGACTGTAGGAAAAAATCTGCTTCTTCTTTATCCTCAACAATTTGCTTTTCTGTAGAAGAGGGTATGAAATCATCATGCTGGATTTTATATGAACCTATATCAACATCTAGGATTTTAGAGTCATCTCCTATATGACTGCTAGGTCCTCCTGATAGAGGGAAGGTGATGAAGGATTCCTTGGAAGCAACCATGTAGTTGGATGCTCCAGAATCTATCACATACACCTTCGACGGAGAGAGGATTGCATGCAAGAATATATCATATTCTTCAGCATGCCCTTCATCATATGACATTACTGCTCTTTGTGTAAGGAAAATATTTTTCTGTACACATAAATTTTTCATCTGGTTGAGGGTCTTCTTCATGCACAAGTCTTCTAGATGAAAACCCCTCATACAATAGGGACAATTTTTGTTTTTCTTCTTAGAGCCAGAGGCTCCTTGGGAAGTTTTCTAATTCTGTTTAGGATTCGAACAAGTTTCCTTTGGCTCCTTCTTCTTTGATTTCCCCTATTCTTTCACTTTGGAAGAGTTAGAAACTAGGAGAGTTTGATCTTTGGAGGTCTTGATGACTCCCATTCTCATCAACTTGTCTTGCTCCTTGATTAAGGACTCGAAAAAAGAATCTAATGAAGGAACCTTCCAATCAGGAAAGCTTCCCATTTGGAATGAAATATGGAAACACATACAGAATAATTAGAGCCTAGTTTGTTGAGTATGGAAAGGATATTTTGCTCATCCTTCTTCTCTATTCTGCACTATCTACATTGAAGTACGATAGACTTGAATTTAGTAAGGAATTGCTCAATAGTCTCGAAACTGCTGGGATGTAAAGATACCACCTCATTCTCTAGAATGTATCCCCAAAGCTCATCTTGTTTGTTAAACAAGATATCAATATTCTGCCAGGATTCTCCAGGATTCCTCAATCATTCTAGGTGGAAGAGGATATCTCTGGATATATAAGTACATAAGTACCAGAATGCTTCATCAAAACGGTTCATAAACTTGTTCCATTCTACCGGCTGATGAGGCTTAGGATCCCATCCATGTATGATCATGTGGTATCCATGCTTGCACAAGTCCAGCTGCATATCAATCCTCTAATCAAGATAATTGGAAGTTATGAGGATCCATGGTTCAGGAGTTTGAGAACTCATAATTGCTCTGGCTGGAAGTACTACAAAACTTCACACAAGCTACGTAGCACCTATCAATTTAACTGCAATAACACACTAAAACACATGAACTATTAGAATCATTCTTTTCCTCACGACATGAACATGTTTTCAGGGTCCATCACGCACTCTTCGCTGCTCTGAATAAATCTAGAGCTAGCAAATCATCATAGGGGACTTCAGTGGAAACCCAGCTGCTTCTGATGTTTGATGGGGAGAAACAAGCATGAAACCTGCCTAAGAAGGCTCTGATACCATATTAGAATTTGAATGCCATTTAGATATTCAAGAAGATAGTTCTAATAATGTTTTCAACAAAATAATGGAGAATGAAGATACAAACTGAACAAAACAAACCACACAGGAAACGAACAAGTATTGCTCAAGAATTTACAGTATCATTCACAATAATAAATCCAGTGTTACAATAGTTTATAAATAAGAAGAATTCGAATGCATTAGGGAGCAATTTGAATATACCAAGTGGATATGACTGTAGCTAACTAAATCGCTAACTCATGGTCTCTCAATCAATATTGGAGTCCAACATATCAACTCCATCATGTCCAACAACTCAAATAATCAATGACATCTAGTTAAATCAGTGCAACTGAGTGTGGTAGGTAGGAAAAGGCACCTACTTCACATGCAGCCATGCATTATCCATACAAAGAATGTGATAGCTAACTGATTGTGAACTAATTGAAAGTAACTGGGGGATAACTGAGACTAACTAGTACTAACTCCAACTAACTGAAGTAGGTTGGTGCTGGGACTCCCAATGGATCCTAAAATGTAGGTATTGGTCTAGGAGGCACCCAAAATGATGCACGCACATGCAGTAAGTGGAAGTTAACCTCTAGCAGTGTTCCCCACACTCTAGTAGCTGGTACATGTGGCCCCATTAGGCCAAGTGGACCCAATTGTACTAGTGGACCCAAATAATTAATTAAGATTCCTAAGTTAGGATAATTAATCTAATAGACATTTGACCAAGGGAGGATTAATAATCCTAAAAGAGGGCCACTATAATTGGTTACCCACCTCCGCTTGTAGTGTATGGGAGTATTAGGTCTCTCCTAGGTGAGACATACCTGTTGCATTCAGGAGCTCATTTATCCTCCCTCTTGGCTTGTTTGCATTTGGATTAGATTTTCTTAAGAGTGTGCTCTTTGTGTGCCAGATTTGTTTAGGGTTTGTACTTAGTTGAGTCTTTTTTCTTTTGTGGGTTCATCATGGAGCAAGTTCCTACACTCCGTCGATCTCACCATTTAGTAGGGCTTTCACCTTGTGGTTCTCCTCCTCCTCCATGGAAGAGGGTTAGACATTCTAGGTGAACTTATACAAAGTTTTATCCACACACCGGTCTCATCATGAGTAATACCTTTGAGACCCTGGAAATTCCCCCCTTCTCCATCCTCTAGAATGGGGAATGTGACATTTAGTAGACCCAGGACTCTGGTTGAAATTGATCCTCATAGGGGAGGTGCTTCCTTTAATTCACAACCCTAGCTATCAGATTTCGTAGCTGCTTATCAGAGTTCTTCCTCACGATGGTCGAATGGTGAGATTCACCATGTTTCCTCTAGCACTGGGCCCTTTATATTTGGCATTCCATACCTTAATGACACTTTCCCATCATCTGTCGTTGATCCTAGTGTAGGTCCTAGTGTTGTACATGGGGGCACTACCACCCCTTTCCACGCCGATAGGTTTGGAAGTGGTCATATTGCATCTTCCGCACCCTTTGTGGGAGGATTTTCACACCCTCCATTCAGGAATAATACTGGGATTCCTTTTCATAGAGGTGACCCTAGACATGTGAATATTGGAGGTACATCTTATATTCCATCTTATGCTCCATCATCCACTGCACCTATTATGTCAAATGCTTTTATCATGACACATCCTCCTCATAACCCACATAGTTCTTCGGGACAGAGTGCTGCTTCTAACCATGTTGTTCCCTCGTCTGCTAGTCACGTTTTTTTGGGAGGTTATGCGCCTCCTTATGTATCAGTGGGTCATCCCTTTTACCATCCCTACAATTATGGTTACATAGGACCCCAGTTTCAAGGTGTACTGAATTATAACATTCCCATGCATCCTTTTATGGGTCAAGTAGGAGGAGGTTATTACCCGACTGGCCAAGGCAATAGTCATTACAGTAATCAACCCTATATGAATCAATCTTGTCAAGGATGATGAAACCATATGGCACAACCTATGCTCCATTTCTTCGCTACATTGAACTTGCCTGACCTGTCGAAATTGACCAACGATCCAGTTTCTCATTATTTGATGTGGCCAGTTGTTCCCGCAAAGATTCCTTTGGAAATTCCAAAGTTCGAAGGTAAGAATGGTGAGGACCCTAGAGAGCGTGCTGCCACTTTCCACCTATGGTGCTCTTCAAATTGTTTGAATCACAATTCAGTTCGTTTGCGACTATTTCAATGGGCCATCACGGAACCTGCAATGAAATGGTATATAGAGTTTCATGGGGGCACATATCAGACCTTTAATGATCTAGCCATGACCGTTTTGAACCGATTTCAAATACTGGTGCATTACGATGTCAATATCAAACTCTTGTCGACATTTCAACAAGACAAAGCCACACATATTTATGATCATATTCAAGAGTAGTGTAGACAAAAGAGGTTGATTAAGGCCAACATTCCACCCGAGTTTCTATTGGAATGGTTCCTTAAGTCGTTATTGCTTTATTTCGTGAAGGATGTTTCGACGTACATAATTATGAATGAGGAAAATGATATTTTTCGAGCTCAACAATTAGACTTGATTTACACTCAATCTGGACTCTTGTATGAGATTATACCTATTGCTCTGCAGTCCAATTTTGAGCCTTAGTTTAAACCTGGGCCACATGCCAATGACATTGCCAGCTCCACAAGTAATAAAGTCATGGACCAGGTTACAAATCAAATGAGAAATTTTTCTGTTAACTAGCCTACAGCTGAACAAGCTATGACTTTGTCCAATCTCACCCAAATGTTGGAAGTGCTCTTAGTACATCCGTTGGATCAGAAGGGTAACTAACAACTCGAACGAGAAATGATATTACTTTTTGCAGTTGTCGTGTCGTGTCACCTTTGAACAAATAACTGTATATTCCATCCATTGGTTGGGTTATTAGTATGACTTTAGGAGTTGTACTCATTGCTTTGATTTTTTTCCACCGAATGGTTATGCTTCCAGCCCCTATGGAGTCTGTGTTGATGCATCCTATGTTGCAGAGTTGTCCTAGTTTTCATGTTGAGTCTATGCTTATTATCAGTATCCATCTAGATTATGCTCCTGTTTGAAGGAATTCTTATCCCGAGTTAGCCATTCCTCAGTTATCTTGTCTTTTCATGTTGTCCATTCCCAATACAGTTACTGGTTCATGCACATCTTGTTCGTCCGTGTTCTTCCAAATTTCCCGACATTGCTGAATACCTCATGTTGGATGATGGGGGATGCCTTAATTACCTCATCCAA
Source organism: Pseudotsuga menziesii (assembly GCA_001517045.1). Lineage (NCBI taxonomy): Eukaryota > Viridiplantae > Streptophyta > Pinopsida > Pinales > Pinaceae > Pseudotsuga > Pseudotsuga menziesii. Next base: position 39,378 of record LPNX010436033.1, on the reverse strand, counting down.
TGGATTCCATTTAATCAACTTCAAATCATTTATTCTAGAATAGGAGTCTAGAGTCCATTGAGTTTCTTGAGACTTGCATTCATTAGTGGTAGGTTCTCTCGCCATCGAAAGTTTTGGGAATACATCAATGTCTCCTGATTGATGGATTCTTTCAAGTGTTCGACCTCAACACATCTATTCACACTTGTTGGATTTAATTATGTACCTTGATTCCCATTATCATTATTAGTGGTATATCTCGTGTCTGTTAATTGTATAAATCAATGACCGGTAATTAGACGATGGTCCATCATGTTCAACCTCGACACCTTTATTAGCGTGATGGGACATGTACTAGTGGCGGTTTATGTAGAAGACATCCAAGCTTGGTGGCATTCCATATATTCTACCTCCTTGATCGTGCTAGTATTCATGAGAAGTCAACTATCATGCCCAGATTCCAGTGTTCTATTAGATATATTCATTCAATATGGAGATCTTGTTTCACTGTATATTGTACGAGGCCATGACCACATGTGACATATGTCTATTATGTCTATTCATGGCCATTTTACTATTATGTATCCGGGACTACTACACTTCATATTTGTAGTCACATGCTGAGTTGTATCATTATATTGTACTGACGAGCGCCTAGTTTTTCCACCTGGGTCTTCATTACTCCACTTCTGGGATTAGTATAATGTTTTTTGGCCATTGTGTTACCTGTAATGTCCCCAAAAATTGAATTTTTTTTTTATGGGCTAGTAAAAACTACCCGAAGGGGATCATTATTACTCATGCGGAATTACATGCGCTACTTAAACTTTCGATCTCCTCAAAAACTTCTCTTACTGTCTTGTTAACCTCTTATTCCATTCAGTGATTATTAGTTCATTTACTTCTTATGTCTTAATTCTGTTATTTAAACTATTTGTACATCTTAGTTATTACTGTCGGTGAATTAATGAATTGTAGAGTTCATTGTTTTACTCCTACACATGTGTACTCTGTTTATTAAATATAAACTAACTTAATTTTGTTGATGGGAATAAGGTGGTGGAGTGGCGGGACTTGTTCTCCCATGACGGTCTGAGAGGTAAGGTATTACTTAATTACGTAGGTTTACTTAGTTCAATCGAACTAAGGCACATTTCTCTTTTACTTACGTAGTTCATTACTTTGCGATGGGATCGGGTGTAAAGTGTGTTTGACCGTCTCGATCCTAGAGGACCCGCTACTAGTTGTTATGGTGCTTGTCGACTTGGATTTATAACTTGGTAAGTGTCGTTATTGTCAATTTAGCTATTATGGCTAAATTTCCTGTACATTGATTATTCTTTATTATGGTTTTAAATTCATCATTCTAGATGTCATTAATATCTTTTTCTTGCTATGTATATTTTTACTATACTTTTTAACATCTCTTATGTTCTTTTATTGGAAGGTTATTATATTGGTACGAGAGCAGAGCTTTCGATTTTATAGTCCAAGAGATTGTCATGTCATACTTTGTATGCCATGGTGCTTAAGCCTAAACACCTTGTTACTAGGCTAATTAAAACCCTAAGCTCTAAACCTATGGACTAAACATTATCTACGTACCTAAGCAAGGGTTCTTAGACTTTGGACTAGCGCAACCTATGACTAAGTATTATTGTAATACTATCATAGTGCAAGCTTTGTAATATGTTAACGTTGATGTTAGATTTTGAGGTGACAAGATATATGGTATAAACCATACGTTTCTAGGGTTTAAGCGTCGGTATGGAGGGTGGCATTAAATGATACCTTGTAACAAGGCTTGAATATGGGAGTGGTTTTGATAAATCATTAATGGAATCCAGCCTAGTTCATTTATCGTTCTTGGAATTCATGGCATCCCCTAAGCTTAGGGCTTGGATCACGATTCAGTTTGGTCATTTCATTATGTTCTGTGGGGAAAAGAGGGTCTCGGCTCTGTGCTGCGAAGGAGATGAAGGTAAGCTTCCTCTGTCTCATGTCTACATTCTATGCTTGGTTTCATGGCTCCTTCATTGTTTACTCCTAAACTCTGTCGTGTTGGTTTTTGGTTGCAAGTAGCAGGGCAATGATGGTGGGATGGCTCCACTTCGATGTAACTCCAATGCATTGCAAAAAGAGGCAAAGGTAAGCCTGTAAATCAAGCTTATGCTTGTCACCTTTCAGCCCTGTGGGTAGAGCTAAGTTTCGACTGGTTTTTGGTTGGGGTTTTATGCTTTAGCGATTTTTATTTTTGCCTTTGGGCTTATGATTACAGACTTGGGTTTTTTGAGAGTTGAGGCGTTATGCCATAAATCAATTTGTAGGCCATTCGGCTCTGTGTAATTTCAATTTCAGTTATGTAAATCATTATTTTATTTGGTTTTGGGCTTTATAGCCATGGGCTGCACCATTGCTTGCAATGGTGCCATAGCCCATTGGCAAGCTTGTGTAAAGCTTGTTCTAGGCCTTTAATGGTGACTGTGTATCAGACTTGGGATCTCTATGTAATAATATGTATGTATGGTTTTTATAAAATGGCAATAGTTAACATTGATACATTGTGTATGCGATTTCCTTCTGTGTTTTATTTAGCTCTATATTTAAATGGGGATTGGGGTTTTGAAAACAGAGGCATTCGCTTATTCGATTACTCTATGTGTAAAGCCATTGATTAGCTTGGATAATGAAATTAATTGGATAGTGTGGGTAAGGCCATGCCGTAAATGGCATGAGCCTCTCCCACAGTGATACAATAGCTTGTATTTTATTGTTTATGGTATTCGGCTCTTATGTAAAATGCTTTGTGCAAAACCATTGGGTTGGAAGCCATGGTAGCCAACACTTACAGTAGGTTTATAAATTGATGGACTGTGTATTAAAAAGTTTATTTGGCCGAGGCCGTGCTGTAGCTAGGGTCTTACGACCTCACCTATAGTGTATGCATTGTTAATTATGGCATTGATGTGTTTGTGAAATTATAGCTCATAGGCTTAGTGTAAATTGTGGCCTGTGTAGCGATACAAACAATAGATTAATATACAAGATTGATTAATGTTCAATTTGTTATGATATGGTTTATATGGCTTTTCCTTGGGTCTTGACATCCATGGGAATCGATGTCGGGACCTCTATTGGTAACAGGGTTTTAAAGTAATGTAATGAAGGTATTTTAAAGAAAAACAATCTGGGCTTGCATGCCCACAAGATTCGATTCCTGTTATTGGTTGCAATATATGGATTTATGATATGATTTTTATGTTGTTTTACTATGATATGATTTACTGTATAATATATTTGATTTAATTTGGCTATGGTAATGTTTATTGAGTTATGTAATTTTTTTATGGTTATGATCAATGAATAGTAAAGGACCACATGGATCGTCACAATGCATCCTCTGATTATTTATAATGTTGTTTCATTTATGTGGAGTATTTTTAATGTAAATTTGTACTATGGATACAGACCTTGAAAGGTCTCAGATGGGTTATTTAATTTTGGAAATAATTGTATAGATAATTTTCATAACGGTTTATACCTAATGGTCTTATTTATATGTATATATAATTATCTTATAAAATTGTTTTGTTTGTAAATAATACCCTCATGTATCTATATAGTATATTTATTTCTTTGAACTTACTCCTATGATTAAACCTACCATAATCTGAAACATGTCTCTACCGATAAATGTAATATGTTAGTAGAGATATAAATAATGGGTGAACATTAAATAGCAGGTCTAGACTTACCTAGTTTACAACATTAATTTTTGAGTATTAAATGAATACAGAAAACAAACTTTAGAGATAGAAACCTAGATATATACATCCTATGATAATATTTACCATCCTAGGAAGTATTGAAGAGAATAAAAACCCTAGCAAAATCTAGACATAACATCAAATATGTAGGGTTAGTAAATTCCTTGGAAACATTCAACTAACATATTCAATATATAATCTAGAAAATAGCATTGATAGTCTAGGGTTAGATTTTAAGAAATGTAACCCTAGGAGATATGGACATAACCAATCAATTCCAGGGTTAATCATATATATAAAAGATTTTACATAAAGCAGCCAACATTTACCCTAGAAATGAACTTTGACATACTAAGAACTCATACCTGTAATTTATCTTCCTGAAGCTCCTTTAATGGCTGAACCTCCACACTTTTTTAATAACCAACATGATCAATTTAAGACAGATCTGACCTCTAATTTTGATGACCAAATCACTTGGGAACTACCACATTCCTCCCAACCATGACCCAGAACCATTTCTGGTTCTAATCCGGATCCCCCTGAGCTGGAATCCAACATGCAAGTAGCTTAGAGCTCCTAAGGTAGGGTTTTCTAATTGGTATTCAGTTCTCAATCAGTCCTCTTTTCCTTGTAGGAGAAAGTTCTCCAAGAAAACACTTGAGAGCAAAAACAGGCAGAATAATAATTCTCCAAGAGAAAAATCAGAACCCCCAAGCCTCTGCTTGGCTTGAGTCTTTATAGATAGACTTTTCAGTCAAAGGGGCAGTTAAATCAAGAAATCCTTGATTTCTTGATTTAACCCTTTTTAATTTACTGGGATAATTTTCAATTCTTAACCTAGGAACTTCTAACTAGTTCCTAGTTAGTCTTTCATAGATATTTCACTATTTATTAATCCTTTAATAATAAATAATTATTGGTGGAGCTTCTCTTCTTTCTTTATTCAATTATATAATTAATCATAATTAATTCTTTATACATACTATGTATAAAATACATATTATTAAAATACTTTTTAACATTTGTCTTTGGGCATCATGTATCATGATCCCTAGACTTAATGACACTTCTTTATGAAGGTCAAGTAGATAGATGGCTTAGGTCTACTAGGCTAGGAAACTCTAAACATCCTTGCATGTTGGATTTCCCTTGGTAACTAACCGTTCCAAGTCCAATAATAGGTCAGGCCCTAACATGAGCCGATCCACTGGATTGTCCCAAGTAACTAGGGTCCTACATTTCTGTCCATAGAGTACCTTGAAAGGAATCATCTTGGCGGAAGCCTGTTACCCATTGTTATATGCAAACTCTGCAAGGTGCAGATAATCCTCCCACTTGGTGGGGTTGTTCATGACATACATTCGAAGCATGTCTTCAACAATTTGGTTTACTCTTTCAGTCTATCCATCCGTCTGCAGGTGATAAGCAGTGCTAAAGTTTAGCTGCGTCTCTAATCAAGAGAATAAAGATCTCCAAAAATTTCCTGTAAACTTAACATCTTGATCTAAGATAAATACTTTGGGTATCCCATGTAATCTAAATATCTCTTTTAGGAAGATATCGACAATGTTCATGGCCTTGTAGGTCAATTTCACGGGGATGAAGTGTGTTGCCTTTGACAGCTTGTCAATGACTATGAAGATGGAATCATTTTTGTTTTTGATTTTTGGTAATCCAGTAATAAAATCCATACTGACAACCTCCCACTTCCATTTCGGAATGGGAAATGGTTGTAGCAGTCCTGAAGGATGCTGGTGCTCAGCTTTAACTAGCTGGCATTCCTGACATTTTGTAATAAACATTGCAATGTTGGCTTTTAACTTAGGCCAAAAAAAGTGTCTCTTGATGGAATATATCATCTTTTGATATCTCGGGTGCCTCGAGTAGGGTGCCCTATGAAATTCTGTGAGGATCCTGGAATGAATGTCCCCTCCATCTGGAACATACAATATATCCTTGGGCCATAGTAGTCTGGAGTCATCCACCTTGTATTCCTTTTGTTGTTGAAACAACCGGTCCTCTTGGACCTTCTTGAAGATTTCCACATAGAATGAGTTAACCTTGTTGGCCGCTCTAATATTCTCACGCAAATCCGCATCAGTTTGACTCAGGGTCACCTCATATATCATATGAGTTTGTCGACTCAAAGCATCGACAACTTTGTTCTCTTTTCCCTTAATGTGCTTTAGTTCAAAGTGATACTCAATCAGGAAAGCCAACCATCTGGCTTGCCTCGCATTCAGATCGGGTTGATCGAATACATATTTTAGATTCATATTGTCAGTCTTTAGAATACATATTTTAGATTCATATTGTCAGTCTTTCGATTCATTTTGGATAATGGGCGCTAGCTCAAGATCATGCGTGGGATAATTTTGCTCATGCTATTTCAACTTCTATGATTCATAACAGATCACATTATCATTCTACAAGAGGAATCCTCCAAGTCCTTCCTTTCTTGCATCCATGCAAACAACGAAATCCCCATTGGGATCCGTAATCTGAAACACTGGTGCGGTCATCAAAAGCTACTTAAGCTTTTGAAAACTTTCTTCACACTTGTCAGTCCATAAGAACTTGTTTGCTTTCTTCTGCAATGCTATCATGGGCCAAGTGATTCTTGAGAAGTTCTCAATGAACTTTTGATAATACTCAGATAAACCCAAAAATGACCTAATGTCAGTGACACTAGTCGGGGTAGGCCAATCCTATATGGCTCAAATATTTTCCAGGTCCACATCTATTCCTGCCTCGGAGATGATGTGACCTAGGTACTGTATTTGTGGTTTGTAAAAATCACATTTACTAAACTTAGTGTAGAGCTGGTGTTCTCTCAACACTTGAAGTACTATGCGAAGGTGTTATTCGTGTTCCTCTTTATTCTTGGAATAAACCATAATGTCGTCAATAAAGACTAGTACAAAATTATCCAGATATTTACTGAATATGCTGTTCATCATACACATAAATTTTGTGGGTGCATTGGTTAACCCGAATGACATCACTACAAACTTGTAGTGCCCGTACCTCGTATGAAAGGTGGTCTTGGGAATATATTTTTCTCGGATCCGTACCTGATGGTACCCAGATCACAGGTCAATCTTCAAAAATATTTTGGCTCCTCCGACCTGGTCGAACAAATCATCGATCCTAGGGAGCGGGTAACAGTTGTTTATAGTCATTTTGTTCAACTGACGGTAATCAATGCACATCTGCATCGTACTGTCCTTCTTCTTTATGAACATAATTGGTGCTCCCCAAGGGGACACACTAGGTTGGATGTACCCTTTCTCTATCAACTCCTATAACTACAGTTTGAGTTCCACCAATTCTAGTGCACTCATGTGGTAAGGGGCTTTGGAGGCTAGAACTGATCCTGGGGTCAGTTTGATGGAAAAGTCTAGGTCTCATTTCGGAGGTAATCTAGGGATTTCGTCGGTAAACATGTCCTTGAATTCTTCAAGAATGGGGAAGTATTCTATGCGTTGTTCTCTATTCGACTCTACGTCTTGAATGTTCATTACAAACAACTTGCAACCCTTCCTAACACACTTCTTTGCTTGTAAGGTAGAGATTTGTCTAGCAGAAAATTTCTTTGGGATTCCTTGAACCTTAGCTTGGTTCCCTTGGCTTTTAGTACACAAGATAGACTTGTGTAGACAATCAAGCATGACATGGTGCTGTTCCAACTAGTCCATGCCGATAAGAATATCATACGATCCTAAAGGTAGGATGTTTAGGTTTACCTTAGTAAGAAAACCATTCAGGTTTACTTCACATTGTTTAACAATTTCCAAAACCCTTAGTTTCGTATCGGTGGCAACTGTACCAACCAAGGTTTAACATGCTTTACTTTGCCTAACTTGTATAAATCCACAATCTTAGGTTCAACATAGCTTCGGCAAGCACCGGGATCAATAAGTATTGAAACAGAGGTGTTCAAGATCTTACCTTCGATCTCGACCATGGTAGCTTGATGGTCCGCCTATCGGCCATCTAATGCTGCATAGATTCATGGGGTTCCCGCTATATCCTCAATGGTAGGTTCTTCTTGCAGGTTATGCAAGACTCCATTATTCTTGTTCTTACAATCTCGGGCATAATGCGGCCTATTGCACTTCCAGCTCTTGATCGCTATAGGGTTAGCATTGCCTCCATTTTCCATTTGCTTATTACCATTAGGAGCTGGTACATAAGGATTCATACCAGTTTTGTTGTAGTTCTTTCTCGCTTGAAAGCTATTATTTTGTGTTCTATAAGGCTACGGATTTGACCTAGGCTTGTGGTTATCAGAAAACTTTCTAGACTTTTCTATGTTTCGGTTCTGGTTTTCTTGCCATAACTGCCCATGCTCATAGCAGAGTCGGGCCTTGTGTAGTGCAGTATCTGGAGTTTTTGGCATGTCGAATTCAATCCTGTCCCGAAAATTGGGAGGAAGACATCCTAGGAACTAATTGATCTCCACCTTCTCTTCTTTAATACACGGTACATAATGCAACAGATCTAGAAATCTGTTTATAAATGCATCCATAGTCATGGACCCCATGTGCAGTTCATGGAACTCTTTTACCTTGTGGTCGAAGAACCTTTCTGACATGTATTTTTCTTGGAAAATATTTCATAAGTTTTCCCAGCTTATTTCTTGCAGCTCATCTTTCTTGGTGTGCTTTAAATCTCACCACCATCTTGCTGCCTTACCATTCAGGTTGTAGATGGCGAGCCTAGCCTGCATCACACTTGAATAGTTATGAAACTAGAAATACTTACTCATTCCCAGCAACCATTCTTCAGCCTTTTCTCCTGTATTTACTTCACCTTCATAGGTCAGGGCTCTTATTTTTTGATACTCCCCTTAAAGACTGTCATCATTTCTTTGCCTCTTTCTCCATGGAGAAAGCAAGTCATCACTAGCAGGGCTATGATGATCTCCTTTAGTTGCTTTAGGTGTACCTTATTTTTCTACTTCTCTTGGGTTGCTGGCCCACTCATGGTACTGTTCTCTTTTGGATCTGTTGGTGGACTGGGTAGGCTTATGTTGTGGGATCCCTCCCGTCATGTTATGCAATAATGATTCATTTATAGCTCGTTGTTCCTTTCTTTCATTTAGATTGGCTTCTATGAAACTTTTCAGTTCAGCTTGAAGACTATGCATATTTTTCAGCACATCAGAGTTTTAATAGCTCGACCACCAAGTTTACTTCCAGAGTGGGAGTGGTCATTTCTTCCTGCCAGCTATTTTCTCCCTCAGTATTCATAAACTGAACAACGCTGTAAAATTTTTCCTGTAACACAAAATTTTTTAATAGAAGCAAAAATTTTTGTTAGTAACAAAAATTACTTATCATACTTTATTTTCTTTGTGTGAATGCCTGGTGCGCCCATAAGTCTCTCAGTATTGACACTGGGATCTGATACCACTTGAATGTCCCCAAAAATTGATTTTTTTTTTCTAGGCTAGTAAAAACTACCCGAAGGGGATCATTATTATTCATGCGGAATTACACGCGCTACTTAAACTTTCGATCTCTTCAGAAACTGCTCATACTGTCTTGTTAACCTCTTATCCATTTAGTGATTATTAGTTTGTTTACTTCTTATGTCTTAATTCTATTATTTAAACTATTTGTACATCTTAGTTATTAATGTCGGTGAATTAATGAATTGTATAGTTCATTGTTTTACTCCTGCACATGTATACTATGTTTATTAAATATAAACTAACTTAACTTTGTTTTTGGGAATAAAGTGGTGGAGTGGTGGGACTTGTTCTCCCATGATGGTCTGAGAGGTAAGGTATTACTTGGTTATGCAGGTTTACTTAGTTCAATCGAACTAAGGCACCTTTCTCTTTTACATACGAAGTTCATTACTTTGCGACAGGATCGGGTGTAAAGTGTGTTTGACCGTCTCGAACCTAGAGGACCCGCTGCTAGTTGTTATGCTACTTGTCGACTTGGATATATAACTTGGTAAGTGTCATTATTGTCAATTTAGATATTAGGGATAAATTTACGTACATTGATTATTCTTTATTATGGTTTTAAATTCGTCATTCTAGATGTCATTAATATCTTTTTTGTGCTATGCATATTTTTACTATACTTTTTAACATCTCTTATGTTCTTTTATTGGAAGGTTATTACATTGGTTCGAGAGCAGAGCTTTGGATTTTATAGTCCGAGAGATTGTCATGGCATACTTTGTATGCCATAGTGCTTAAGCCTAAACACCTTGTTACTAGGGTAATTAAAACCCTAAGCTCTAAACCTATGGACTAAACATTATCTATGTACCTAAGCAAGGGTTCTTAGACTTTGTACTAGCGCAACCTATGACTAAGTATTATGGTAATACTATCATAGTGCAAGCTTTGTGATATGTTAACGTTGATGTTAGAGTTTGGGGTGACAAGATATATGGTATAAACCATATGTTTCCAGGGTTTAAGCATTGGTATGGAGGGTGGTATTAAATGATACCTTGTAATAAGGCTCGACTATGGGAGTGGTTTTGATAAATCGTTAATGGACTCCAACCTGGTGCATTTATTGTTCTTGGAATTCGTGGAAGCCCTAAAGCTTTGGGATTGGCTCGCGATTCAGTTTGGTCATTTCATTATGGTCTGTGGGGAAAAGGGGGTATTGGCTCTGTGCAATGAAGGAGATGATGGTAAGCTTCCTCTGTCTCATGTCTACATTCTATGCTTGGTTTCGTGGCTCCTTCATCGTTTACTCCTAAACTCTGTCGTGTGGGTTTGTGGTTGCAAGTAGCAGGGAAACGATGGTGGGATGTCTCCACTTCGCTACAATATGGTTTCTATGGTTTTGCCTTGGGTCTTGACATCCATGGGAATTGATGTCGCGACCTCTGTTTGCAACAACGTTTTAAAATAATGTAATGAATGTATTTTAAATAAAAACAATCTGGGCTTGCATGCCCACATGATTCGATTCCTGTTACTGGTTGCAATATATGGATTTATGATATGATTTTTATGTTGTTTTACTATGATATGATTTACTATATAATATATATTATTTAATTTATCTATGGTAATGTTTATGAGTTATGTAATTTTGTTTATGGTTATGATCAATGAATAGTAAAGGACCACATGGATGGTCACAATGCCTCCTCTGATTATTTATAATGTTGTTTCATTTATGTGGAGTATTTTTAATGTAAATTTGTACTATGGATACAGACCTTGAAAGGTCTTAGATGGGTATTCTGGAAATAATTGTATAGATAATTTTCATAATGGTTTATACCTAATGGTCTTATTTATATGTATATATAATTATCTTATAAAATCGTTCTGTTTGTAAATAATACCCTGAGGTATCTATATAGTATATTTATTTCTTTGAACTTACTCCTATGATTCAACTTACCATAATCTGAAAGATGTCTCTACTGACAAATGTAATATGTCAGTAGAGATATAAATAATGGGTGAAGATTAAATAGCAGGTATAGACTTACCTAGTTTATGGTATTAATTTCTGAGTATTAAATGAATATAGGAAAAAAACTTTAGAGATAGAAACCTAGCTATATACAGCCTATGATAATATTTACCATCCTAGGAAGTATTGAAGAGAATAAAAACCCTAGAAAAATCTAGACTAAACATCAATTACCTAGGGTTAGTAAATTCCTTGGAAACATTCAACTAACATATTCAATATATAATCTAGAAAATAGCATTGACAGTCTAGGTTTATGTTTTAAGAAATGTAACCCTAGGAGATATGGACAGAACCAATCAATTCTAGGGTTAATCATATATATAAAAGCTTTTACATAAAGCAACTAACATTTACCCTAGAAATGAACTTTGACATACTAAGAACTCATACCTGTAATTTATCTTCCTGAAGATCCTTTAATGGCTGAACCTGCACACTTTTTAAATAACCAACATTATCAATTTAAGACAGATCTAACCTCTGATTTTGATGACCAAATCACTTGGGAACTACCACGTTCCTCCCAACCATGACCTGGAACCGTTCTTGGTTCTAATCCGGATCCCACCGAGCTGGAATCCAACATGCAAGTAGCTTAGAGCTCCTAAGGTAGGGTTACCTAATTGGTATTTAGTTCTCAATCAGTCCTCTTTTCCTTGCCGAAGAAAGTTCTCCAAGAAAACACTTGAGAGCAAAAACATGCAGAATAATAATTCTCCAAGAGAAAATCAGACCCCCCAAGCCTTTGCTTGGCTTGAGTCTTTATAGACAGACTTTTCAGTCAAAGGGGCAGTTAAATCAAGAAATCCTTGATTTCTTGATTTCACCCTTTTTAATTTACTGGGGTAATTTTCAATTCTTAACCTAGGAACTTTTAACTAGTTCATAGTTAGTTTTTCATAGATATTTCACTATTTATTAATCCTTTAATAATAAATAATAATTGGTGGAGCTTCTCTTCTTTCTTTATTCAATTATATAATTAATCATAATTAATTCTTTATACATACTATGTATAAAATACATAGTATTAAAATACTTGTTAACATTTGTCTTTGGTCATCATGTATCATGATCCCTAGACTTAATGACACTTCTTTATGAAGGTCAAGTAGATAGATGGATTAGGTCTACTAGGCTAGGAAACTCTAAACATGCTTGCATGTTGGATTTCCCTCGTATAATGTGGTAGCTCTTCAGTACTCTGATGAGAATATAGAAATTTGAAATTTCATTTAATCACTTCTAAATAAGTATGATGATGATCAATATTTTTCTTGAGCCATTTTCACTCGGAATTTATTAAATTCTTTTCAGTAACCCTTAGCGCTTACCAGATTCCATGCTCAATGCTTATAACAGGGAGTTACAAACATAGTGCAGTTCCAAAGCTCTCGCTCAACACTAAATGCTAGGATGTAATTGTATGATACACCTAGGGATACAATGGCCAAGGATTCAATGCTCTAGAGCTTATGCTCAACATCAACATGGAATGCTCCAGAGCTTGTGCCCCACATTTCCAATTATATTTTCATGTGTTCCAGAGCTTTATGCTCAACAAAAATGTAAGTACTCATGTGCTCCAAAGCCTCTCTCTCAACACAAATCATCTCATCGATCATGTGCTTCAAAGTCCACACCCAACACAAAACATTTCATCAATCATGTGCTTCAGGGTCCATGCCCAACACAAAACATATATATCATCAATAATTTCCTTACGCCCAATATACAAAACAAATCATCATGTTCATATGCAATGGGGTCTTCGACCCAAAAATAAAACATCAATATAATCATCATGATCAATAGGCTCATGCCTATAAATGGTAGGTTCAAAATTCGGGACATTACATTACCCTTATGACCTCATACATTGGGGGCATCTGTTATAGATGATTTTACCAAACTTGGTAGATCACATTTTTATGGCCTTCCCTATCCCTATGCAGACTCTTTGGATCCCCCTTGCTCAAAATATAATTTGATGTAAAAAACACCTTAAAAAATCCCTAATTATTGCTATGTGCAGGTCAAAAGATTACATATCATGTGTACATGCAACTTGTCCCACTATGACCCACATACATCGAGAAATGTGCCCAAAAGAAATTATTTTGTTGTTTTCCTCATCAAGTCACAAATAACTTGACCTTTGGCCTTCCATATGACTAGAAACGCTCTGAATTGACCCTTCAATTCCTTTTAAAGGAATATATATTGAGCCTCTTGGATGCATTAGAGGAGGATAATTTATGAGATCAAGGAAACTATAGTGGATTTGTGCCCCATTCATACATGCTTGATTCTGCATCCCTTTGTCCTATTGATCAGCCATTGATGCTCTTCCCAATCTTGCCATTTTCTTGTGAGATTTCCATTGAGATGAAGGATTGAAGTGGTGGAGGCCCAGGTGGAGGACTCAATTTCTTCATTTCGACGAGGTTCTAACAGAGTTTGTCACTTGTATCTCTGTTTTATCAATAGAAATATCCATCTCTCATCCATTGTATGTGTGCAACAATGAATGTTATTTATCCATGGATGTAGTTACTTCAATTTATACATATTGGTTTTATACATGCTAGAGTAGGATTAACGCTTAACATATATCATGCTTGTCTATTTCGTTGTGTTGAGAATGGAATGTAGGTACATGCATGATTAAAAACTCAACAAGGATCTACTACAACCTTTCGGAATAAGGCAATCATTTGATCCCTTGGTGTTAGCTTTGTTGACCTCTATTTCATATGGAAATGGGTTTATTTCTGGTGTCATACAATCTGTTGTGGTCCACCCCAAGCCATAGGAAGTTTTCTCCGGTACAAAGTGCATGCCTCTGTCTTTGATGAGGGTAAGAGGGCATTCAAATTTTGTAATAATGTTTTCATATATAATTTTTTCTTTTACTTCACTAGAGCATGCTTCGATGAGTTCAACTTTCACCCATTTGGTTACATATTTGAGTGCAGTCGATCACCCAGATTTCAAAAGTTAAACTTCAATTGAAAGAAATTAAAGGAATGTCAATACTTGGTATGGTTAGCCTCACCTTTGACATCTGTCATATTTATTTACTTGAGCTCTGCAATTTTTATGCAGTGTTGCCACCATAGTCTTGATTGCAAGTTTTTTGTAGATGTCGTGTCAACTTGATAACGACCTTTGGTGGGGTTACTATGTGGTTCTTTGATGATAGCTTGTCATTCATGTTCAAAAGCATAGTACATGATTATTTCCTTTGGTCCGATTTTATATAGAAACCAATTTATCAATGTGTATGGTGTAGCTTTCATTGCAAGTATTTTCTTCTTCTTTTCTGACATCCCTTCTGGGGATTTTCCTTGGTTTAAAAATTGTGCTATATCTTCCAGTTCCATCTGTACAGATTTGACTCTAAATAGATGTGTGTGAGCTGAATATTTATTCGCTCATACAAATAATATTACCATAAAACTTGGTAAATGAGATAAGCTATAAGGAAAAAATATATATTAATGATAAGATAAGAGATGATGATAATAATTACAAAGGAAGCTTGCCTTTATAGGCTTTGAACGTGAAGGGTTACACTCTTTCATGTAATTAACTAATCTATTTAATAATTTATTTTATATTCGTTACATTGCTACTCTCTTAGAAAGGCTTTGTCCTCAAAGCCTTATAATGTTGTCGTGTCGTTATTTGTGATGTCGTGGTTGATGAAAGATGTTGATATGAACTGCTAAGTATAGAGCATAACTTTCGATATGTGGATGGGTCAATCCATCCTAAATTGATTTGTTGTTGACAATTAGGATTCCCTACTGATCTCTCGTCAAGAGATTTGATCATATTAGTATTATTATCTATTGACATGTCCCACTTTTTAGAATTTCGGTTTTTATGGTTGGGGTGTTGATAGGGAATTTTGACAATGTCACTTTCTTTTATGAGTGTTGTATTTTGAGCATTGATGCTAGTTGGAAGTTGTATTTTCATTCCTTGAGGTTTTAAGGTTTCATTCTGTATTTTTTCCAACTTGTTTTCCAACTGCACGTAATCATTTTGAAACTTCTTAATCACTTCTACTTGCGCTTTTTTGTCAATTTCAGACTTCTTAAGTTGTTCCTTAAGATCTTTGTTATGAATTATGATGCAACTATTTTCTTCCTGCTTTTCTAGAAGTTTCCCTTCAATGTATTCTGTAGATTGTTCTGTCTTTCGACTATTTTTCAACTTCTTAATTTTTGTGACTAGTGTTTTGTTATGCTTCCTTAATCTGAAAATTTCTTCGGAATTGTTGGATAGTGTTTTATTACTTTTTTCAATCTCTGACTTATGAATATTTTTAGAGTCGTCATTTTGTTTTTGAAGAAATTTTATATGTTGTCGATATTGGTCAATCACCGATTCTTGATTTTCTAATTTATGTCGTATCTGCGTTAGTTCTTCATCCTTGTCATTAACGATTTTGTTCAACCGTTTTATTTTTGCTTCGTAATTGGTTATTTCTTTTTTATATCTTGATTTTTCAATCTCTGATTAAAATCATTTTCGTCTTTTAGTTTCTCAATTTGGGTAGACAATTTTTCTATATGATTTTTCTGCTCAGAAATTTTTTGTTCTTTGAGCTCTTTTTGCACCTCATGTATTTTAATTATTATTTCCGAGTTCGTATTTGTGTCTCGTAATTCTTCATTGTCTCTTTGACAACGCTTTAACTTGGCTTCTAATTTCTCTATTTGTAGTTGCAACCCAGATTCCATGGTCTCTGATTTTTTTTATATTAATGATAGATGGCTATCAATTTCTTAACGAGCCTTCCTTTGACTTCCCCACCTAAGTTCAATCTCACTTGCTTTTTAGTATCAATTATTATGCACCTTTTTGATCTTTTATTTTCCTAAAGTTTTGTAAAATGTGAGTAGATTGGGTGGTTGGGAGGAATGGGTGTTATATTCCCCACCCAAGTTCAAATCTCACTTGCTCTTTACTAGTAATTACTATGCACTTTTATATTAAAAATCAAACCCACTTTAATTACTATGCACTTTTATATTAAAAATCACTTTAAGAAACCAGGTGTGGTTTCACTTTTACCCTCTCTCTATTTTTTTTTCCTTTTACTTTTATCTTTTCTTTTTCTTAACTTTTCCTTTTTGACCTTTTTTTTTCTTTCCCTTTTTTTTTCCCTCGTTCTTTTAGTTTTTTTTTTGTTTTTACCTTTTTTTTCAATATTTTTTTTAACTCTTTTTTTGGGGGGGAGTTACTTTTACCCTTTTTTTAATTTTATTTTTGTTTTTTAAGGACAAAGTCCTATTTTTTTGGGAAACCCAAATATACACAAGGTGTAAATAATGTGAAACCCAAAAATTAAGGGAAACCCTCGGTGATGGCTAAAAGCCAAAAATATGGCCAAAGGCCGAGTTCTAGCCAACGAGGCTCTGATACCAAATGAGCTGAATATTTATTCGCTCATACAAATAATATTACCAGAAAACTTGGTAAATGAGATAAGCCATAAGGAAAATATATATATTAATGGTAAGATAATAGATGATGATAATAATTACAAAGGAAGCTCGCTTTTATAGGCTTTGAGCGTGAAGGGTTACACCCTTTCATGCAATTAACTAATCTATTTAATAATTTATTTTATATTCGTTATAGTGTGTCAGGTAACTCATTGCCAATTTTGATAGCTTCTTCTCCTATTTCTATTCTTGATATATGGTCGGGTCCAACATTACTTTTACCTAATCAGAAAATTATTTCGAATTTGAATTCTTGAAACAAGAGAAACCATCTGCATAGTCATCCTTAATGGAGTGGTTGGTTTATGAGATACTTGAGTGCCTGGTGGTCTGTATAAAATATGAACATATTATCTAGTAAATAATGTTGATACATTTGTAAAGAGAAAATCATTCCTATAGATTCACGTTCTATTGTCGAGTAGTTCTTTTTTGCTTTTTTTTTTACCTTCTGAATAACATATGCATTTTGGTAGTCCATTCTGTTGTCTCCTGGTTGTGTGAGCATTGCATTGACTAGAATCCCTGAAGCATCAATATGGACATGGAACTTGATCGACTAGTTTGAGAATATTAATATTGGAGCTTCAACGAGTTTCTTTTTAGCAGCTTGAATGATTCTGTACATTCTTGGGACCAAATAAACTCTTGATTCACCTTATATAATTATTTTAATGGTTATGTCATGTCACAATAATATCTTATGAACTTCCTGTAATATCTTGTATGACCAAGAAGTATTCTAACCTGCTTTGGGTTTACAAGTGGCTTAAGATCAAGAACAATTTTAATTTTGGCAAACTTGACTTTGATACCTTCTTGTAGACAACATGGCCTAAGAGGATACCAATTGGTGCGATGAATACACATTTCTTAATGCTTAAATATAGTTGGATTTGTTGTCATATCTCTAGCAATTGATGAAGGTAGTGAATATGGTCTTCGAGCAGTGAGTACATTGTCTAGTCATCGAAGTATACTGCCATTGTTTTGTATAAATATTCATGAAAGGATTTTAATACTATTTTGAAGAATACTATTGGTGCATTCTTGTTGGGTTTTTTATTGTCTTAATGAATTCACCAAATATTTAATTATCGATTGAGTTTGTAAACTTAGAGTTGACAAAAAATATATGCGAAGGTAGAAGGGTACCTAGGATGTCGTAGAGATATTTTAATAAAGAAAATATCAAAAGATCTTTCAAAATGAAAAACCGAGTCAAACTCCAGAAATACAATTACTATGTTAAGTAGCCTTAACCAAAACCAATAGATCAGAGTAGTATCAATCTATACTAATCTACTCTATGAACAATAACTAAAAAGATATAAACAATACTACTCTAAGAAACAAGACTTGACCAAAAGTAAACTATGGTTAAGCTATACATGCATTTAACAAACACTCAAAACTAAGCTAACTTATCTAGTTCCATTCCCCTTGAGGACTCTGAGGATATGCATCAAATGTGACAGGAACTGAATAAGGTGTATCAAAATGACTTTCAAAAGTAACAAGGAAACTAAATGGGAGTAAATCTAATTTAACTTCTACAAAAATATGTAAGCTAAAAAGTGTCCAATTGCAAGTTATTGTAAACATTGTAATCTATTCTTTATTCATGAGTAAGTGACATTTTGAGTATTTGAAATAAAATGCTAATTAACAATGGGTATATTAACAAGGAACTAAAAATATGTATGTCTAATGACTATTTTGAAATGGGAAACATGAAAACAATTGTGCTATCTTATGAAGTATACTAATCAATACAAGTTTTAGGGGAATCTAAGCATATGGAAAATGACTTAGGAAATGTAATCTAGAAGCAAGTAGAAAACTTAATAAGGATATTTTATTTCTGAATCAACTCTTATCCTATGAACATCATCATCAACTACATAATAAGGAGAACATATTCTATGTTTGTATTAGAAACAATTATCAAACCATAAAGAGCTAATGTACTTTTTAGAGAAGAGATTAACAAGTTTAATTTAAAATCAATCTACATCATAAATGAAATAGATTAAACTAGGAATGAAGTTGACAAGTTATAAGGCAGTAATAAATTAAGAAGACAGAGATAAAATGGACACAATCTAAAAAGCGATCTAAGGAAAAAAGGAATGAAAGATAAGAATAGTTATGGAGCTTAATGAATACTTTATGTGGTTTGAAATAAGGTCCTAATTATATATAATTATTGGTTAACTACAGAGAATTATACAATTCAGAAACTTGAAAAACTGGACTTTAAACAAGCACAAAAACAAAACAAGAAATATTAAAGTCCGAACGACAGTCCGGATGATAGTATCGAACGACAGTACGAATGACAGTCCAGATGGTGAAAAACAATGTAAATTATGAAATAAGCCACCTAAATGATCCCGAAACTAATTGGTTTATGTATATGATGTTATAGTGCAGACAAGTCAATAACTAAGCTATTTAGTAATGAAAATAATAGAAGAGAAATGATGCTAATCTATATCTAAGGAGAGAGATTATTTCCTATTGCATAATAAAACAAACTAAAAGATAAGTGAAGTTAATCTATAGCTATAGAAGAATTAACAGAGTTGAACCTAACTATGAGCTAAGATTGAAACATTAAACTAATAACCCTCTAGCTAATTATAGATGTAAACTAAAGAACAAACTAAAAGAAAGGCTGGAAATAACTATGCGCGACCGGTCACTTTAAATTTTGCAAACATAAACTATATTAACAACAATACATGAGTTATATTAATAATAGAAGATGTTTACTCAGGAGACAAAACAACATTAGCTATAGGAAAATCGAATTGCATATAAAGCTTTAAAAGACAAATTACTTATCTGAAAAAGGAAAGAACGAAAATATACACAAGGAAGACCTCTGGTTGTTGAGGGGCCCTTCTCAGCAATCAGGGGAGGTGTCTAAGTCAATCAATCACTCACAGAAGATGAAAACATGTATCCACAATTGAAATAGAGTTTTTATTAAACTTGAACAGAGTTTTAACAGAGTTTATATGCCTACGACTAGCTAGCTTTTGACTCTCGTCCAGAGACGTATTTTATAGTTTTATAAATAGAGGAGCAGGTCGACCCTTTCAGTGTTCAACCGCTCTAATAATAGGAAGTATTAACTGTTGAAGAAACAATTTCATAATAGTTTATGATAGTGCATAGGCCATCTTTCTCATTCCTTGGGCGTCGGTTCTCCTCGCATGAACAGTTGGTGCGTGGACCTCCTTTGACATGGACATAGGGCGTGGTGTTGATCTGAGCGAACAAGAGCCCAAATATTCTAGAATGGGGGCTCTCACACCATTGGAAACATGTGGCCAACAGAACCATGAGACCGTTCCTGCTTTTAATGCCACAGAATATCCCATGCAACAAAACCACGGGCATGAACGGAGGGCTGTATGACGGTTTGAATGCAGCAGGAGCATATTCAACATGAACGTGAGTCTGCATGGAGGTTGGTTTGAAAACCATAGCCTACAAAACAAAATCTATTTTCTAATCACGGTACGGGTAGTCCTTAACAACTACTGGGAGCTGCCTCCACTGGGATAGAATATATTGCGTAAAAATACATGCCACCATGCTGCCTCCCGCACACACCATTATCTCACACCATCTGTGGATCTGAGGCTCTCGAGGCCCACCAACCCACACTCCTAACTATGGTCGAAGGGTCGAAAATCTCTCAAAGAAGAAAGAGCACAGAAAGGAAGCGAAACATAACTCTCTACCAACCGTCTTAGCGTGGTTCAGTGCATGCTGAACTGTGGTCAAGTACATCTGGTCCCATCCAAAATATGTGCCCCCCATCACACTCTCCACCATATATAGTTTCCCCCCAGATACCTTGTGGTTCCTAGATGAACCCAATATCCCTAGCACCATTGCTGCAACTACACGAGTTGAAAGAATCTCAATATCACACAACAAGATATAGGACCCACACACATATGAAGAGGCATAACAATGCCTCTCACAGAGGTCATCCAAAGTCTCCCCATGCGAGAGATTCAGTGCCATGTCGCCAAACACTCCCAGCATCACGAGCCTCGTTAGGAAGTACACATATCATAGCGTAATCTCAATACACTGCCACTATATGATGAAGCACTCTCCCTCAATGTTATAGCTGATTTCACCACTCCAGGTGAATCACACTTTGTATGGCCTTCCCCTGTCCCGCTGCAGACTCCTTAGACCCTATGGACCATTTTTTATCCTTTGATGTTTCCTTGACCATCCCTAGAAAAATGATACACGTGAATTTTAAACCTATAAGCGCGTATATATGCGGGTTTGACCACTAAAACTGCGTACATCAGGATGTGTACAAAATCCAAATCCTTTTGGAGTTTTCCTTGACATGGATCTGACTCATTTAACTCCTAGCCTTCCCTATGCCTTGAGATAGCTCAGATTCGACCTTTCATTACCCCTTTGAAAAACTATATAAGGAACCCCTTGGTACATTGAAGGCATAAGAGAGAATTGAGAGCAAAGAAACTATAGTCCATTGTTGCTGGAACTTATGCTTGAGTCTGCATCCCTTTGTCCCTTGGAGCACTTTTGTGTTCTTCCCAAGCTTGCCTTTTGCTTGTGAGCTTACTATCGAGAGATGGAGGATTGAAGTGGTGGAGGCCCA
This sequence comes from Pseudotsuga menziesii, assembly GCA_001517045.1. Taxonomy (NCBI): domain Eukaryota; kingdom Viridiplantae; phylum Streptophyta; class Pinopsida; order Pinales; family Pinaceae; genus Pseudotsuga; species Pseudotsuga menziesii. Next base: position 17,966 of record LPNX010436033.1, on the reverse strand, counting down.
AGTGGGGGATTCAGTTTCTACGGTTCACAGACGTGCCGACAGAGGTTGTATCTTGTAATCTCTGATTTATATTAATAGAAATATCTTTTCCTGTCCAATAATGTGTGTTTGAATGAATATTTTATCCATTGGATTATGTCAAATGCTTATACATTATTGATTATATATGCTAGAATATATCTAACACCATGATATATAGAATGCTTGTATTGTCTACTTGTTGTTGAGGAAGTAATCTATCAATTCAAGCTGAAGTTGGAAAGCTCAACGGAGATCTAATTCAATCATCCGGAATAAGGTACGAGGTCTGATCCTTTAGTGTTAGACATTTACTTTCTATTACATATTGGAAAGGATTGATTTCTGGAGTCAAGCTGTCTATTGTGGTACCCCAAGCCATAGGAATTTCTCTCTGTAACAGAATTGGAGATTCTGCTGGGGAGTTCCTAGTAGTTGTCCTTTGGGGGTTGTTTTATCAGCATTCAATGAATTTGAATTGCTCTTTCTCTCTTGTTTCTGTGTCAGGTCTGGAGGCATGTATGCCTGGTAGTGTCTGATTGGTGTGAAGTTTGTCTTAGCTTGTCTGTTTTCCTTGATTTTATGCACCTTTCTTCCTGTACGTGAGTTTTTAACTCACAGTCGCGTATAGACGTGGGTTTCTCTGTGATTTCCACGTATACACGCGGGTTTACTGCGAACAGTCACGTATGCCCTTGCTTTTGCCTTTTTGTGGGAGTTAATTGGTTGCTGGGTGAATTTTGATATTTGCTGAGTCTCCTTTGGCATTGCCTGAGTCTGTTTATACTTCTGTTTCTGACCAGAAACGTTTTTTCTTTAGGCTAAATTTTTTTTTTTAAGAAGGTTCTTGTCATGGAATTTTCAATTTTTTGTTTGAGATTAGTGCATTAGAGTTCTTTTACCTTAGTGCTTTGCTTGAGTGTTGTTTACGTGTGCTTGCAGAGTCTAGGGGTCATAGAATCATTCTTTTGCTTTTTGCATCTCATTTTATTTCAAAAAATCCAAAAACATTTGCTTATCATCGTGCATTGCATTTTGCATTTTTGCATTGTACTTGCACTAGATTTGCTTTGGAGTACTAGTTAAGACTTCATATAGGAAATCTTGCATTCATCATTTGAAGAAAAATTGTGCATTTCACATAGTAGCATACCCTGTTTTCATGGACACACTGCATTTGCATTGATTGTTAGGTGTGCATTTTACTTCATGTTGCGTCATAACACCATTAGTTGCACGGTCATATCCCTATTTTGAGTAATAAATCCAATTAAAATCAACGCTAAATTAAAATGAATTACACTCTTTTCTTTTCTAGGGTGCACCAACAAGCTTAGGTTTTAGGATCTTGGAATAGTTCATTGTAAGTAAATTCTCCAAGATCACTAAACAACAACATGTATGTGTCTGTCCAGGTGAGTGTGTGAAATCCTTGGTATAACCAGTGTTTCTCAGGATCCTCCTCTCAAAAGGGAGTTAAGCACGAGGCAGTGTGAGCGGTTATTGATTGGGATGACCCCTAGTCATAACTGAGTAGCACTGGAGATATTTCGAGGATTGTATTCGTATCTGGGGGCTCTTTCGAGAGTTTCGGGCTTTGCTACCCTACCCATACGGTCAATCCCGCCTGCGACTGTCTGCCTTAGCATTGATTATATTGAGGTGACCTTAGTAGCCTTACTTAGGATATCGAGGGGGTACTTTATAGGGGTTATTCTGTGGGTGTCCCAGCCAGGTTGGGGTCAGATAGCACAATCTCTTTACGCATTGAAGCTGAGGGCCACAATAATTGGTTATGTACCTCCGCTTGTTGTGTATGGGAGTCTCAAGCCTCTCCTAGGCGAGACATACTTGCTTCATTCGGGAGCTCATTTATCCAGCCCTTGTTTGCCTACATTTGGCTTTAGATTTTATTAGTGATTGCTCTGTGCATGATAGTTTGCCTAGGGTTTACGTAAATAGAGAGTCTTTTCTATTTTTTGAGTCATTGTGGATTCGGGTGCGGCTCCTCGCCATTCTCATCATTTAGCAGGACTTCTGCCTTCTACTTCTCCTCCTCCTTTGGGAGAGAGACCTAGACAGTCTAGGCGGACTACTTCGCACATTGATTCACACACCATGGGAGACCATTTAGAAGGTATTCCTGAACCACCTTCTCCCATTCGTGTAGACGATGGGGAGTTTACTCCTACTTACAATCCTTCACCCGACTTGGTTGAGTTAGGTCCTTTGATTTCTGAGATAGGAACCATGCACGATAGACCTACTCACTCTAGGGTTGATTCCCCATTGATGCGTTACCGATATGGAATGCTGGAGGACGCCGAGACTCATTTTGAACCCGCTAACACTAGCTATGGTAGTTATGCTATGTCTGGTTTCCCTACACATGATTTGGCATTTTTGGTTGAATATGAATTTGAGCCTAACACTATGCCTGGGGGCACTCTCATTCCTTACCATGCAAAGAGGTTTGGGAGCACTAGTCACATTGCACCTTCCATCCCGATGGTGGAAGTTACATCACATATCCCTCCTAGGTCTAGGGTTAGCGATCCGATTAGGATACCAGATCCAAGATGAGTGATGATAGGCAATAGCACGTACATTATTACTCATATTCCTTCATCCTCGGTCCCTAGTTCTTCAAATGTTCATCCTCCACCTTATTCGCGTGGTCCTTCGAGTCGGCACATGGCTACGAGTCAAGTCCATACTGCGGTTACTAGATCGATTGTGTCTCAGGTTTACATACCGCCTGTTGCTTCGGGAGGTTATGTTCATACTTCTAGAGGTCATGTTAATACTTTCGGGGCATATATCCCTACTTCTGGTATGTATATTCCTACTTCCGGAGCGTATCTTCCTACCTATAGAGTGTCTCATGGGGCATCGCATGCGATGACTTATGGACCCTATAATGGGACACAGTATGGATAGAGTTCTTCACCTTATGGGGCCGGGTATCAACAATCTACTTACTCTCCTAATTACGGCTTTGTATCTCCTACTAGTCAAGGTCCACCACACTATGGTGCTTCCACACCACCCTATATGGGTCATACGGAAGGAGGGAACTATGGCCAAGGCCATGGTGGTAATCAGACCTATATGAATCAGGGAGTGACCCATCGACCTCATCATCCTAGGCTCCCTTTCCTCGTAATGCTCAATCTTCCTGACTTGTTGAGATTGACGAACGATCCTGTAGCTCATGACCCAGCTTGGCCAGCTGTCCCTACCAAGCTTCCTTCGGTAATACCTAAGTTCAAGGGAAAACTGGGAGAGGATCCGAGTGAACACGTTACTACGTTTCATCTGTGGTGCTCTTTGAATTCCTTACATTAGGACTCAATCCGTTTGAGACTATTTCAATGCACCCTTACAGGGCCTGCCGCGAAATGGTATATAGAGTTACCGAGGGGAGCTTTCACTTTGTTCGACGACCTTGCGATGACTTTTCTGAATCACTTCTAGCTACCAGTGCATTATGATGTTGGTACTGAACTCTTGTCGACATTTCAGAAAGATAAAGCCACACATATCTCTGATCATATTCAAGAGTGGCATAGACAGAAGAGGTTAATTAAAGCCTTTATACCACCGGAATTCCTCCTCGAGTGGTTCCTCAAGTCATTATTGTCGTATATAGTGAAGGATGTTTCCACATCCAGAGTGCAGAATGAGGAACAAGCAATTTTTAGGGCACAGGAACTAGACTTGATCTATGCTCAGTCCGGTTTGTTATATGAGATTATTCCTAATGCTCCGTGTTCCAGTTTCGACCCCAAAGTCAAACCTGGACCACATGCCAATGGCATTGTGGGTTGTGCAAGTGCGAAACCTGTGGATTCGGTTGCAAAACAAGTTAGTCAATTGCCAATCAACCAGTCTGCTTCGGGACAAGCTATAGCTTCGTCTCAACCCACCCAAATGACGAGTGTACTTTCTGTGCAATTGTCGGACTAGAAGGGTAACCAGCAGCCCGAACGGAATAGAAAAAAGGGTAAAAATAATCGAAAGGGTGGGAATAATAATGAAAATGATAATAGTAATGACAAGAACGACCGAAATTCTGGGGGGGACAAGCAAGCTAAACGTAAGGTTAAGTTCCCTTGCAAGTTATGTAAGGATGATCACCTCACTTACTTGTGCCCTTGTATTGAGGAAGCTTCGAGATTCTTGGCACAGGGCCCAGCTATGCTAACTAACCCTTTACCGCATAATCAAAATATGAACTCAAAGTCCCATGACCAGTCTGGTGATGATCATGATCCACCAGAGGGTAGTGGTCGTGGGTGCATTAACATGGTCTGTGCTGTGAAAGTTGTGACCCATGCGAAAGATTATGGTTCGTCACAACCCAGCCTAGGTAAAGAGCCTGATCCACCAGGGTCCCCTTTGCATATTGAGAAACCTATGGATAAACTTGAGACTGCACCTCGCATTCCTAAGGGAGTCCTTAAGCATTCAGGGCATAATCCAAATGCCCGAGCCGCCCAGAACTATTCAGCTGTTGAGGATTTGGGCCACACTCCTTGTGCGATGTCTGCATTGGAAGTGCTTCAGAATTGTCTGTCGCAAAGGAAGGTGTTGCTTTCTGCCCTTGGTGTGAATGATGATGAATCTTCCTCCGTGATCAAATTTGAAACCACAGGACTTCAGCCTCGCTTGCCCTACTATGTGTCTCTTTTGATTCACATAGAATGTCTTAATATGATCGTCAAGCGCACTGTGATGGACAAGGGCGCTGCTGCTTCTATGATGTCTTTATCCTGTTGGAAGGGTTTGAGTTCTCCTGAGCTGTCTAAATCAGTGACCATGTTAACTGCGTTCGATGGGAGATCTTTTAGGCCGCACGGCATCCTTCCTTCCCTTAAAGCCCATTTGGGAGGGAATATCGTTGTGATAGAGGTCGAGGTGGTTGATGTGCCCCTTGAATACAATCTCTTGCTGGGTAGGAATTGGATGTATAGTATGCAAGCCGTTGCTTCTTCCTTGTTCCATGCTATATGCTTTCCACATAACGGGAAGATCGTAAGAATTGATCAAATGACATTCAAGAATCCGTCTGTTACCACATCTTCGGGAGCTTCGATCCCGATCGTTGAGCACTCTCAGCCGGCAACTGGGAGTGTGGGTGTAGGCATGTATCCATCCCTCATGGGAAGCTTTAGTTGTCCTGCATCGATCCTAATGATAGGATCTAGTTCCTATGAGGCTTCGACATCTACGACATCAGTGTATTTTTGCACGAATCATATGGAAGATCCTTGGATTCTTCCTACATCGAGTACTTCAAGTGAGCCCGTCGTGACAGACGTGTCGTTGCCTGCAGCTATGATAGCTTATCAAGCTAATCTCAAGTGTGTTGCAGAGCCCAGTCCTTCCTATTCATGGACAGAGGAGGAGGACCCTTATGTGCTGCCGGCATGGGCAGTACAGTCTTCTCACGCACACAACTACCTTGATACAGTTTTCCCTTCATATGAAGCGATTATTGAGGCTATGTCGGGAGTTGAGCCACCATGGGAGGAACTCCATCATAGATCGTACTTTCTTCCAGAGCTTGACCGCTTGGAGCGTGAGGATTTTAGGGCGGTTCTTAGTCAGAGAGTTGGTAGCCCTATGGTTCCATTAAGCTCTCCTGGTCCGATGGCTGATGGAAACATGGCGAACATATCTTCAACAATTCCTATCAACATCTCTCGCAATCCTGGCACGATAGAGAATGTCTATATGGGGGCGGAATGTTCCCATGCTGAGATTCTTGAATACACTGAGCTATTTAAGGAATTCCATAATATTTTTGCTTGGTCTTACGACAAGATGCCAGGTATTGACCCTCGTATTGTTGAGCACAAGATTAAGACTTACCCCAACGCTAATCCTATTCGACAACGTTTACGTGCAGTGAATCCTAGGAAAGCACCCGCCATTAAGGCATAGATAGAGAAGCTGTTGAAAGCCGATTTCATCTATCCTGTTCCCTTGACGGAGTGGGTTTCAAACCCTGTTCCGGTGGATAAAAAGCAGGGAGTGATCTGCATATGTACTAATTTCCGCAATTTGAATCGTGCCTGTCCTAAGGACAATTTCCCCACACCATTTATTGATCAGATTTTGGATGAGTGTGCAGGTAGCGAGGTGTTCTCCTTCATGGACGGCTTTTCCGGATATAATTAGATACAAATTAAACCTGAGGACCAACATAAGACTACATTTATTCTTCCTTGGGGAACGTTTGCATATCGAAAAATGCCTTTCGGCATTAAAAACGCCAGAGCTATGTTTCAGCGAGCAATGACCTTGATCTTCCACGATCTCAAGTCAATTATTGAAGTATTTTTGGATGACCTTGCTGCTCATTCTCGCATGAGAATGCGTCATCGCTATCACTTGAGATTGGTATTCAAAAGATGCCGACACTATTCAGTTAGATTAAACCCTCATAAGTGCATCTTTTGTGTGAAGTCAGGGCATTTGTTAGGATTCATCGTTTCAAGAGGGTATAAGTGTCGACTCTTTGAAGGTTGAGGCAATACTGCAGTTTTCTCCCCTGAAGAATATTCGTCATGTTTAGTGTTTGCAAGGCATGGCAAACTTCTTACGAAGATTTGTTGTCAACTTTGCAAATTTGACTAGAGGATTCATGCATCTCTTGAAGAAGGACACCCCCTTTTATTGGGATGAGCGATCCCAGGAGTCCTTCGATGCACTCAAGCGAGCCCTAGCATTGGCCCCAGTGATTAGTTCCCCGGACTATAGCCGTGATTTTCTATTATATGTGGTCGCATCCTTAGAGACGATTGGTATGGTTTTGGTTCAATAGGATGAGGAGCTCCAAGAGCATGTCATATATTATTTGAGCTGGAACCTTATTGGCGCAGAGATTCATTATTCTCATGTCGAGAATCTTGCTTTAGCTACTGTACATGTGGTTCAGTGGTTGAGACATTATATTATCCTTCTCCAGACCTTGGTTGTAGCCCATGTCAATCCATTTCAATTCGTCCTCACCCGAAGGATGATTAGGGGAAAATATAATAAATGGATTGTCATTCTGCAAGAATTCGATCTCAAGTTTGTTTCGGCAAAATCGAAGAAGTCTTTAATTTTTGTAGAGCTTATATTAGATTTCCCGAGCAAGGCCGAGGAGTTGGTTTGTGAATATACATTTGTCGATGAACACATCTTCTTAATCTCAACGTTAGACCCATGGTATGGGGATATCATAATATATTTACAAACATTGAAGACCCCTACTCACCTCTCGCGAGATGAACGACGACGGTTACGCCACGTCTATAAAAACTAACTCATAGTGGATAACACTTTGTACCACCGTGGGGTAGATTCCATTTTATGACGTTGGTTAACTCATGAGGAGGCTGAGGTAGTGCTGAATGATTTCCATGGAGGGGCGTGTGGTGGTCATTTATCTGGGCTTTCTACAGCTCAAAATATTTTAAGAGCGAGTTATTTCTAGCCGTCGATCTTTAAGGATTATGTTGATGCGGTCAAGAGGTGCCACCCTTGCCAGGTGTTCGCAGATAATATGTGCTCAAAACCTGCCCCATTACATCCCATTATCACCGCCGATCCCTTCACTAAGTGGGGGATCGATTTTATGGATTGCAACCTAGCTTCGGCTGGGGGGGACCATCATATTATAGTGGCTGTTGATTACTTCACGAAATGGGCTGAGGCTATTCCTACAGTAAAATTCGATGGCGAGACAATCGCTCACTTTGTATTCAACCAAATTATTACTCGGTTCAGGATTCTGAAAGAGCTTGTCACTGACCATGGCTCGCACTTTCAGAACCGTATGATGGAAGAGTTGGCATCGAAGTTAGGGTATAAGCAAGAGCACTCCTCTTCTTACTACCCTCAAGCAAATGGACAGGTATAGGCAGTGAATAAATCACTCAAATCCATTCTCCAACGAACCATTACACAAAGCAAGAACAATTGGCACATCATGTTATATCCTGCTTTGTGGGCATATCAAACCACTATTAAGACTGCCACTGGTTTTACTCCATATCAACTTGTACATGGAGTGGAGTCGATATTGCCAGTTGAATGCGAGATTCCTTCATTGAAGCTAGCGGTGGAACTCTTACCGGACACTTCCCCATTGGAGGAGTGTTTGGTTCACCTTGAGCACTGTTGATGAGCAACGTCGAGATGCCTTGGTGGCTCTAGAAGTCAATAAACATTGCGTAAAGGTCCAGTACGATAAGTCTATCCATCCAAGGAGGTTTAGTGAAGGAGACTTGGTCCTTTTGTGGGACCAACCAAAAGAACCCTTGGGGGCAGGGAAATTCAATCCTATGTGGCATGGTCCTTACGTGGTCAAGCGTGTGTTAGAGAAGGGTACGTATGAGTTAGTGGATTACGAAGGAATGGCCTTGGCGGAGCCTAGAAATGGGCTCTATCTCAAGAAATACTAGGCATGATCTTCAGCCAAGGCTTCTTATTGTATATTATTGTACAACTTTGCACAGTTAGGTCTTTTTCTTATCGTGATCGGGTTTGTGATTAGTTTCTGTTTCTTTTGGCAGATGTCAATGGAATCTTCCACCTACATAGGATTCGTGGATGGTGTGAGCCGTCACACTCAACACTCAGCCTCGGCTGCTTGGGTGATTTATACTCCTATGGGTCAAGTACTATCTTTAGGAGGCATATGTCTATGGCCATCTTCCAACAATGTTGCTGAATACAGTGCCATTATTGAGCTTCTACGGGATTCCATTTTACATGGCGTTCTATCTCTTGAGGTACGTCTTGATTCGAAGTTATTAGTGTCATAGCTCAATGGTTTGTACCATGTTAGAGATCCAATGTTATTGAGAAGATTCTTACGTGTGAGATTGTTACAACGGCAATTTGAGAATATAACATATATACATATTCCAAGAAATAATAATCAAGTTGCTGACTCATATGTTAACTACGTGTTAGATTGACATTTGTCTCATTCACAATAAATTAATCACAAGCACAATTTTTACATATGTAAATAAATAAACCGATCACCATAATTTTTTTTATATATACATCCAAAATGTGATAATACATAGTGTCATGATACAAAATTGGGGCTTTCGAGCCACCAGCATATAATACATGGTAGTACAAAATGTATACACTCCCAGGTGTCTAATCCTGTGGAGGAGGAGGAGGGTTGTGATCATGAAAGGTCACTACGGCTCTAGCTAGCCATCAAAATAAGCGCACCCATGCACGTGGTACACCCACCACTTGTCACTGCATAGCCTTAGGCAAGTCCTCGACTTGCACCATGGGAACTCTATGTGTCAGTCTCACAAAATTGGTATGAATTATTTGGAGCGTCCACTCCACATCCACACCCGTGATGTCATCTCCTCTTCCCCTCCGTCTATGGCGAGGGAAGCCCTCTGGCCGCCATGTTCCCACATCTGCACACAAACGGTAGATGTAACTATGTATTATCATGCAAAAACATGTCTTTTTGATTCCATATAATCAAGAAAACCCAAAAAAAATTAAATAACTCAAAATTTAAAAAGAGAGGGTCGAGATTCGTTACCTATATCACCATATGCCAATCCTGGTGGTAGCGGCATGTTTAGGTCCCCCCGAAAATCTATTCCTGCATAGGGGTAGTCATCGATGGCAACTATCTATCATCGCCACCATGGAAAGAACTCAGCTGGATATGGGTTGGCCACCCCACCACCCCCCAGTCTCCGCATAGCATCTGCCCAACACTGTTGGGCCGGATCTCGAACCCCGTGAAGAGGAATGTCCACTCTGGGGCTCAATCTTGGAACACGCTCGAAGAAAAACATGCTCAAAATACTGCTAAACCTGAAGTTCCACACCCTTCCTGCCTTACACTCACTGAGCTGATGTTTCATGTTGCTCAGTAGTGTAGTGCTCCAGTCATAGATCGCGCGTCTCATACACTCCACTACATAGAACATCAGAGGCCGCGAGGCTTGGTGGAGTGATGCCAAGCCTGCTATCCTGCCCAATGTCAATAGTATGGCCATTAGGCCCAACACCTGTATAGCGTCGGTAGGGATCTGACTCCCCACCTTCTCTGTGTCTGGATAGCAGTACACCACAATGTACTCGTCGATAGTCAGGCCACCTCCTAGCCCACCATGAGAATGAAGGTTCATCACTTCCCCTCATCTAGAAATCCCAGTAATGAAGTATATGTCCTCCACCTCTATGGTGAGGGACATCCCATCTATATGGAAAGAATCCGAGTTTGGATCCCAGTAATCCACCAGCATCTGTAATAGTCTTGGTTTGGCCCTCAAACCACTAAGACACAAAAACTTGTAGAGTCCGCATGCACGTAGATCTTGTTGAGCCATTAGATCGGCCCTTACTGCTTCCACTACCTCACCATGCTCACGCTCTCTCCACTCTAGGACCATCCTGCACAAGCAATTGCAAATTTTCCCATTAGTTTATTGAAAAAACCATATGCGCGGCCTCATACGTGACTATTTTCAAAACAACTGCATATGTAAGCGGGTTTGAGGGCATTTTCCGCATATATCTAGCCCTATACGCGAAAAAAACCTTGATTTCTGTGTGGGCCGCAACGCCCATTTTGGGTTGGCCTAGAAAGCTTAATTGACCATGGAATTTTATAAAAATTGCATCAAAATGAAAGAGAAGAGCATGAGTAAATACCTGGAAGAAACGGTAGCGGATTCCGTCGGCTGGATCTCTTGGAATTTGCTGTTGAAAATCAGAGCTCAAATGGGTAAAAGTTTCAAATGTTTTATAATATTTTGAATTGTTTACTATTTATAGAAAATTTTCAAATATTTGAAAATTTTTACCCCCTTTCCTATAGTTTCGACATTTTCTAACCATTTTGGACCGTTTTTGACATAATTCATGTTGTAGAGGACCTTTTTCAGTGCCGTTTCAGCCGTTGGATTGACCCGTTCATGCTGATCTTGGGTATCATATCTAAACTGGCATATAGGTTAGGTTTCATCACCATCTACATTTTGCATAACCTTATGACCATCTCATCATGACCTTAGGTGCAAACCCACTCTATTATGTCAAGGAACCTTCTTGCTGCTTTAGAGGTGGCATGATATGAGTGGTAGAGCTTCACCGTACATGGGTACCCTAGTTAGCGCCTTATTTTTCATTTGGTACCCATGCTGACATTTTCTCCTTTAGGGTGTGGGAGTCCATTGTATAGTACTGCCACGACATTTCGCAAGAGCCTCATACTCCTGTTGATCTTTTGCTAGCCTATTTCCGTCAGGACTCCCTCATGTCAAGTTGTGAATGCATTATCATGAGCTTTGCCTACCTTATTGAGCTTTATGCCAGCTTCCTTGACATTGCGTTTCAGCCATATAGCCCAATATTGTCTCATGTCTAGCCATGCAGAGCCATTTTTATATCCTTCGCAACTTGTCTCCCTTTTTACCGGGAGGGGGTTTTCCCCCGAGTGTCGATATCCTACACATGTATCCTTGCATTGAGCATAGGTATGTTCCGCTACTTGGAACTAGTTTGTTTTCCCTTATGACACTCATCTCCTCCTAGTATGTAACTATAAAGCTATTTTATTATTTTTTCAGGCTTTTTAAATAACTGAAAAAGTCCCCCCCCCCAAAAAAAAACCAAAAATCCGGACAAAGAAAGATGTTATTTGTGGCAGTTGTCGAGTCATGTCGCCTTTGAATAGAGCATTGTATATCACATCCATTGGTTGGGTTATATTTTGACTTTAGGATCTGTACTCGTTTATCTGAGTTTATCTCCACTGACTGGTTAAGCTTCTAGTCCCTATGGAGCCTCTGTCGATGCCTTCTGTGTCGCAGAGATGTCCCAGTTTGTATATCGAGCCTATGCTACCTTCATTCAGTCACCATACGCTGTTATTCTCTTGTTCGAAGGAAGTTGAAGCCTGAGTCAGCCATTCCTCAGTTATCTTGACTTTGCATGTTGGCCATTCTCGTTACAGTTACTAGTTCATGCACCTTATGATCGAGTCCTTCCACATTATATAGCTTTGCTGAGTACCTCATGTTGGATGATGGGGGATGCCTTAATGCCCTCCTTCCAGCGGATTTCATCCCATCGACTTTAGATCATTTATTCCGGGATTGGAATCTAGAGTCATTTTGAGTGCCTTGATACTTGCAGTCATCAGTGGCAGGTTCTCTCGCCATCGACAATTTTTGGGAATACATCAATGTCCCCTGATCGATGGATCCTCTCAAGTGTTCGACCTCAACACATTTATCCACACTTGTTAGTTTGCACTCTAGTACCTTGATTACCATTTTCATCATCGGTGGGTGATCTCGCGTCTGTTAACGGTATACATTAATGACCGATAATCAGACGATGGACTACTATGTTCGACCTAGACACCTCTATTCGTATAGTAGGACATGTACTCGTAGCGGTTTGTGTAGAAGAATTTCCAGATTGGTGGCATATCTTATATGCTACCTACTTGATCGTGCCAGTGTTCATGAGATTTCAGCTCTTGTGACTTGATTCCAGTATATGTAAGATATTTCCAGCCACTATGGAGATCTTGATCTATTATATATCTTCAGCCATTATGGAGATCATGGTCCTTTGTATATCTTCATCATGGAGATTCTGATTTATGTATATTGTACATGGTGATGACCACTTATATGATATCTTGTATCATGCCTATTCATGGCCATTGTACTCTCATGTATCCGGGACTGCTATATGTATTTGCAGTTATGTGCAGAGTTGTATTATTGTACTATGCTGATTGGGTGGCTGGTTTTCCATTTGGAATCCTTCATCACTCCACTTCTGGGATGGACTTATAATGTATTTCGACCATTGTATGACCCCTCTGACCTCACACATTAGGGGGCATCTGTTATAGCTGATTTCACCACTCTAGGTGAATCACACTTTGTATGGCCTTCCCCTGTCCCGCTGCAGACTCCTTAGACCCCATGGACCATTTTTTATCCTTTTATGTTTCCTTGACCATCCCTAAAAACATGTGAAAAATGATACACGCGACTTTTAAACCTATAAGCATGTATATACGCGGGTTTGACCACTAAAACCGCGTACATCGTGATGTGTACAAAATCCAAATCCTTTTGGAGTTTTCCTTGACATGGATCCAACTCATTTGACTCCTGGCCTTCCCTATGCCTTGAGATCGCTCAGATTTGACCTTTCATTACCTCTTTGAAAAGCTATATAAGGAACCCCTTGCTACATTGAAGGCATAAGAGAGAATTGCGAGCAAAGAAACTATAGTCCATTGTTGCCGGAACTTATACTTGAGTCTGCATCCCTTTGTCCCTTGGGGCACTTTTGTGTTCTTCCCAAGCTTGCCTTTTTCTTGTGAGCTTGCTATCAAGAGATGGAGGATTGAAGTGGTGGAGGCCCAAGTGGGGGATTCAATTTTTTCGGTTCGCAGACTTTCCGACAGAGGTTGTATCTTGTAATCTCTGATTTATATTAATAGAAATATCTTTTTCTGTCCAATAATGTGTGTTTGAATGAATATCTTATCCATTGGATTATGTCAAATGCTTATGAATTATTGATTATATATGCTAGAATAGATCTAACACCATGATATATAGAATGCTTGTATTGTCTACTTGTTGTTGAGGAAGTAATCTATCAATTCAAGCTGAAGTTGGAAAGCTCAACAGAGATCTACTTCAATCGTCCGGAATAAGGTACGAGGTCTGATCCTTTAGTGTTAGACATTTAATTTCTATTACATATTGGAAAGGATTGATTTCTGGAGTCAAGTTGTCTGTTGTGGTACCCCAAGCCATAGGAATTTCTCTTCGTAACACTCAACATCCCAGAAACTCACCAAAGTCTCAAGCAACACTCGCAAGCTCATCATCAAAGGAACCTACATGAGATTGAGCAGTCCTGTTGGCGTAATCCCAAACAACAAAACCCAGTCGACAAGGGTTCCACTATGTCGACATTCAACATGTCAAGATCTCCCTGAGCATTGGCCCAGACAGGTGTTACCCTGTCCAGCAACACCCGCAAAGCGGATGAGGTCTCACCTGAGATGTTCTAGGGAGAGCTATCAGAACCAATTTTCTGTAGTGTAGAGGAGGGTTGGAGCAGTAGAGGTTCATCAGCTTAATTTCTAGATATAATCTACTTACTAAAGCATTCATTATATCACATTTATTCATTCATCAGCGCAACAGATGTAATAGTGCAGAAACCATATCTAAAAGATGACAGTAGCCATAAGTAGAAAGCATCACATTTTCCATTCATATGCGATCTATTCATCATTCAACATCAGAATAGTAGAAATGTAAAACATGAAAAGATAAAAGGTGACAGGAGTTTAGATCAATCCACATCACTTATATATTAATCCACAGATCAAATTGCAGATCAAAACAGACAACGATCTAGTATCACTATGTCCAGTAATCACTCTCCATGAATATTTTGTCATGATGTTATCTCTTACATGCACAATTATTCTATTTATAGGCTTGCACCTTTACATTCAAGGTCCACTTCTAACAAAATTCTAACTAACTTAACCACTAAGGATCAATATTCCGAAGAACTGGTCAATAAGTACAAAACATGACATTTAAATATCAAAACATGGACTATTTTCTGCCTATCGTGCTATCTTTGCCTTGCGTGGTGCCACGTGAGTATGCGTAGCATCCTAGATGATGCGCAACTCACTTACCCTCAACCCCTTGCCAACAGCCCCCCAACACAGTCTTGTGGCTTGTCCTTGAACCACGTCAGATGGACCTAGTGCATGCAACATCCTGAAGTGCATAAAAATTCTCATATGAAACAATGTGCTACTTATATGAACTTGCTGAATTTTCGCAATTAGATGCGACTGCCTCCTCCATCTAACGGTGCCATCGTGCTCCTGCATCCATAAATATTAGCTGTTGAATGTCTCTAGATTTGCTGTCACTCTTCGGGAAGATTTTTATTGCTTGCCAATTGTCTGTAGATGCAAATTGTGAAGCCAGTCCTGCTTTGGCACCCTTGTCCTTCCTTGCATTCAGGCTCAACCCGGGCTACCCGAGGTCAAACCGATTCCCTATTCCTGGAGACTTAGTCAAGTGGGGAAAGAAATTTGTCCCCATCTGGATTCCTCATGGGTATATTAGTCTGCATCTCAACTTGACTAGGATAAATATAGCTAAGGATGACCTTGGTAGATAGCCGACATACTTGCAGCTTCTTCTTCAATTTCCGCTGAGAAAGCATTCTCACTCATAGTCTTCCCCGTATCAAATGTAGCCTGCATTTTCCCTTATATGGCCACTATCTTACACAGCTTAGCTTCCTTCAACTACCCAACCCAACCCTTCTACAACTTTGCACAGTGCATCTTCGCCTAATTCTCTTCACTCGGCTGCCGACCCTCTGCTTATAACACCATCTTCATTTCAGATTCCATCGTGGATCTCTCGGTTGCATCATTATGACTAAATCATTCATTTATGTGCCAAATACACTGTCGATTCTGCCACCCCACCTCTTGGATCTGCTATCATTAGACCTCACATCACAAAGTGTCGTCAGTCACCTACTTTGATAGCCGTTATTGAGTATTGATGTGATGTCTAGTCACCATCACAGTTTTTGCCGTACAATGCAAGCCACTTACTCTTACACGACGACCTCCTGTCGCACAACCCTTTCTATTTTTAGATGCAGTCCATTTTCTTGGTGCATCCCCTTTTTCTTGGTGTATCCCCATCCCCTTAGCGCATCCCCATCTTGGCATGCAACCTTTTCTGTTCTCGGTTGCAACCCCTTTCTCTTGGAACAATCACAGCCTCTTTGTATATATCCTTTTCATTCTTTGCACAACAACTCAAGTAGTGAGAGGTGTTGTCTGGCTACTTATATATTGACTACTCTTTAACTAGCGCTGAGTTTTCCTCTATCGCAACCCTTCAGTGGTTGTGACAGATCCTTCTAACAATGCTAATGACTCCTACTCTTGTGCAGCCCCTTCTGGTGCACCCTTCCACTTTCTGTCTACCCTACCTCTACCTATACTTTGTATCTTTCTTGTTCTATCCTCGTTCTTGTGTCCTTCTACCTCTTTTTTTTTCCCGCTACCTCAGGCGTAGCACGGTCCTCCCCTTGTTCAATGGGGCTTCAAGTGGATTCCATTCAAAAGCTTTGGCAGTACCGCACCATCTAACTACTGTAATTGAAATGCACCCCTAGAGGTAATAGAGTTAACAAGATGAGGACCTAACCAGTGCATCTATAGCTTACCCAAATGCTTCAAGAACTTGTTGTCGTATAGCAGCACCAAATCCCCTTGCTGATTTTTTTGTTCTTTATGTGGCAATCATGCCACGCCTTATGTCGGTATTTCTCAACACATTGATGGAAACCCACAATGAAATGGTCTTCATCGAGTTGTATCAGTTGTACTACGTGCTCCTCTAGTGCAACATCATCATCCATTTCGTTCGTAGCAACAATGTGCAGACTAGGAACAATGTATTCCATAGGAATAACTGCCTCTTGCCCATATACCAATTTGAACGGTGTTTTCACTGTCAATATCTTTCATGTGGTGCGATAGGCCCACAACACTGCAGGAATATTTAGATCCCAGTCATCTTGGTTAGTGTTACATACCTTGGTAAGTGCGTGCTCCAATATTTTGTTGAATGCCTCCACTGTTCCATTTGCCTATGGATGATATGGTGTACTTTTCTTGTGTTGAACTTGCAATTCTTCTGTCAGTGCTCTTACTGAGCAGTTGATAAAATGACTACCATGATCACTCATCAAAATTCTTGGGCACCCAAACTATGTCACAATATTCTCGAATAGAAATTTGGTTGCTGTCGCAGCAGTACAGTCCACAACTGGTGCAGCCTCTGTCCATCTCGTCAGATATTCCATCATAGTGATTATGTAGTGTGCACTAGTTCTTTTTCTAGGCTGATGGATCGGACCCACAAATTCTAACACCCATTTATAAAAAGGTTTCAAAGTTACCTGGGGTACGAGTGGCATCTCATCCCGCCGCGATGGTTTTCCAATGCGTTGACAGACATCGTAGCTACGCGCATAACCTGCTGCATCATTATGAAGAGTGGGACACCAAAGCCCTGCGTGAAGCACCTTCGACGTGGTAGTGCATCATCCATAGTATCCCGTGGCTATTCTGTCATACGCGTTTTCCAAAATTTTCCCTTGTTCATGCGGGAGGACACATCATCGCAAAAGTTCATCAGGTCTCATCTTATACAAGTGTCCAGCAATCAATTGAAAATTAGAAGCTTTAACCACAAACTGCTTCTTTTGACTCATGGAAAGTTCTTCTGGTACGACTCCCATTGCTAAGAATTGGATTATTGGAGCATAATGGTCATCTTCCATGTTAACTCGAAACAACTGCACATCAGGCAGTCCATCTTCAATGTTAGTAGGTTCCTCACCCATCTCAATTATGGACAAATAATTAGGGCCAACATTCAAGCGACCCGGCTTCACGATGATCTTAAAATCAAATTCCTAAAATAGGAGTAGCCATCTGCATATCTTCCCCCCCAACACAAGCTTATTAACTAGATACTTCAAAGCCAAATGGTTAGTAAACATCTTGAAGTGACCTCCTAGAAGATAGGGCCTGAATTTCTGTAGCGCATAAACCATTGCTAGCCCTTCACGCTCCGTGGTTGTATAATTCTTCTCTACGAATGATAACTTCTGACTTGCAAAAGCAATAGGGTGATCCAAGTCGCCGTCGCCTGGCTGCGTGAGCACTACTCGTAGCGTAATAGTGTTACCACCTAAGTTGTACTTAGTGGTTTTCTATCAAGTGAGCCTAGTGAACCGGACAGGGATAACTTGTTCGGACTTCAGAGGACCTATGGAAGTACTTC
>LPNX010436014.1:142205-184039 GCA_001517045.1 Pseudotsuga menziesii | reverse complement strand
ACTTTGTCATGTTCTATATTTGGCTTTGAATTCTGCCATGGATAGACCATATTACAAATTGCAAAGCATAGTGAATGGGAGGGTTGGAAAGCTTTTAGGCTTGATCCATAGTGAGTGGTTCAACTGTAGCCACTTATCCATAGTATGGTTACAACTGTTACAAAACCTTTTGACTGATTAGATGAATTTTGAAGAAAAGGTAGACATCCATAACCTAGTTATGGAGGGATTAACTAAGTTTGTGGGCCAATATATATATATTTGTACAAAGACAAACTATATATAGTGCGGTGGGGATCTATCATTAATTTTTTGGGAGTATATATACAAAATTTGGGTGTTATTGATGATTATGAGGTTCAAATTTGCAAAGTTTAATAAAAGTATTCCAAATATTGAAGTGATCTGTAGTAGTCTGTTCTAATTATACTTTATTTCTTGTTCACAATTGTGGATGCATTAACCAAAAAAATATGAGAGAAGGGTGCATGGGCACAGGCCATGGATAGAGGGTTGAATATGGTGACAATCAATACATATCTAACTGTAGGACCTACAATCGCATACAAAATCTCAACATATACCATTCTATATATTAAAGGTGAGGGTGAGATATCTACATACCAAATTAATATGAATTAGATTCTTCTCTAGAACATATAAATATGGTATATAAACCACTTGGAAAGGAAAATACAGAGGTGCAGTATATATGCTAGTTTATTTGAAGTTGCAATTACTTGTGATAATAGAGGAGGCACAAATGTATGAGAATGGGACCTTAGCGAGTATATACATAAGGTTTCTAGCCGATGCACACATCTGTGCTTATGAAGACCCATTGGCCTATGGGAGATATATCTGTTTCAATCAGATAATCAGTAATGCAGAAGATGTAGTCAATCTAGCACAGAGCTCGTGACACTTGATATAGTTTCCTAATTTGTACAAAGAAATTACATTTTATTCTTCTTGGGTTATTATAATCACCATAGATTCTATAAATCTTCAATATTTGAACTTTTTTCTTGGGTTTTCTCCTCAGTGACATTTATTGCTTGATAACGAAACTAATCATTAAATTCTATTCATATTTTGGTAACAGATTTGAAGACTCAACGGTATACCAACGACGTTTGAGTAATAAGAAGCTAATTGGATTAATTCTTGTATATGGAAATCATGCAACCCTAAGTAGAGAGATGTAAGGGAAGGGGGTTTTGTCCTATGTTTATAGAAATTTATCGACTCTCATAGCATTGAGACAAAGTAGTTTGTAGTGTCCCCAAAAATTGAATTTTTTTTTTTTAATTAGGCTATTAAAAACTTCCTTTACAGAACATTAATTAACTTGCGGAAACTATACTGCACACTTCATGTACCACTTTCTACTTGTAAGCTGTTCTCATGTCCTGTCATTTACTTTCAGTCATTATTATTAGTGCATTTTACTTACGATGTCATGATTCTGTTTATTAACTATTCTCATGTTTATTCATTACGGTCGATGTACTAATTATTTGGATGAATGCCTCTGTTACTTCTGCGCATGATTACTTGTTATTTATTAAGTTCTGACTTAACCTTTTTTGTGGTAAAAAAGTGGGTGGAGTGGTGGGACTCGTTCTCCCATGATGGTCTGAGAGGTAAATTATTCACTTGACTTGCAAAATTACTTAGTTCTTTGAACTAAGGCACCTATTTTATCCTGTATGCAGATTGTACTTAACGACAAAGATTTAAAGAGCGCTAAACAAATTGATTGCTAGCATACCTACTATTCGTTATTATACTTCATTCCGGACTCAGATTATAGCGACGTGAAATTACTTCTTTCAATATTTTCTTCACGTAGTTAAAATCACCTATATCGTATATTTAGTCCATTATGTAATCATACTTCGGTCTATTCAATGATAAATATTAACATGTCCTTTGATTTTGTTTGCAGGTTATATATTGGATTATTGATCAGACTTTGATCTTAATATAGGTAAATATATTACCATGGCATACTTTGTATGCCATGGTTCTTATGCTTGAGACTTGTGACAAAGAGGAGACAAGTCCTAAAATTTAAACCTAGGGTTTACGTGTTATTTAAATTACCTAAACCTTATGACTGAACTATGGACTAGCGCATACCATGTATGAACTATGTTTTAACAAACATTGTATTAATATAAGAACTGTGATAGTGTAGGGTGGAAAAAATATAGCATATGGTTGCACCATATGTTAAATGGGCTTAAGCTTTTGCATGGTAAATGAAGTCCAACATAATGCAACGAAGCTTAACTAAGGAAGAGTGGGTTTGGAATTTCGATAGTGGTTACCAGCTGGTTCCATTAATGCACCTTGGTTTTCATGGTAGCCCAAGCTTAGGGCTTGGATCACAATTCATTTTGGTCATTTCGTTTGGGTTTGTGGAGAAATGGGGTCTCGGCTTTGTGTTGCGAAGGAGACTACGCCTTGGTGATGAGGGTAAGCTTCATTTGGTTTCATGACTACATTTTATGTTTGGTTTCATGGCTCCTTCGTAGTTATACTTCTCAACCCTGTCGTGTTTGGTTGTGGTTGCAGGTGGAAGGGTAACGAAGGTGGGGTGGCTCCATACTTCGCTGTAGGCTCCAATGTGTTGCAAAAGTGGCCATGGTAAGCCTGCTATATTTAAGTGAAGCTTGTCACTTCTCAGCTTGGGGTAGAATTGGGTTATCGTTTCTAAAGGGGTTTTACTGTGGGAACTCAAATTGCCTTCAGGCCTATGTAATAGACTTGGGTTTTTAATGTATTATCGTGGTGTTTTCATTTTGGTTGTGGAGTAAAACTAGTGCTCTCACTGGATCTATGTATTTCAATTAGTTATGTAAATCACTATTTTGGTTTTGGGATTTATAGCCATGGGCTGCACCATTGCTTGCAATGGTGCCATAGCCCATTAGCATGCCTGTGTAAACCTCGTTCTCGGCCTTTAATGGTGACTGTATAAAAAGACTTTTGTAAATTTTGTTGTAAATAGATATATGTATCGTTTTTATATGATGGTAATGGTTAATTTTGATATACTGTGCATACGATTTCCTTCTGCATTTTTTTTAAAGTATTGTATTCAAATAGACCTGGAGTTTGTAAGAGGCATTCTCTTAATCGGATGCTTTGTGTATAATTTGGGATTATTTATTGCTTAGCTATGATTATTTTGCAACACATGGGTAAATCCATGCCATGTATGGCTTTGGAACTTCCCAGGGTTGTTGCGCCAGCTTGAATGGTTACATTTATTATTGATTATTTTTGTTATTATGTATGTGGAACATGTGGGAAGCCATGGGGAAAGACCCATGAATGCTATCATTACTATAGGTTTCATTCTTAATGGTCTGTGTAATTAGCAAATTTTGGCCGAGACCGTGTTAAAGCTTAGGTGCCAGTGCTAAGGTCTTGCGACCTCGCTGTAGCGAGGAGTATTTGTGATAAATAACATTTTAATGTTTTTATCAGAAGCTTTGTGGTTGTTATAACATCTCCCACATGTGTTAGTATAGCGTGAACTGTGGTAAATATAGAATGATCTACATGATTTGAATACTGGTCATTGCCTATGTAAAAACTATGGACAGTCAGATATTATGATGAGGGTTTTTAATAAAAGAATGATTACTGTTTATTACAAAACTGTAAGGATATTAATAGTAATAAGAAACTATGGCATGGTGTTGTATTTTGACTTACTGTGTATGTATTTTATAATGTATATTTTATTTATTCTTGTAATTTGTATTTATAACCCACAGGGGTTGATATCGTGACCTCTGTGTAAAATTATGGGTTTCCATTTTTACTTGGTTAATATTATGTAATGGTTGTTCGTAGAGTTAGATGGGACTTTTGAATGGTTTATGATTATGAAATGTATGACTGTCATATTAGGATTGTGGATTATAACAATGAGTTAAGGAAATGAATGCGATACTTGATTAAGATATTTATACTCTGGGTTTTATATATGTGAACATAGTTTGGATATTGGACCACATGGATGGTCACAATGCCTCCTATGTTCTTTTAATTATGATGATGTTTATTTAAATGGAAATGTTTTAATATTAGTTTGTATTTAAGGAGGCAGACCTTGGAAGGTATTTAATGGCTTAATTTTAACTTTGATTTAATGTAGAACATTTAATTTATTCTTTAGATTATACCTAGTGTATTTAGTAGCTTAGCTTATAGACTATTTATATAATTGTTTGTATATATATACTTATATATATTTAATCTCTTACTTATGAACTAGTTTTTAATTAAAATTAAAAACAAGCCTCTGCTGACAAATGAAATATGTCAGCAGAGTAGATAAAGCCTAGAGAACGATTATAAAATTACTGGGAACAAAACCTAGTTTATGCTTGATCCAATAAATTAGTACAAGAATTAAAACTAGGGTGTATAACCCTTGATAAAAAATTATATATAAATAAACCCTGTAGAAGTAAATTGATGACTAAACCCTAGGTAAATTTGATATAGGAAAACAACTTACAACCTCGGGTTAATATTTAAAATACAGATCCTAGCAGAATTTAACCAACATATCGGTCACATAGGGTTAGGAAATGCATTATAATAATTTACCTAGCATATACAATATTCAGTCTAGAAAATTGGAATAGATAATCTAGGGCTACATACCTGTAACTTGAAGCTCTATTAATGGCTGGACCTGCACACTCAAATAACCAACATTAACAATTCAGTGCAGATCTGACCTCTATTTTTGTTTATGACCAAATCACTTGGGAACTACCACGTTCCACCTAACCATGACCCGAGACTGTTCCTGGTTTAAATCCAGACCCCCCCTGAGCTGGACTCCAACATGCAAGTATATTAGATTTCCTAAGGTAGGGTTTCTTAAATGGTATTCAGTTCTGAGTAATTTCTCCTTTTCTTTGTAAGAAAAATTTCTTCAAGAAATCACTTGAGAGCAAAACAAGCAGAAATAATAATTCTCCAAGATAAAAATTAGAACCCCAAACCTTTCCTTGGCTTGAGTCTTCATAGACAGACTTTTCAGTCTAAGGGACAGTTAAATCAAGAAATCTTGGTTTCTTGATTTAACCCTTTTCCATTACATTGGGTTAATTATTAAATAATTTAACTTAGGAAATTTCTACTAGTTCCTAGTTGGACTTTCATAGATATTATACTATTTATTCATCATTTATAATAAATAATAATTGATGGAGCTCTTCTTCTTTCTTTCATTCATTTATATATTTAATTCTTTATACCTTTCATGTATAAAGCACATAATAATATAACACTTTGTTAACATTTGTCTTTGGGCATCATATACCATCATCCTTAGACTTAATGACACTTCTTCTTTAAGGTCATGTAGGTAGATGGTTTTAGGTCTACTAGGATAGGAAACTCTAAAACATCCTTGCATGTTGGATTTCCCTCATATAACGTGGTAGCTCTCCAGTACTTGATGAGAATACAAAAATTCAAAATTTCATTTAATCACTTATAAATAAGTATGATGAGATCAATATTTTTATCAATATTTTTTCACTTGGAATTTATTAAATTATTTTCAGTAACCCCTAGCGCTTACCAGAGCCCATATTTAACGCCGTAACAGGGAGTTACAATTCAGTGCAATTCGAGAGCTCTTCGCTCAAAACTAATGCTAGGATGTACTTGTACGATACAACTAGGGATACAATGGCCAAGGATCTGATGCTCTAGAGCTTATGCTCAACATCAACGTGGAAGGATACAAGGCTTATGCCCAACACATCCAATTATCTTTTCATGTGTTCCAGAGCTTCTCGCTCAACATAAAGGTAAGTACTCATGTGCTCCAAAGCTTCTCGCTCAACACAAATAATCAATCACTCAAGTGCTCCAGAGCTCCTCGCTCAACACAAAACATCTCATCAACCATGTGCTTCAGGGTCCACAGCCAACACCAACAAGCATATACGTACATCATCAATAATTGGCTTATGCCCAATATATAAAACAAATCATCATGTTCATATGCAGTGGGGTCTTTGACCCAATATAATAATAAACATCAAGATAATCATCATAATCAATAGGCACATGCCTATAAGTGTTAGGTCCAAAATTCAGGATATTACATCCCTCCCCACTTAGAACAACACCGTCCTTGGTGTTCTAGGGACTCAAGATGATATCATGAAACAAGGTGGGGTAAACCTTTCTCATGGTGGCCTCATTCTCCCAAGTAGCTTCATCAACCTCAAAGTGATTCCATTGCACTTTCAATTGGACCATGGTGCCCTTCTAAAGCTACACCTCTCTCTTGTCCAGTATATGAGTAGGCTCAGGGCCAAACTCCCCTTCAGGTTCCACCTGTAATAGGAACCAATCAACAACATGTTTAGTATCATAAACATATTTCTTTAATAAATATGCATGGAAAACATTGTGGACTCTTACATGTGTGGGAAATTCTAGTTCATAAGCCACTGGCCCTTTCTTGGCTAGTATTTCAAAAGGTCCGCAAAATCTAGGTGCTAACTTACCGCACCTACCCAAGCTCAACGAGCTTCATTTGGATTTTACTTTCAAGTAAACATGATCACCTATTTGAAAGTCCTTATATTTTCTTTTTTGGTCCGCGTAACTTTTATGGCGGTCCCGTGCTTCTTTAAGGTTCACCTGGACCTTGGTAACCAATTGTTCCAAGTCCATCAACAAATTAGGCCCTAACATGAGACGATCCACCGGGATATCCCAAGTAACTGGTGTTCTACATTTCCGTCCATAGAGTACCTCAAAGGGACTCATCTTGGTGGAAGTATGATAACCATTTCTATACACAAACTATGCGAGGTGCAGATAATCCTCCCACTTCATGGGATTGTTCATGACATACATTCTGAGCATGTCCTCAACAATTTTGTTTACTCTCTCTGTCTGCCTGTCTATCTGATGTAGTGCTAAAGTTCAACTGCATCTCCAGTGCAAAGAATAAAGATCTCAAAAAAATTCCTGTAAACTTAACATCTCGATCCGAGATAATTTCCTTGGGTATCCCATGCAATTTAAATATATCTTTCAAGAAGATATCAACAATGTTCATGACCTTACAGGTTGGCTTCATAGGAATGAAGTGTGCTACCTTCAACAACTTGTCGATGACCTCAAAAATATAATAATTTTGCTTCTTACTTTTTGGTAAACTATTGATAAAGTCCATAGTAATGACCTCCCACTTCCATTCCGGAATGGGAAATGACTACAACAATCCTACAGGATGTTGATGCTCAACTTTGACTAGTTGGCATTCCTGACATTTCACAATAAACTTTGCAATGGCGGCCTTTAACTTAGGCCAGAAAAAGTGTCTCTTGACAACAGATATCATCTTTTGATATCCTGGGTGCCCTGAGTAGGGTTCCTGATGAAATTTATGAGGATGTTGGACCAAAGGTCCCCTCCTTTTGGAACATACAAGCGATCCTTGGACCATAGCAATCTAGATTCATCTACCTTGTACTCTTTTTGTTGTTGAAACAACCTTTCCTCCTGGAATTTCTTGAGGATTTCCACATATAAGGGGTCAACTCCGTTGGCCTCTCTAATCCTCTCATGCAAATCTGCATTGGCTTGACTCAAGGTCACCTCATAAATCATATGAGTTCATCAGCTCAAAGCATCGGAAACCTTATTCTTTTTTCCCTTAATTTGATTTAGCTCGAAGTGGTACTCGTTGAGGAAAGCCAACCATCTGGCTTGCCTCGCATTCAAATCCAGTTGATCAAATAAATATTTGAAACTCATATTGCTTGTCTTCAGAAGGAAATTCCATCCCATGAGGTAGTTCCTCCACATCCTCAAAGCATCGATGACGACCTATAACTCAAGATCGTGTGTAGGGTAATTTTGCTCATGATCTTTTAACTTTCACGATTCATAACAAATTGTGTGATCATTCTGCAATAGGAATCCTCTAAGTCCTTCCTTGCTTGCATCTATGCAAACAACGAAATCCCCATCGAGATTTTCAATTCGTAACACCGGTGCCATCATCAAAAGATGCTTAATCTTTTAAAATATTTCTTCACATTTAGCGGTCCATAAGAACTTACTTGCTTTCTTTTGCAAAGCAGTCATGGGGCAAGCGATTCTTGAGAATTTCTCAATGAACTTTCGATAATATCTGACTAATCCCAAGAATGACCTAATGTCAGTGACACTACTAGGTTTAGATCAATCCTTTATGGATTTAATATTTTCTAAGTCCATAGCTATCCCTATCTCAGAGATATTGTGACCTAGATACTATATCTGTGGTTTGTAAAATTCACATTTACTAAACTTAGCATAAAGCTGGTGTTCTCTCAACACTTGTAGTACTATGCGAAGGTGTTCTTTGTGTTCTTATTTATTCTTTGAATAAACTAGTATGTTGTCTATAAATACTAAGACAAACTTATCCAGATACCTACTGAATATGTTGTTCATCATACACATAAAGTTTGCAGGTTCATTGGTTAACCTGAACGGAATCACTACAAACTTGTAGTGCCTGTACCGTGTATGAAAGGTGATTTTGTGAATATCTTTGTCGTAAATCCATACCTGATGGTACCTAGATCACAGGTCAATATTTGAAAATATTTTGGCTCCTCCCACCTGATCGAACAAGTTATCGATCCTATGGAGTGGGTAACGGTTCTTGATAGTCATTTTGTTCAACTGTCGGTAATCGATGCACATTTGCATCGTACCGTCTTTCTTCTTTACAAACAAAATCGGTCCTCCCCAAGGGGACACACTGGGTCGGATATACCCTTTCTCTATCAACTCCTGCAACTGCAGTTTGAGTTCCACCAACTCAGGTGCACTCATGCATTAAGGGTCTTTGGAGGCTGGAACTGATCCTGGGGTCAGTTCGATGGAAAAATCTAGGTCTCGTTTCGGAGGTAATATGGGAATTTCCTTGGGAAACACATCCTTGAATTCTTCAATAATGAGGAAGTCTTCTATGCGTTGTTCCCTATCCGACTCTATGTCTTAGATATTTACTGCAAACAACTTGCAGCC
This sequence comes from Pseudotsuga menziesii, assembly GCA_001517045.1. NCBI lineage: Eukaryota > Viridiplantae > Streptophyta > Pinopsida > Pinales > Pinaceae > Pseudotsuga > Pseudotsuga menziesii. Next base: position 174,949 of record LPNX010436014.1, on the reverse strand, counting down.
TTTTTTAACACATTTTTTTGCTTGTAAGGCATATATTTGTCTTACAAAAACTTTCTTTGGAATGCCCTGAACCTTCACTTGGTTCCCTAGGCTATCAATACAAAAGATAAACTTGTGCAAAAAATCGAGCATGACATGGCGTTGTTCCAGCCAGTCCATGCCGATAAGTACATCATACGATCCTAAAGGTAGGATGTTCAGGTTCACTTTCATAAGAAAACCATTCAGGTTTACCTCACATTCTTTAACAATTTCTGAAACTTTCCATTTCGTATTGGTGGCTAGCTATACCATCCAAGGTTTATCATGCTTAAATTTGCCTAGTTTTCCTATATCAACAATTTTAGGTGCAACATAGCTCTGGTAAGCACCGAGATCAATAAGTATTGAAACATAAGTGTTCAAGATATTACCTTCTATGTCAACCATCGTAGCTTGATGATATGCCTGTCGGCCATCCAATGCTGTATAGATCCGAGGTGTTCGAGCTATGTCCTCGACAGTTGGTTCTTCTTGTAAGCTGTGCAAGATTCCATCGGTCTTATTCTTACAATATTGGGTATAATGAGACCTGCTGCATTTCTAGCACTTGATCTGTAGCGGGGTAGCATTGGCTCCACTTGCTACTGGTTTGTTAACATTAGCAGCTGGTACGTAAGGATTTGTACTAGATCTATTAAAGTTCTTGTTCACTCGAAAGCTATTATTTTGCTTTCTGTATGGCTGTGGGTGGGACCCAAGTTTGAGGTTATCATAGAAGTTCTTAGACTTGTGTTAGTTCCAGTTCAGGTTCTGCTGCCTCAACTATCCATGCTCATAACAAATCCTATCTTTGTGTAGTGTGGTATCCAAAGTATTAGGCATGTTGAATTCAATCCTGTCCTGAAAATTGGGAGGAAGACATCCTAGGAACTGCTGGATATTTAGTTTTTCTTCTTTGATGTACGATACATAATGCAATAGATCTAGAAATATGTTAACAAACACGTCCATAGTCATGCATCCCATGTGTAGTTCATGAAACTCTTTCACTTTTCGGTCAAAGAACCTTTTCGACATATATTTTTCTTGGAAAAGCTTTCGGAAAGTATCCCAACATATTTCCCGCAACTCATCTTTCTCGGTGTGTTTTAAATCCCTCCACCATCTTGCTGCATTACCATTTAAGTTATAGATGGAAAGCTGAGACTTCATCTCACTTGAATAATTATGAACCTGGAAATAATTACTCATGCCCAGTAGCCATTCTTTAGCCTTCTCCCCAGTGTTTACTTCACCTTCATAGGTTGGGGCTCTTATCTTTCGAAACTCTCCCTGAAGACTGTCATTGCTTCTTTGCTTCTTTCTTTGGGGAGAAAGAGAGTCATCACTGGAAGGAATGTGATGATCTCCTTTTGGTGCTTCAGTGCTGTGTTCTTATTTTTCCTCTCCTCTTGGGCTGCTGGCCCGTTTTAGGTAAGGTTCTCTTTTGGGACTATTTGTGGACTGGGTATGTTTACCCTGCGAGCTGCCTCCCATCATATTTCTTAGTAGTGCTTCATTTATAGCTTGATGTTCTTTCCTTTCGTTCAAACTGTCTTCTCTGAGACTTAGAAATTTTTCTTGAAGACTATGTATAGTCTTCAAAATATCAGAATTTAGCTCCACCACCAGTTCTCCTTCTAGGGTGGGGGTATTCATTCTACCTGGCCGGCTGTTATCTCCCCTAGTGTTCATAAACTGAACTGTTCCTGTAAAAATTCCTGTAACAACAAATTTTTTTAATAACATGAAACATTTCTGTTAGAAACCAAAATTTAATATTATACTTTATTTTCTCTGCGGTGATAGCTTGGTGCACCCATAGGTCTCTTAGTATTCAAACTAGGCTTTGATACCACTTGTAATGTCCCAAAAAATTGAAAATAAAAAATTTATTAGGCTAATAAAAACTGCCTCTATGGAACATTAATTAACTTGCAGAAACTATACCGTACACTTCATGTACCACTATCTACTCGCAAGCTGTTCTTACATTCTGTCATTTACTTTCAGTCATTATTATTAGTGCATTTTACTTACGATGTCATTATTCTATTTATTAACTATTCTCATGTTTATTCATTACGGTCGATGTACTAATTATTTGGATGAATGGCTCTGTTACTTTTGCACATGATTACTTGTTATTTATTAAGTTCTGACTGAACTTTGTTTGTGGGAACAAAGTGGGTGAAGTGGCGAGACTTGTTCTCCCATGATGGTCTGAGAGGTAAAGTATTCACTTGACTTGCAGGCTTACTTAGTTCTTCGAATTAAGGCACCTCTTTTATCTTGTATGCGGATTATACTTAACGATAGGGATTTAAAGAGCACTAAACAAATTGATTAATAGCATGCCTACTGTTCATTATTATACTTCATTCCGGACTCCACTTATAGCGAGGTGAAATTACTTCCTTCATTATTTTCTTCACGTAGTTAAAATCGCCTATATCGTATATTTATTCCATTATGTAATCATACTTCGGTTTATTCAATGATAAGTATTAACATGTCCTTTGATTTTGTTTGCAGGTTATATATTTGATTATTGATCAGACTTTGATCTTAATAGGTAAATATATTACCATGGCATACTTCGTATGCCATGGTTCTTATGCTCGAGACTTGTGACAAAGAAGAGACAAGTCCTAAACTTTAAACCTAGGGTTTACATGTTATTTAAATTACCTAAACCTTATGACTGGACTATGGACTAGCACATACCATGTATGAACTATGTTTTAACAAAAAATGTATTAATATAAGAACTGTGCTAGTGTAGGGTGGCGAAAATATAACATATGGTTGCACCCTATGTTAAATGGGTTTAAGATTTTGCATGGTAAATGAAGTCCACGATAATGCAACAAAGCTTAACTAAGGAAGAGTGGGTTTGGCATTTCGATAGTGGTTACTAGCTGGTGCCATTAATGCACCTTGGTTTTCATGGCAGCCCAAGCTTAGGGCTTGGCTCATGATTCAGTTTGGTCATTTCGTTTGGGTCTGTGGAGAAATGGGGTCTCAGCTCTGTGCTGCAAAGGAGACTATGCCCTGGTGATGAAGGTAAGCTTCATTTGGTTTCATGACTGCATTTTATGTTTGGTTTCATGGCTCCTTCGTAGTTATACTTCTCAACCCTGGCATGTTTGGTTATGGTTGCAAGTGGTAGGGTAATGAAGGTGGGGTGGCTCCATACTTCGTTGTAGGCTCCAATGTGTTGCAAAAGTGGCCACGGTAAGACTGCTATATACAAGCGCAGCTTGTCTCTTCTCGGCTTGGGGTAGAACTGGGTTATCGTTGCTAAAGGGGTTTTACTGTGGGAACTCAAATCGTCTTTGGGCCTGTGTAATAGACTTGGGTTTTTAATGTATTAGCATGGATTTTTCATTTTGGCCGTGGAGTAAAACTAGTTCTCTCACTGGCTCTGTGTATTTCTTTTTAGTTATGTAAATCGTTATTTTGGTTTTGGGATTTATAGCCATGGGCTACACCATTGCTTGCAATGATGCCATAGCCCATTCGCACGCCTGTGTAAACCTCATTCTCGGCCTTTAATGGCAACTGTGTAAAAATACTTTGGTAAATTCTGTTGTAAATAGATATAGGTATCATTTTTATATGATGATAATGGTTAATTTTGATATACTATGCATACAATTTCCTTTCGTGTTTTTCTTAAAGCATTGTATTTAAATAGAGCTGGAGTTTGTAAGAGGCATTCGCCTAATCAGATTCTCAGTGTATAATTTGGGATTATTTATTGCTTAGCTGTGATTATTGCACAGCGCATGGGTAAATCCATGCCATTTATGGCATTGGAACTTCCCAGGGTTGCTGCGCCAGCTTGAATGGTTACATTTCTTATTGATTCGTTTTGTTATTATGTATGTGGAACATGTGGGAAGCCAGAGGAAAGACCCACGACTTCTATCATTACTATAGGTTTCATTCTTAATGGTCTGTGTAATTAATAAATTTTGGCCCAGGCCGTGTTAAAGCTTAGGTGTTGGTGCTAAGGTCTTGCGACCTCGCTGTAGCGAGGAGTATTTGCGATAAATAGCATTTTGATGTTTTTATTAGAAGCTTTGTGGTTGTTATAATATTGCTCGCATGCATTAGTATAGCACGACTTGTGGTAAATATAGAACGATCTATAGGATTTGAATCCTGGTTGTTGCCTATGTAAAAACTATGGACTATTAGATATTATGATGAGGGTTTTTAATAAAAGAACGATTACTGTTTATTACAAAACTGTAAGGCTGTTAATAGTAATAAGAAACGATGGCAGGGGGTTGTATTTTGACTTACTTTGTATGTGTTTTATAATGTGGATTTTATTTATGCCTGCGACTTGTATTTATAACCCACACAGGTTAATATCGTGACCTCTGTGTAAAATTAAGGGTTTCCATTTTTAGTTGGTTAATGTTATGGAATGGTTGTTCGTAGAGTTATATGGGGATTTTGAATGGTTTATGATTATGAAATGTATGAATGTCATATTAGGATTGTGGATTATAACAATGAGTTAAGCAAATGAATGTGATAGTTGATTAAGAGATTTGGACTATCGGTTTTATATATGTGCACAAAGTTTCAATATTGGACCACATGGATGGTCACGATGCCTCCTTTGTTCATTTAATTATGGTGATGTTTATTTAAATGGAAATTTTTTAATATTAGTTTGTATTTAATGAGGCAGACCTTGGAAGGTCTTTAATGGCTTAATTTTAACTTTGATTTAATGTAGAACATTTAATTTATTCTTTAGATTATACCTAGTGTATTTAGTAGCTTAGCTTATCGACTATTTATATATTTGTTTGTATATATATACTTATATATATTTAATCTCTTATGGACTAGGTTTTAACTAAAACTAAAAACAAGCCTTTGCTGACAAATGAAATATGTCAGTAGAGTAGATAAATCCTCGAGAACGATTATACAATTACTGGGAACAAAACTTAGTTTATGCTTGATCCAATAAATCAATACAGGAATTAAAACTAGGTTGTAGAACCCTTGATAAAAATTTATTAATGAATAAAACCTATAGAAGTAAACTGATGAATAAACCCTAGGTAAATATGTGTAATGTCCCCAAACATAATTTTTTTTTATAGGCTATTAAAAACTACCTAGATGGAACATTTTTCACTTGCGGAACTCTATCGTAGACTTTATGTACCTCTATTTATTCGTAAGCTATCCTTATGTTCGGTCTTTTACTTCGAGTCATTATTTTTAATGTATTTTACTTATGATGTTGTAGTGTTGTTTACAACTTAGCAATTATGTTTACACTTTTGTCGATTATGTGTCATCTGTGGATTTATATGCTTTGTCCTTTCTGCATAGTTGCACTTGTTAATTATCGCATCCTAACTTAACTTTGTTGGTGGAAACAAAGTGGGTGGAGTGGTAGGACTCGTTCTCCCATGACGGTTTGAGAGGTAAAGGTGTTTACTTGTTTACAGGATTACTTAGTTCTCTGAACTAAGGCACCTATTCTATTTCACATGCAGTTCATACTTTGCGACATGATCTAAAAGAACATACCGCTAGTGGACCACGTGTTCCTTTACTGCCTTTGATTTATAACAGTTATACATCCCATACTCGTTAATTTAACTATTACTATTGAATTCCTGTTCAGTACTTATGCTTGCTTATGGTCCTGTAACTTTTTATCTCATATCTCGGTATTAATTATGGTTATGCTTAGTTTATTAAAACTATTAATACTTCTTATGTTTTTTTTTCGGTTTTGCAGGTTAAATATGTGGCCTTCAAAACCAGGCCATTGATTTCTATGAGGGTTAAAGTATTTAACATGGCATATTACATATACCATGTTCACTAAACATAATCTTAGTGCTTAATCGAATGGTGTTAAGTTTATGGGTTAATTCCTAAGATTCACATGTTATTAGGACTTAAACCTATGGTACCTACATTATAATATTACATAAGTCTTGGGGTTGACTTAAAGCTAGCGCAGACCATAATGGACTCTACACTGAAACCTTATCCTTATATTAACCTTGCTATAATGCATACGGTGTAATGTTCATGGTGATATGAAACAGGGTGGCGATATAGCATAAGGTAGAACCATATGGTAACAGGGTTTAAGCCTATGCATGGAGGGTGGTATTAAACGATACCTTGCAACAAACCTTGACTATGGAGAGTGGGTTTGATAAATCGTTAATGGAATCTAGCTGGTGCATTCAATGCTCTTGGAAAAATGTGACAGCCCCAAGCTTAGGTCTTGGGCACACAATGGTTTTGTAATTTGCAAGGTTTGAGTTGGCGTTTGGTCTCGCTTTGCACAGGGGAAATGGAGGTGACCTCCATTGTCACATAGGTAAGATCCGAGTTGGTTTATCAACATTATTATGGTTTACATTGATACACTTGATCGTTTTCATGCTTCTCACCCAAGGCGCATTCGATTTTGGTTGCAGGTGACAGGGTAGAGAAAGTGGGGTGGCTCCATACTTCACTGTTGGATCCAAGTGTTTGCAACATGGCCACAGTAATCCTATGAGCAAGTCTATACTTGCTACATCTCAACCCTCTTGGGCAGAGTGCATTTGGATTTGTTGCTTGGTTAGGTTTTTATGATGTGGGTTTCGATTTCGCCTTCGGGCTTAATATTACAGACTTGGGTTTTTTAATTAAATATTGTAATGGATTTGGTCATGGGTAAAATCATGTTTCCCTTGGCTCTACATATAAATTTTTGGTTGTAATTATAATTAGTTTAAGCCTTTGAGGCAAGGGATGCACCATTGATTGATTTGGTGCCATAGCCCATTGGCATGCATGTGTGGACTTCATTTTGGTTTCGGAAAGGCCTGTGTAGAGACATTGTGATTTACCCTGTTGTGTATGATGTATAAACTCTGCCTTTTTTAATAAATGATCATTGTCATTTAGCTTACTGTGTGTGTAATGTATGTACTATGTTAATGGTTTATTAAGGCGGTTCTGACACATGCATTCGCCTTCGTTTGAGGTCTGTGTGTTAAGTATATTTTAATGGACGTAATGGTGAACAACATGGGTTTTTCAAAGACCAAGCCATGACTGGATTGAGCCATCCCCATAGTAGCTGCGATAGCCTTGATGTTATTTAATTTCTTGCTTATCTTGTATTAGATAGTTTAATGGGTTGATTCGTTAACAGAGTAGTTTTGTAATAAAACCATACTGTGTAGTTTTATTTTGGCATGGCCATAACTTAAGTGAATGTTGTGCGTAGCATCTGTGGGTTATTTAATGTTAATATTCTGTGGGTTTTATAGAAGCTAGAGTTATAATCCCACAATGGCATTCGTTGTTATGTTTAGACTAAAAAGGACTTTGTGTATTTAAAATGTTGGCCAAGGCCGTGCTGTAGCAAAATTGTAGTTCGTCTTAACCGCATGGTAGTGGTTTATAAATTGTTGACCGCATATAGGTTATGTATAGCCTGTATGTAGACTGTATGTAAATGAAACCCCATCATGGGTTTGACTCTGTGCAGTTAATAAGTGATGAGTTGTATTTTAATAAATAAAAGGAGGTTGGGCATGTATGCCTATAGGATTCGATTCCTGTTCCTGTTTGTAATACATGGGTTTTATAATATGATTTCGATGCTATTTGATATGTATTGATTACTGCGTAAGATGTATTATTTTAATTCGTTTATGGTAATGTTTTGATGAGTTATGTAATTTGGTTTAACAGTTATGTATTAATGGAAAAGATAGAACTATAGATTCTTTTATATGAATTTATGATCAAAGATTCGTAAAGGACCACATGGATGGTCACGATGCTTCCTTCGTTCATTTAGCTTCTGAAGCTGATACTTTAAGTGAAAAGTTTTGATATTAGTTTATTCTTATTATAGCAAACCTTGAAAGGTCTTAGATGAGTTATTTATCTTTGGATTTAAATGTATAGATAGCTTTCAGAAATGTTTAGGCATGACAACTTCATCTGTTTATATATTTATCTATAAAGTAGTTATGCTTGTAAGTAATACCCTAAGGTATCTAATTAGTATATTTATTTCTTTATATATGGCTCCTATGATTAAATATATTGTAATATGAACATGTCTCTACTGACAAATGAAATATGTCAGTAGAGTTATAAAGAATAGGTGAGCAATAATAGCAGGTCTGAATTAACCTAATTTACAGTATTAAATTTTGAATATTAAATGAATACAGAAACAAACTTAAAGATGCAATCCTAGTTATATACAACCTATGATAACATTCACCACCCTAAGGTATATTTAAGAAATACAAACCCTCACTCAGTCTAACTAGAAAATCTAATACATAGGGTTAGGAGATACATTGAAAACATTTACCTAACATATCCATCAATTAATCTAGAAAGTAGCATAGGGAGTTTAGGGTTAAAATATAAGAAATGTAACCCTAGGAGATATGGACACAACCATCATTTCTAGGGTTAGAAATATATAAAGAACATTTACATGAAGCAACCAACATTTACCCTAGAAATGAACTTGACATACTATGAACTCATACTTGTAATTTTTCTGAAGCTCCTTTAATGGTTGAACCTGCACACTTTTTAAATAACCAACATTAACAATTTAAGACAGATGTGACCTCTAATTTTGATGACCAAATCACTTGGGAACTACCATGTTCCTCCCAACCATGACTGGGAACCGTTCCTAGTTTTAATCTGGATCCCCTCAAACTGGACTCCAACATGCAAGTAGCTTAGAGCTCCTAAGGTAAGGTTTCTTATCCGCTGTACCAGATCTGGGTCAATTCTCCTTTTCCTTCCAGGAAATGTTTCTTCAAGAATTTACTTGAGAGAAAATAGGCAGAAAAATGACTCCTCTAATGATAGATCAGAACCCCAAGCCTTTCCTTGGCTTGAGTCTTTATAGACATACTTTTCATTCAAAGGGACAATTAAATCAAGAAACCTTGGTTTCTTGATTTAACCCTTTTCAATTACTTTGGGTAATTATTAATATTTTAACTTAAGAACATTTTATTAGTTCCTAGTTGTACTTTTATAGACATTATACTATTTATTAATCTTTCATAATAAATAATAATTGATGGAGCTCTTCTTATTTCTTTCGTCTATTTATATTATTAATATATTTAATTCTTTATACATAACATGTATAAAGTACATAATAATATAACACTTTATTAACATTTGTCTTTGGGCATCATATACCATGATCCCTATACTTAATGACACTTCTTCATTAAGGTCAAGTAGGTAGATGGTTTAGGTCTACTAGGTTAGGCAACTCTAAACATCCTTGCATGTTGGATTTCCCTCGTATAATGTGGTAGCTCTTCAGTATTTTGATGAGAATACAGAAATTCAAAATTTCATTTAATCACTTATAAATAAGTATGATGAGATCAATATTTTTCTCGAGTCGTTTTCACTCGGAAGTCATTAAATTCTTTTCAGTAACCCCTAGCGCTTACCAGAGCCCATACTCAACACCTATAGCAGGGAGTTACAAACATAGTGCAATTCTAGAGCTTTTGCTCAACACTAAATGCTAGGATGTACTTGTACGATACACCCAGGAATACAATGGCCAAGGATCCAATGCTCCAGAGCATATGCTGAACATCAACATGAAAGGCTCCAAGGATTATTCCCAACAATTCCAAATCTTATCTTTTCATGTGTTCTAGAGCTTCTCGTTCAACACAAATGTAAGTACTCATGTGCTCTAGAGATTCTTGCTCAAAACAACATTAATCACTCAGGTGCTCTAGAGCTCCTTGCTCAACACCAAACAATATTCACCCATGTGTTCCAGAGCTCCTTGCTCAACACAAATCATTACATCAATCATGTGCTTTAGGATCCACGCCTAACACAAAACATCTCATTAATCATGTGCTTCAGGGTCCACGCCCAAGACAAAAATAAATAGCATATATATATCATCAATAATTTCCTTACGCCCAATATATAAAACAAATCATCATGTTCATATGCAATGGGATCTTTGACCCAATATATATATAAATAAAAAATCAAGATAATTATCATAATCAATAGGCACATGCCGCTAAGTGTTAGGTCACAAATTCAGGATATTACATCCCTCCTTGCTTAAAACAACACCGTCCCTGGTGTTCTAGGGGTTCGAAACAATATCATGAAACAAGGCGGGGTAATCCTTTCTCATGGTGGCATCGTTCTCCCAAGTAACCTCATCAGCCTCAAAGTTCTTCCACTGCACTTTCAATTGCACTACGGTGCGCTTACAGAGTTGCACCTCTCTCTTGTCCAAAATATGAGTAGGCTCAGGGGAAAACTCCCCATCAGGTTCCACCTATACTAGGGACCAATCAACAACATGTTTAGTATCATAAACATATTTATTTAACAAAGATGCATGGAAAGCATTATGGACTCTTACATGCGTGGACAATGCTAGTTCATAAGCCACTGGCCCTTTCTTGGCCAATATTTCAAAAGGTATGCAAAATCTAGGTGCTAACTTACCCCACCTACCCAAGCTCAACGAGCTTCGTTTGAATTCTACTTGCAAGTAAACATGATGTCCTATTTGAAAGTAATTATCCTTTGTTTTTCGATCCGTGTAACGTTTTTGGCGGTTTTGTGCTTCTTTAAGGTTCACCTGGACCTTCGTAACCAAATGTTCCAAGTCCATCAACAAATCAGGCCCTACCATGAGATGAACCACCGATCTATCCCAAGTAATCAGTGTTCTACACTTCTGTCCATAGAGTACCTCAAAGGGACTCATCTTGACGAAAGCCTGATAACCATTGTTATACGAAAACTCTGTGAGATGCAAGTAATCCTCCCACTTCGTGGGGTTGTTCATGACATACATCTGAAGCATGTCCTTGACAATTTGATTTACTCTCTCTGTCTGTAGGTGATATGCAGTGCTGAAGTTCAACTACGTCTCCAATCCAGAGAATAAATATCTCCAAAATTTCCCTGTGAACTTAACATCTTGATCCGAGATAATTACCTTGGGTATCCCATTCAATCTAAATATATCTTTGAATAAGATATCAGCAATGTTCACAACCTTTTAGGTCGACATTAGAGGAATGAAGTGTGCTTCCTTCGACAACTTGTCGATGACCACAAAAATATAATCATTTTTCTTCTTAATTTTTGGTAAACCGGTGATAAAGTCCATGCTAATAACCTCCCACTTCCATTCCGGAATGGGAAATGACTGCAGTAATCCCGCAGGATGTTGATGCTCATCTTTGACTGGCTAGCATTCCTAAAATTTCGCAATAAACATTGAAATGTCGGCCTTTAACTTAAGCCAGAAAAAGTGTCTCTTGACATCGGATATGATATTTTGATATCCCAGGTGCCCTGAGTAGGGTTCCCTATGAAATTCCATGAGGATGTTGGACAGTAGGCCCCCTCCTTTTGGAACATACAAGTGATCCTTGGACCATAGCAGTCTGGATTCGTCTACCTTGTATTCTTTTTGTTGTTGCAACAACCTGTACTCTTGGAATTTCTTGAGGATATCTACACAGAAGGGGTCAACTCCACTGGCCTCTCTAATATTCTCTTGAAAATCTACATTGGTTTGAATCAAGGTCACCTCATAAATCATATGATTTCATCGACTCAAAGCATCGACAACCTTGTTATCCTTTCCCTTAATATGATTTAGCTCAAAATGGTACTCGCTTAGGAAAGACAACCATCTAGCTTGCCTCGCATTCAGATCCAGTTGATAAAATAAGTATTTTAGACTCATATTGTTTATTTTCAGAAGAAACTTCCTTCCCATGAGGCAATGCCTCCACATCCTCAAATCATGGATGATGTCAGCTAACTCAAGATCATGTGTCAGGTAATTTCTCTCATTCTCTTTTAACTTTTACGATTCATAACAGATCGTGAGATCGTTCTGCAAGAGGACTCCTCCAAGTACTTCCTTGCTTGCATCTGTGTAGACAACAAAATCCCCACCGGGATCTGCAATCTGCAATACCGGTGTGGTCATCAAAAGTTGTTTAAGCTTTTGAAAAATTTCTTCGCACTTGTCAGTCCATATGAACTTATTTTATTTCTTCTGCAAAGAGGGCATGGGGCGAGCGATTCTCGAGAAATTCTCAATGAACTTTCGATAATACCTGGCTAAACCCAAAAAGGACCTAATGTCAGTGACACTAGTCGGGGTAGGCCAATCCTTTATGGCTCGAATGTTTTTTGGCCCAAAACTATCCCTGTCTCGGATATGATGTGACCTAAGTACTGTATCTGTGGTTTGTAAAAATTACATTTACTAAACTTAGCGTAAAGCTGGTGTTCTCGCAACACTCATAGTACTATGCAAAGGTGTTCTTCGTGTTCCTCCTTATTCTTGGAATAAACCAGGATGTCATCAATAAAGACTAGGACAAACTTATCCAGATACCTATTGAATATGCTTTTCATCATACACATAAAGTTTGCAGGTGCATTGGTCAACCTGAACGGAATCACTACAAACTCGTAGTGCCCGTACCTTGTATGAAAGGCGATTTTGTGAATATCCTCATCGTGAATTTGTACCTGATGTTATCCGAATCACAGGTCAATATTTGAAAAGATTCTGGCTCCTCCCACTTGATCAAACAAGTCATCAATCCAAGGGAGTGGGTAACGGTTCTTTATAGTCATTTTGTTCAACTGGCGGTAATTGATGCACATCCGCATTGTACCGTCTTTCTTCTTTACGAAAAAATTGGTGCTCCCTAAGGGGATACACAGGGTCGGGTATACCCTTTCTCTATCAACTCTTGCAACTGCAGTTTGAGTTCCACCAACTTAGGTGCACTCATCCGATAAATGGATTTGGAGGCCGTAACTGATCTTGGGGTCATTTCGATGGAAAAGTCCAGGTCTTGTTTCATAGGTAATCCAGGGATTTCCTCGGGAAACACATCCTTGAATTCTTCAAGAATAGGGAAGTCTTCTATGCATTGTTCCCTATCAGAATTTATGTCTCGGATGTTTATTGCAAACAACTTGCAGCCTTTCCTAATGCATTTCTTCACTTGTAAGGCAGATATTTGTCTTACAAAAACTTTCTTTGGAATGCCCTGCACCTTCAGTTGGTTCCCTAGGCTATCAGTAGAAAAGATAGACTTGTGCAAACAATCGAGCATGACATGGTGCTGTTCCAGCCAGTCCATGCTGATAAGTATATCGTACGATCCTAAAGGTAGGATGTTCAGGTTTACTTTTGTAAGAAAACTATTCAGGTTTACCTCACATTCTTTAATAATTTATGAAAATCTCCATTTCGTACCTGTGGCCAACTGAACCAGGCAAGGTTTATCATGTTTTACTTTTTCTAGTTTGCATTCATAAAATTTTTTAGGCGAAAGATAACTTCGGCAAGCACCAAGATTAATAAGTATTGAAATAGAAGCATTCAATATCTTACCTTCTATTTCAACCATCATAGCTTGATGATCTGCATGTCGACCATCCAATGCTGCATAGATCCGGGGTGTTCCATCTATGTCCTCGACAGTTGGTTCTTCTTGTAAGTTGTGGAAAACCCCACCAGTATTGTCCTTACAATCTCGGGCATAATGAGGCCCGCTGCATTTCTAGAACTTGATCTGTAGCAGGGTAGCATTGTCTCCACTTGCTACTAGTTTGTTAATATTAGCAGCTAGTACATAAGGCTTTGTACCAGGTTTATTAAAGTTCATGTTCGCTTGAAAGCTGTTATTTTTATTTTTGTATGGTTGTGGGTTGGACCCAGGTTTGCAGTTATCAGAGAAGTTCTTAGACTTGTCTCAGTTTCAGTTCATGTTCTCCTGCCTCAGCTGTCCATGATCATAGTAGAGCCTAGATTTGTGTAGCGTGGTATCCAAAGTCTTAGACATGTCAAATTCAATCCTGTCCTGCAAACTAGGAGGAAGACATCCTAGGAACTACTAGATATTTACCTTTTCTTCCTTGATGTATGGTACATAATGCAACAGATCTAGAAATCTATTAATAAACACATCCATAGTCATGGATCCCATGTGTAGTTCGTGAAACTCTTTCACTTTTCAGACAAAGAACCTTTTCAGCATATATTTTTCTTGGAAAATTTTTCGGAAAGTATCTCAGCGTATTTCCCGTAGCTAATCTTTCTTGGTGTGTTTTAAATCTCTCCACCATATTGCTACTTTTCCATTCGAGTTATATTTGGAAATCCTATCCTTCATCTCACTTGAATAATTATGAACCTGAAAGTACTTACTCATGCCCAACAACCATTCTTTATCCTTTTCCCCAGTGTTTACTTCACCTTCATAGGTCGGGGCTCTTATTTTTTGAAACTCCCCTTGAATACTGTCATCACTCCTTTCCTTCTTTCTCCATGGAGAAAGTGAGTTACCACTAGAAGGACTGTGATGGTCTTCTTTAGTTTCTTCAGGGGTACATTATTTTTATTCTCCTCTTGGGTTTCTATCCCGGTTAGGGTATGGTCACCTCTTGGATCTGTTGTTGGACTGAGTAGGTTTACCTTGCGGGATTCCTCCCGTCATGTTTCTTAGTAAGGCTTCATTTATATCTTGCTGTTCCTTCCTTTCGTTCAGGCTGTCTTCTATGAAACTTTTCAATCCAGCTTGAAGACTATGTAAAGTTTTCAAAACATCAGAGTTTAGGTCTACCACCAGCTCCGCTTCCGGATTAGGGGTGGTCATCTTCCCTTAACGACTATTTTCTTCCTCAGTATTCATAAACTGATGAGTGCTGTAAAAATTTCCTATAAACATTTTTTTTTAAATGACAGAAAAATTTCTGTAAGTAACATATTTAATTAACATACTTTATTTTCTCTGCATGAATGCTGGGTGCACCCATAGGTCTCTTAGTATTGAAACTGGGATCTGATACCACTTGTAATGTCCCCAAAAATCGAAAACAAAAATGATAGGCTATTAAAAACTACCTAGATGGAACATTATTCACTTGCAAAACTCTATTGTACACTTTATGTACCTCTATTTATTCGTAAGCTGTCCTTACGTTCTGTCTTTTACATCCAATCATTATTTTTAATGTATTTAATTATGATGTTGTACTACTATTTACTACTTAGAAATTATGTTTAAACTTTTGTCGATTATGTGTCGTCACTGGATTTATATGCTTCGTCCTTTCTGCATAGTCACACTTGTTAATTATCACATCCTAACTTAATTTTGTTGGTGGAAACAAAGTGGGCGGAGTGGCGAGACTCGTTCTCCCATGACGGTTTGAGAGGTAAAGGTGTTTACTTGTTTATAGGCTTACTTAGTTCTCTGAACTAAGGCACCTGTTCTATTTCACATGCAGTTCATACTTTGCGACATGATCTAAAAGAACATACTGCTAGTGGACCGTGGGTTCCTTTACCGCCTCCGATTTATAATAGGTATACATCCCATACTCGTCATTTTAACTCTTACTGCTGAATTCCTATTCAGTACTTATGATTCCTGATGGTACTGTAACTTTTTATTTGATATCTTGGTATTAATTATGGTTATGTTTAGTTTACTAAAAATATTAACACTTATGTTTTTTTTCCGGTTTTGCAGGTTAAGTATGTGGCCTTCAAAACCAGGCCATTTATTTCTATGAGGGTTAAAGTATTTAACATGGAATATTACATATGCCATGTTCACTAAACATAAGCTTAGTGCTTAATTGAATGGTGTTAAGTTTATGGCTTAATGCGTAAGATTCACATGTTATTAGGACTTAAACCTATGGTACTTACATTATAATATTACATAAGTCTTGGGGTTGAATTAAAGCTAGCGCATACCATAATGGACTCTACACTTAAACCCTATCCTTGTATTAACCTTTCTATAATGCATACGTTGTAATGTTCATGGTGATATGAAATAGGGTGGTGATATAACATAAGGTGGAACCATATGGTAACAGGGTTTAAGACTATGCATGGAGGGTGGTATTAAACGATACCTTGCAACGGAGCTTGACTATGGAGAGTGGGTTTGATAAATAATTAATGGACTCCAACTGGTGCATTCAATGCTCTTGGAAAAATGTGACAGCCCCAAGCTTAGGGCTTGGGCACACGATGGTTTTGTCATTTGCAAGGTTTGGGTTGGGGTTTGGTCTCGCTCTACGTAGGGGAAATGGAGGTGACCTCCATTGTCATGCAGGTAAGATCTTGATTGGTTTATCAACATTATTATGGTTTGCATTGATACACTTGATCATTTTCATTCTTCTCACCCAAGGTGTATTTGATTTTGGTTATAGGTGACAGGGTAGCAAAAGTGGGTTGGCTCCATACTTCGCTGTCAGCTCCAAGTGTTTCCAATGTGGCCACGGTAAGCCTGTGAACAAGTATATACTTGCTAACTCTCGACACTCTTGGGCATACTGCATTTGGATTTGTTTCCTGGTTGGGTTTTTATGCTGTGGGTTTCGATTTCTCCTTCGGACTTAATATTACAGACTTTGGTTTTTTAATTAAATGTTGTAATGGATTTGGCTGTGGGTAAAATCGTGTTTCCCTTAGCTCTGTGTATAAATTATGGGTTGTAATTATAATTGGTTTGGGCATTTGAGACATGGGCTACAGCATTGCTTGCAATGGTGCTATAGCCCATTGGCATGGCTGTGTGGACTTCGTTTTGGTTTCAGAAAGGCCTGTGTAGAGACACTACGATTTACCCTACTGTGTATGATGTATAAACTCTACATTTTTTTAATAAATGATCATTGTCATTTAGCTTACTATGTGTGTAATGTATGTACTATGTTAATGGTTTATTAAGGCGGTTCTGACACATGCATTCACCTTTGTTTGAGATCTGTGTGTTGAGTATATTTTAATGGCTATAATGGTGAACACCATGGGTTTTGAAAGACCAAGCCATGAATGGCTTGAGCCCTCCCCATCATAGCTGCAATAGTCTTGATGTTATTTCATTTCTTTCTTATCTTGTATTAGATAGTTTAATGGGTTTATTCGTTAACAGGGTAGTTTTGTAATAAAACCATACTGTGTAGTTTTATTTTTGCATGTGCGTAACTTAAGTGAATGTTGTGCGTAGCATCTGTGCGTTGTTTAATGTTAAGATTCTGTGAGTTTTATAGAAGCCAGGGTTATAATCCCACGATGGCATTCATTGTGATGTTTAGACTGTAAAAGGACTCTGTGTATTTAAAATGTTGGCTGAGGCTATGCTGTAGCGAAATCGTAGTTTGTCTTAACAACATGGTAGTGGTTTATAAATTGTTTCCCACATACATGTTATGTATAGCGTGGCCATAGCGTGTATGTAAACAAAACCCCATAGGGTTTGACTCTTTTCAATTATTAAGTGATGAGTTGTATTTTAATAAATAAAAGGAGGCTGGGCCTGTATGCTAACAGGATTCAATTCCTATTCCTATTTGTAATACATGGGTTTATAATATTATTTCAATGCTATTTGATATGTATTGATTACTTTGTAAGATGTATCATAAAAAATGGGCCTTCCAAAAATAATACAATTTCCATGTCATCATGTATTAGCCAATCAAAATGATTTAAAATTCAAAAAGGGAGCACCTCTTAAACATTTTTTTAATATAAATTTGGGGATAGGTATCATAAAAAAACTACTGGTTTTGTCCATATTTTCGACAGATCTCCCTGTGTTTTTACTCAAATTTCGATTGGGAGATATTGTTGGATGCATAATTAAATTCTTCATCCAATGAGTACCCACTCAGCATACTTTTTATGGGCCCCGCTACCCCAAAAACTAGAAATACCTGAAAAAACGTGATGATGATGTCATCATCACATTTTTTCAGGTATTTCTAGTTTTTGGGGTAGCGGGGCCCGTCAAAAGTATGCCGAGTGGGTACTCGTTGGATTCGGAATTTAATTCCACATCCAATGAGCTCTCTCAATCGAAATTTGGGTAAAAACACATGGAGGTATGTCGAAAATACGAACAAAACAATAGTTTTTCTTTTCTTCCTCCAAAATTAATAAATATTATTTTATTATTTTGACTATTTTTTTATTAATTTTCCTTAGGAGGCCCATTTTGAGTTGAAATTTCCTCTAATGTGAATTTATGATCAAAGATTCGTAAAGGACCACATGGATGGTCATGATGCTTCCTTCGTTCATTTAGCTTCTGATACTAATACTTTAAGTGCAAAGTTTTGATATTAGTTTATTCTTATTATAGCAGGCCTTGAAAGGTCTTAGATGAGTTATTTATCATTGGATTTAAATGTATAGATAACTTTCAGAAATGTTTAGGCATGACAACTTCATCTGTTTATATATTTATCTATAAAGTAGTTATGTTTGTAAGTAGTACCCTAAGGTATCTAATTAGTATATTTATTTCTTTAAATCTGGCTGCTATGATTAAATCTATTGTAATCTGAACATGTCTCTACTAACAAATGAAATATGTTAGTAGAGTTATAAAGAATAGGTGAGTAATAATAACATGCTTGAATTAACCTAGTTTATAGTAATAAATTATGAATATTGAATGAATATAGAAACAAACTTAAAGATGCAATCCTAGTTATATACAACCTATGATAACATTCACAACCCAACGGTATATTTAAGAAATACAAACCCTCACAGAGGCTAACAAGAAAATCTAATACATAGGGTTAGGAGATACATTGAAAACATTTACCCAACATATCCATCAATTAATCTAGAAAGTACCATAGGCAGTTTAGGGTTGAAATCTAAGAAATGTAACCTTGGGAGATATGGAAACAACCATCATTTCTAGGATTAGAAATATATAAAGAACATTTACATAAAGTAGCCAGCATTTACCCTAGAAATGAACTTGACATACTAATAACTCATTCCTGTAATTTTTTTCGAAGCTCCTTTAATGGATGAACCTGCACACTTTTTAAATAACCAACATTAACAATTTAAGACAGATGTGACCTCTAGTTTTGATGACCAAATCACTTCGAAACTACCACATTCCTCCCAACCATGACTGAGAACCATTCCTGGTTTTAATCTGGATCCCCCCCCCGAGATGGACTCCAACATGCAAGTAGCTTAGAGTTCCTATATGGTGTATCAGATCTGGGTCAGATCTCCTTTTCCTTCCAGGAAAAGTTTCTTCAAGAATTTACTTGGGAGAAAACAGGTAGAAAAATGAATCCTCTAATGATAGATTAGAACCCCAAGCCTTTCCTTGGCTTGAGTCTTTATAGACAGACTTTTCAGTCAAAGGGACAGTTAAATCAAGAAACCTTGGTTTCTTGATTGAACCCTTTTCAATTACTTTGGGTAATTATTAATATTTTAACTTAGGAACTTTCTACTTGTTCTTAGTTGGACATTTTTAGACATAATACTATTTATTAGTCTTTCATAATAAATAATAATTGATGGAGCTCTTCTTCTTTCTTTCATTTATTTATATTATTAATATATTTAATTCTTTATACATAACATGTATAAAGTACATAATACTATAAAACTTTATTAACATTTGTCTTTGGGCATCATATACAATGATCGCTAGACTTAATGACACTTCTTCATTAAGGTCAAGTAGATAGATGGTTTAGGTCTACTAGGCTATGCAACTCTAAACATCCTTGCATGTTGGATTTCCCTCATATAACATGGTAGCTCTTCAGTATTTTGATGAGAATACATAAATTTGAAATTTCATTTAATCACTTATAAATAAGTATGATGAGATAAATATTTTTCTCGAGTCGTTTTCACTTGGAAGTTATTAAATTCTTTTTTGAAACGCCTAGCTCTTACCAGAGCCCATAATCAACGCCTATAGCAGCGAGTTCCAAACATAGTACAATTCTAGAGCTTTCACTCAACATAAATGCTAGGATGTACTTGTACTATACACCTAGGGATACAATGGCCAAGGATCTGATGCTCGAGAGCTTATGCTCAACATCAACATGAAAGGCTCTAGGGATTATGCCCAACACTTCCAAATATTATCTTTTCATGTTTTCCAGAGCTTCTCGCTCAACACAAATGTAAGTACTCATGTTCTCCAGAGTTTCTTGCTCAACACAAAACATCTTATCAATCATGTGCTCCAGGGTCCACGCCCAACACAAAAACAAACAACACACACACACACACACACACACACACACACACACACACACACACACACACACACATATCATCAATAATTGGCTTACGCCCAATATGATATAAAACAAATCATCATGTTCATATGCAATGGGATCTTTGAACCAATATATATAAAAATAAAACATCAAGATAATCATCATAATCGATAGGCACATGCCGCTAAGTGTTAGGTCCAAAATTCGGGATATTACAATCTGATATAGGAAAACAACTTACAACCTCGGGTTAATATTTAAAATACAAATCCTAGTAGAATTTAACTAGCATATCAGTCACATATGGTTAGGAAATGCATTATAATCATTTACCTATCATATCCAATATTCAATCTAGAAAATTGGAATAGATAATCTAGGGTTGCATACCTGTAACTTGAAGCTCTGTTAATGGATGAACCTGCATACTCAAATAACCAGCATTGACAATTCAGTACAGATCTGACCTTTTTTATTTATTTTATGACCAAATCACTTGGAAACTACCACGTTCCACCTAAGCATGACCCGGAATCGTTCCTGGTTTAAATCTGGACCCCGCTGAGCTGGAGTCCAACATGCAAGTAGATTAGAGCTCCTAAGGTAGGGTTTCCTAACTGGTATTCAGTTCTGAGTAATTTCTCCTTTACCTTGCAGGAAAAATTTCTCCAAGAAATCAATTAAGAGAAAAATAGGTAGAAATAATAATTCTCCAAGATAAAAATCAGAACCCCAAGCCTTTCCTTGGCTTGAGTCTTTATAGATAGACTTTTCAGTCTAAGGGACAGTTAAATCAAAAAACCTTGGTTTCTTGATTTAACACTTTTCCATTACTTTGGATTAATTATTAAATAATTTAACATAGGAACTTTCTACTAGTTCCTAGTTGGAATTTCATAGACATTATACTATTTATTAATCTTTAATAATAAATAATAATTGATGGAGCTCTTCTTCTTTCTTTCATTTATTTATATTATTAATATATTTAATTCTTTCTACCTTTCATGTATAAAGTACATAATAATATAACACTTTGTTAACATTTGTCTTTGGGCATCATATACCATGATCCTTAGACTTAATGACACTTCTTATTTAAGTTCAAGTAGGTAGATGGTTTTAGGTCTACTAGGCTAGGAAACTCTAAAACATCCTTGCATCTTGGATTTCCATCACATAACGTGGTAGCTCTCAGTACTTGATGAGAATACAGAAATTTGAAAGTTCATTTAATCACTTATAAATAAGTATGATGAGATCAATATTTTTATTGAGTCTTTTTCACTCGGAAGTTATTAAATTCTTTTCAGTACCCCTAGCACTTACTAGAGCCCATAATCAATGCCTTAACAGGAAGTTACAATTCAGTGCAATTCCAGAACTCTTCACTCAACACTAATGCTAGGATGTACTTGTACGTTACAACTAGGGATACAATGGCCAAGGATCTAATGCTTCAGAGCTTATGCTCAACATCAACATGGAAGGCTCTAGGGCTTATGCCCAACACATCCAATTATCTTTTCATGTGTTCCAAAGGTTCTCAATCAACACAAAGGTAAGTACTCATGTGCTCTAGAGCTTCTCGCTCAACACAAATCATCAATCACTCAAGTGCTCTAGAGCTCCTCGCTCAACACAAAACATCTCATCAATCATGTGCTTCAGGGTCCACTCCCAACACCAACAAGCATATACATACATCATTAATAATTGGCTTACACCCAATATGTAAAACAAATCATCATGTTCATATGCAGTGGGGTCTTCAACCCAATATAAAAATAAACATCAAGATAATAATCATAATCAATAGGCACATGCCTATAAGTGTTAGGTCCAAAATTCGGGATATTACATAGTTCAATCTTACTTTATTTTTATTTATGATAATGGGATGGGACACAACTGGGAAGTATGTAGTGCGATTACTACATGGAACTACAAGCGAGTCTTTATGGCGTAGTTATGGATTGAACTCTTCTTTGGCTTAATCAAGACCTTAAGGAAAGTGAATAGCGCTAAAGGTCACACTCTGTATGGAATGTAAGTATAGGGCTTACTCTATGGAGCTTACTCCAAGGCTTTAACTTTCAGGAGGCAAGTGACTTTCACTCTTAAGACACCTTTGGAGATTGGACTAAGACTAAGAAAGAAAGATAGATTTTTGGATTTGGGAAAAAGGACAACCATGGGAAAGGATAATATCATATATCATAGTAGGGTCAATACAACATTACTACATCCATGAATGAGGGGAAGTAGAATTGGGGGAATACAAATTTCAAAGCATAGAAAATGGGTGGGCTCGAAATATTTTAGGCTTGATCCATAGCCAGTGGCTCGATTGTAGCCACTTATCCATAATATGGTTACAACTGTTACAAAACCTTTTGAGTGATTAGAGTAAATTAGAAGAAAAGGTAGACATCCATAACCCAATTAAGGAGGGCTTAACTGGGTTTGTGCCCAGTATATATATTTGTGCAGAGAAAAACTATATACAATGTGGTGGGGATCTATCATTAATTTTTTGGGAGTATATATACAAAATTTGGGTGTTCTTGATGATTATGAAGTTCAAAGTTTGAAAGTTTAATAGTAGTATTCCAAAGCTTGAAGTGATATGTAGTAGCTGTTCTAATTATTCTTTATTTCTTGTTCATAGTTGTAGATGCATTAGCCAAAATACTATGAGAGAAGGGTGCATGGGCATTGGCCATGGATAGAGGGTTGAATATGGTGACAATCAATGCATCTTTGATTATAGGATCTGCAATCACATACAAAATATCGGCATCTACCATTGCATATCTTAAAGGTGAGGGTGAGAGATCTACATACCAAATTCATATGAATAATATTCTTCTCTAGAACATATAAATATGGTATAACAACCCCTTGGAAAGGAAAATCTGGTGGTGCAGTATATATGCTAGTTTATTTACAACTGTAATTACTTGTGCTAATAGGGGGTGCACAAATGTATGAGAATGGGACCTTAATGAGTGTAGACATAAGGTTTCTAGCTGATGCACACATTTGTGCTTATGAATACCAATCTTCTTGCAGTATATATATATCCATATATATATTGCAATCAGATAGTCAGTAATGCAAGATGTGGTTAATATAGCACAAAGGTTGCGACACTTGATATCGTTTTCTGATAGGTACAAAGCAATTATTTTTTCTCCTTATTAGGTTATTACAATCACCGTAGATTCTATATATCTTCAAGATTTGAACTTGTTTCTTTGGTTTTCTCCTTGATGACATTTATTTCTTCATAATGAAACTAATCATTAAATTTTATTCATATTTTGGTAATAGATTTGAAGACTCAACGGTCTACCAATGACGTCTGAGCAATAAGAAGCTAACTGGATTGATTCTTGTATATGGAAATCATGCGACCATAAGTAGAGAGATGTAAGGGAGAGGATTTTTGTCCTACATTTATATAAAGTTATAGAGTCTCATAGCATTGAGACAAATCAATTCAAACTTACTTTCTTTTTATTTATCATAATGGGATGGGACACAACTCAGAAGTCTTTAGTGTGAGTACTACATGGAACTGCAAGCAAGTATATATGGCACAGTTATTTCTTGAACTTTGCTATGGCTTAATAAAACCTTAAAGCAAGTGACTAAGGCTAAAGCTTACACTCTTTATGGAAGAAAAGTATAGGGCTTACTCTATGGAGCTTACTCCAAGGCTTTAACTTTCAGGAGGGAAGTGGCTTTCACTCTTAAAAGAACTTAGGGAATTAGACTAAGAATAAGAAATAAAGATAGATCGTTGGAGTTGGGAAAAGGATAAACATGGGAAAGCATAATCTCGTATATCATAGTAGAGTCAATACAAATTTACTGCATCCATGAATGAGGGGCAATAGAATTGGGAATAAGGACAAACATAGGAAAACATAATCTCATATATCATAGTAGAGTCAATACAACTTTACTAGAGCCATGAATGAGGGGAAGTAGAGGATAATTGGGGGATTTTACATGTTCAAAATATATACTTATTTGTACATTATGTAATGTAATTTCCACTTTAATGTTGGCCGGATAGTTGGCAATAAGTCAATTTCCTGCACAACTAGCATTAAAGTTTTCCAATATTTGTCAACGGCTCTAAGTCGATTTCCATCATCATCATAGTTAAATTTATAGCCTATGATTAAGGCTCACTACCAATTTATGCCTTTGTTGATTTTTGAAATAAAATCAATTCCCTGATTTCTTGCAGGGAAAGTGTAAGCAATGCTTTATTGATGGATTGTTTTATAAAAATAAATAAGAATAAATAAGAAATGTTTCAAGAGTGACAAAATATAAATCCCTCAACTCAAGAAAAATAAATAAGAAATATTATTATTATTAAAAAAATATCCTTTATACTTGGAGAGATAAAGTCTACTGCATTTCCAAAAAATGGAAGACTTTGCTAAGTCTGTAGGAAGTAAAAATCATTGAAACATGGCATTTGACATTATGATAATGTAAATGATAATTACCAAAATCAATTTCTACAAAAATGCTCACTTTCAACATGATTCTACGTACAAACAAAAATTCCCAATATCAATATGATTCATTGTCCAAAAAAAGTGAATCTTTAATACCAACATTATTCATAGTCCAAAAGAGTGTATGTGAAGATGTAGAATGAAAAGTGCATCTTCAATATCAACATAATTAATTGTCCAAAAAGTGTATGTGAATATGAAAAATAAAAAGTGCATCTTCAATATCAACATGATTCATTGTCCAGAAAAGTGTATTTGAAGATGCAGAATAAATCAGTGATAAAGTCCACCTAAAATTTTTGTTGCGTTGCTTTAAATGGTTAAAGTGAGATAACCTTTCTATGGTAGTTATAAATATTGGTAAACAATTTGTCTACAAAATGTTCACTATCAACTTGGTTCAATGTCCAAAAACAAAAATTCTCAATATCAACATGATTCTGATTCATTGTTCAAAAACAAAAATGCCCAATACCAACATGATTTTGATTCATTGTCTAAAAAAGATTTTGATTCATTGTCTAAAAAAGTGTATTTGAAATCCATAATAAAGTGATGAGAAAGTCCACATAAAATTTTAACTGCATTTCTTTAATTTGTAAAAAGTAAGATGGTAGTTAAAAATATTGGTAGCCAATGCTTTGGCATATGTGGTAAACACTTCGCTTTATTTTATCAACAACAAGGTGAAACTACGCTTTATTTTATCAATGGCAAGGTGAAGCATTGTGGATTTTAGCCCAATGTTTAGCATTGTGGTATCCATTATGGAGTGAAGTATTTTGGGATTTGTGGTATCCTTTCTTGAATCGAGTCGTGTGATATTTGAGTGTTTCCATAGTTCAATATATTTTTAAAAATGTCAACTTCAGCCTCAATATGAATAACATAGATTTTTAAAAATGTCAACTTCA
Source organism: Pseudotsuga menziesii (assembly GCA_001517045.1). Classification (NCBI taxonomy): domain Eukaryota; kingdom Viridiplantae; phylum Streptophyta; class Pinopsida; order Pinales; family Pinaceae; genus Pseudotsuga; species Pseudotsuga menziesii. The sequence goes on along the minus strand of LPNX010436014.1, from coordinate 149,289 downwards.
GCCTCAAGATGAATTACATAGGTATTTAAAAATGTCAACTTCAGCCTCAAGTTGTATTAGAGTTCGAATCAATGGAAAACATTATTTTGGGACAGATATAGATATCACGAGGAATTTAAAACTCACAAAAATCATTTTTTTCAAGATACAAGAACCCATGTAGAGTTTTTTAATCCTCAGTCAGATATTTAATAAAAGCTGACAATTCGCAGAAAACTGTAAAACATAAACTACTACCTCGAAAACTGTAACTTATGTTGTTTATGATGTATAAAGTTAATAAACATCAACATTGTGTATATGGTTCTGAAATTATTGGGTATGTATACTATCTAACTGGGAAGTACAATGTTCCCATGACCTTCTACACATTGGTAATTTTTCTCATGTAGAAATGCAAATCTTGTATCTCTTTTCCTTTTTATTCTTTTTTTATATTAATTTTTTATAGGTGAAAAAATATATTTTTTAATTTTATATAAACAATTATAAATTTATCTTAACCTAAATAAAGATAAACAAACATACATTCAGATTTTGTTCCATTCATAAAAACAAAAAAGAAAGTGTAATTTTAATAGTGGTTTAAGAAAGAAGCAACTTTCATAATGGTATGACACTTCCAAAGTATTGCTTGCACTTTCCCTGCAAGAAATTAGAAAAATTGATTTTATTTCAGAAATTAACAAAGGAATACAATTGGTAGTGAGCCTTAATCACAAGTTATAATTTTAACGATTATGGTGATGGAAACCGACTTAAAGCCATTGACAACTATTAGAAAAAGGCTAAAACTTTAATCCTAGTTGTGCAGGAAATTGACTTATTTCCAACTATCCAACCAACATTAAAGTGGAAATTACATTACATAATGTACAAATACTTATATATTTTGAACATGTAAAGTCCCCCAATTATCCTCTATTGCCCCTCATTCACGGTTGTAGTAAAGCTATAAACGTAGGACAAAACCCCCTTCCCTTACAACTTACTACTTAGGGTTGCATGATTTCCATATCCAAGCATCAATCTAGTCAGCTTCTTATTACTTAGATGCCATTGGTAGACCGTTGAGTCTTCAAATCTGTTACCAAAATATGAATAAAAATTAATGATTAGTTTCATTGTGAAGCAGTACATGTCACTAAGAAGAAAACAAAAGCAACAATTTCAAATCTTGAAGATATATAGAATCTACGGTGATTTTAATAACCTAATAAGGAGGAAAAGTAATTGATTTGTACCTATTAGGAAACGATATCAAGTGTCGCAAGCTCTGTGCTAGATTAACTACATCTTCTGCATTACTGACTATATGATTGAAACATATATATCTCCCATAGGTAGATGGATCTTCATAAGCACAGATGTGTGCATTGGCTAGAAACCTTATGTCTACACTCACTAAGGTCCCATTCTCATACATTTGTGCAGCCCCTGTTATTACAAACAATTGCAGCTATAAATAAGCTAGCATATATACTGCACCTCCATATTTTCCTTTCCAAGTGGTTGCTATACCATATTTATATGTTCTAGAGAAGAATTTTATTCATATGAACTTGGTATGTAGATCTATCACCCTCACCTTTAAGATATGCAATGGTAGATGCTGAGCTTTTGTATGTGATTGCAGGTCCTACAATCAGAGATGCATTGATTATCACCATATTCAACTCTCTGTCCATGGCCAGTTCCCATGCACCATTCTCTCATAGTGTTTTGGCTAATGCATACAACAATTGTGAATAGGAAATGAATTATTAGAACAGACTACTATAGATCACTTCAATAATTGGAATACTACTATTAAACTTTGCAACTTTGAACTTCATAATCAAACTTTGCAACTTTGAACTTCATAATAATCAAGAACACCCAAATTTTGTATATATACTCCCAAAAAATTAATGATAGATCTCCACTGCACTGTATATAGTTTTTCTCTGTACATATATATAAATATATATACTAGGCACAAAACCATTTAAGCCCTCCTTAACTAGGTTAAGGATGTCTACCTTTTCTTCTAATTTAGTCTAATCAGTCAAAAGGTTTCATAACAACTGTAACCATACTATGGATAGGTGGCTACAATCGAACCACTGGCTATGGATCAAGCCTAAAAGATTTCCAACCCACCCATTTTCTATGCTTTGAAATTTGTAATCTGGTCTACCCATGGCAGAATTCAAAGGAAAATATAGAACATGACAAAGTCGCTTAGACAAAATATTTAAAATGTGATTCTCATAGGTGTTTTTTAATCTTCTAGTGATGCAGATGAGTTAAAAATTTTAATACAAAGAAATAAATTTGAATTTTTTCCCAAATTCAAGTGCAGAGAAACAGAGAGAGGAGCGGTGTAACAAATCCCTAAGAGAAAATGACCATGGCTAGATACTAAGTTTAGTGTTTGTGTTTGTAACAAAATGAAAGCTATGCAATTAATGCTACCCTATTTGATATCTTGCTCCATGGAGGAGACAAAATTTTAAACCTGAGTCTATGCCATCTTCCAACTGTATATGGGGACTAAGACTTTATAGGAAAAAAAATTGAGAACTAGATTATTGTTGCAAGTAAAGAAAGCTCCGCAAACGTTTATTAAGATAAAACTAAAAGTGCTAAGTAGATAATTTTTAAATTTTAGTAGTGTTTTTTTATGAAAAAACTTCAAAATTTTTCCAAACTTCAGTAATGGCCAGGAATTCTTGTAAAAAATTAATTAGACTACATTAGAAGAAAATGAAATCCATATAGGAAACATAGCATATGTTCTTACCTTTGGTTTCTTGATGAGAGTGACGGGGATGCAACAACAGCTCTGAGATGGTCAATCCAACTCCTGACTAGCAACATCTTAGTGGATCTCATTGTTGATGCAACTTTCTTTCCAGAGCCTAGTTCAAGCGGATTTCACAACGGACTCGGTGTCTTGCGAGTTCTCTGTTTCAGGAAGAGTCTGTTCAATTTTGAGTTCACAGGATAGTTGGAAAGGGATGTGGGAGGATGGAGTAATCACCAACAGGTGGGGTGTGAGTAATTGCTTGGGATGTCTAGGCGACGATGGGACAAGCATTTGAAGGGATAGATCGATCCTGTCAGAGCAAGAATTGTGTGGGACTTGCATGAATGTCTATCACTCGAGACTGAGATGGGATGTGCTGAAGGAACCAAATGTTAACGGCACCCACGCTGGGAGAAATTGTCGAAGTGTTAGACTACTCCTATCTTTTATCTACTCAAATTCTATGGAAATGGCAGGTCAGATAGATTATGACCATATCCACGAAATAGATTCTCAATCTACGTAAGAAGGTGGTTCTCCTCGACACAAAACTAAACTTACACCACTCCACTACTCCACTCCATAATTTTGATATAAATCTCTATTGTAGGCTATCTTTTTTTGTTATGTAAATCTCTCGATTCTAGGCTATCTTTTTTCGTTATGTAAATCTCTCTATTCTAGGCTAGCTTTTTTTGTTATGTAAATCTCTCTATTCTAGGATAATTTTTGTTAATGTAAAACATGAGAGCTTGAGAGATTTCATCTCTTCACTTATGATAGAACTAAGTGAAAATTTGTTCAAGTCACCATAATTTCCTTTCATAATTTTTTTATTATATATTTGTTTTTAATAGAATAATTTCTTTTTAAATAGGTTATTATTATGGATTTCAAGAAGTCAACATAATTTCCTTTTACAATTTGTTTTTATTATATATTTGTCTAATATGTATATTTGTTGATTTTATTGGATTTCATTTATTTTATTTTGTTTTAGGCTATCTTTTTTTTAAATAAATCTAATTCAGATCCATTTTACTCATATTTTAATTATTATTATTATTATTTTAAAGTAAGTTATACCAATTTACAAAATGATATGTGTATGAAATTTAAGTAAGAAGTAGATTTCTCAAAATAATTTATAATGAATAATAGAAAATTAACCATTTTAATTATTAAGAATTTTCTTCATAAATTCCTAAAAATATAATTATTTTATAGCTTTTAAAACAAATTTTAAAAAATGATTGAAATGATGTCTTCCCTTACCGTTAGAACCTACGTAGAATTGTGTACTTGGTTCTCGTAAAACATGCATATTGTTACTTTAGTTATTTAGCCCCCTTCTAACTGTATACACAGCAAGTCATATGAATTTTGTAACGTTGAATGACTGCTTGATGTTAGTCTTAATTCATTAAAGTATTTTATATGTTTTGTATTCAAAACGATATAAGTTTTCTAATTTTTAAAGACCAAAATACAATCTTTTATTTATAAAAGGGGGACTAAGTAATGTCATTTCACTATTTTAGAGGGATCTAAGTAATCTCTCTTTACATGATCGCAATATTTATTATATCAAGTGTGTTATCAAACTCTATAATTTTATTAACATCAGATATGAAATTCAAATGATAGTTATCAAATATTTGTCATGTTTTTAAATGCTAAGCTTCTAAAAATGGAAGGATCATAACAAGTGTATTTTTTTATACAATTAAATGTACATTTCTTTATTTTTTAAAATGTCTAATAGGCAAGGACTAAGCTGTGAAAACCACTTCTATTCTAGTTAATTATCATTGCTTTTAGGTCTCAGCCATAGATGTGGGCTTGGATGATGAATGGTCAAGGTTCATACTAGGCCTTAAACATCTGGGTGTTAGGCTGACGGATGTGGAAGATTGCATGATCTAGTCTTGGGACAAAAAATCAGGGAAGTTTTTTGCAAAAAAGGCGTATGAAGCGATCATTTCCACCTCAATTGTTTTGGTTACATGTTGGTGGCCTATGAGACTGTCGATGTCATAATTGTTGGGAAATTCTATGGGTTTAATATAAGATCTAACCAAAACACCCCCAACCTATTGGAATCCGGTAGACCAATTTTGGTTGAAATCGCAATTTGGAGTGTTTACATCGTAATTTCAACAACATAGATAGTTTTAAAATGGAGGATTTAATCTAAGACAACCAGACACGATTGTTGAAATTGCAAAATTGTGCCAATAACATTTCTATTTCCATGAACAAATTTGACTAGTTTTTATAAAGATGCATTTCAAGACGCATTTCCATTTCGATGTACAAGATGCATTTCTTGTACAACATGCATCTTGTTACTTTAGTTATTTGGCCCCCTTCTAACTGTATACAAAGAAAGTCACATGAATCTGTGTAATGTTGAATGATTGCTTGATGTTAGTCTTAATTCATTTCAAGTATTTTATATGTTTTCTATTCAAAATGATATAATTTTTCATAATTTTTAAAGTCCAAAATACAATTCTTTATATCTAAAAGGCAGGGACTAAGCAATGCCATTTCACTATTTTAGAGGGATCTAAGTAAGACCTCTTTACATGATCACAATATTTATTATATCAAGTGTGTTATCAAACTCTACAATTTATTAACATCAAATATGAAATTCAAATGATAGTTATCAAATCTTTGCCATGTTTTTAGATGTTAAGCTTCTAAAAATGGAGGGATTTGGCAAGTGTAATTTTTTATACAATTAAATGTACATTTTTTTATTTTTTAAAATATCTAATAGGCAAGGACTAAGCTGCAAAGACCACTTCTATTCTAGTTAATGATCATTGTTTTTAGGTCTCAACCATAGATGTGGGCTTGGCTGAGGAATGGTGAAGGTTCACAACAAGCCTTAGACATCTGGGTGTTAGGCTGAGGGATGTCAAAGATTGCATGATCTATTCTTGGGAAAAAATTCAGGGAATTTTTTGGTGAAAAGGCCTATGTAGCGATCATTTACACCTCAATAGTTTTGGTTACATGCTGGTGGCATTGCATTTGGTGTTGTAATTTTCCATTAAAGATCAAATGTTTTACTTGGCTTTGTATGGAAAACCATATTTTGACATGGGACAATCTGTGCAAATGGGGATTTTCATGCCCAAACTTATGTACACCATGTAAGAAAGTTGAAGAGAACATACTGCATCTCTTTGTTGAATGTAAATTATGTCAAGAGGTATGGATGGTCATTATGAATAGTCTCATTTTTCTACATTGTTGGGATAGTTTATCCTTGGGTGAGGATATATTATTTTCCTCTCTTTTTTATGTGGTGTATTTGGAAAGCACAGAACGTGTAGATGTTTGAAAATAAATTTTAGTCCCCTTCAAGGATTGGGATAAAATTTTCGAGTTTGTTCAAGGAATGTTACAAACCCTTTGATAAGAAAATCCCTCGTGTGCTATAGAATTTGGTTTTGGAAAAGGAAACCCCCTCGGGGTATTTCAATGACATTCCCAATAAAAAAATTGGTTGCAGGATGGTCATATATATTACACCTATTTCTACCAAATATGGGAAGTGGTATTGGAACAAAATCCCACGCTGAATTGTTTGCTTTATGGGGCATCCTCAAATTTGCTTTAATTGAAAAAATTCAGGTGATACAATTTTTTGGAGATTCTAGAGTGATGGTGGATTGGGCTAATGTTTCTTCATCTCTCCAAACTATCTTGCTAGAACATTGATGTGAAAAAACTCGTGGTCTGATTGAACATTTCAATAGTTTCTCCATCCATCACATTTATATATAGTTACATACCATAGTAGATAGATTATCAAAGGAGGCTATGATGTTACTTGAAGGAATCCTACATCTCAAAGAGATTATGGATTGTATCACTATTAGAACAAGCACCGATCCATTCTATTAGAGGATCTAAATTTTGGAGTTGTTTTTGCAATATTTTTGGAACATGTTTTCCCTATATTAGTACTTGCTAAGTTTTCTCTGGAACACTTCTGATGTAATCAGCCCCGTTTAGGTTCTTTAACAGTTTATGAAGAGTCTTAGTGACTTATTTAGAAAAGATCTATAACTTTGATTCTCCTTAAATAACAAGTTACATTTTGTTTTCCTTTTTGAAAAAAAAAATGGATAAGTGACTTACTGGATTTATATTTTTTGTGAATAGTTATCGATGATCATGGATTCCTTTTTTCCACGACAATATTAAGAATAGAGAAATAAAATCCATCTAACTCATAATATCAAATTTTATTAAAATATATTAAAATATATT
>LPNX010436014.1:47874-142098 GCA_001517045.1 Pseudotsuga menziesii | reverse complement strand
AATATATTTTGTATTTTATAATATTTTAATTATTTAATGTTATATTTTATAATATTTTAATAATTTGATGTTATCATAATAATTTTAATATTTTTTAAAATAATAATAATATATATATGATGATAAAGGTTAACGTCCATTGAGACCAAACTTTGGTCTATCGGACCTAAAGAGAACGGATTATTTAGTTTGTTTTAAAATTGTATTCATATGCTCAAAGAGCTTGGAGAGAAGCATCTCGAGCTCACTATAATTTTGACATGTTAAAAGGATAAGAAGGTCAGTATTGAAACAAAGATTATGAAATTTAGATCTAATGTGGGTGTACGTAAGGAACTGTAAGAGGAAGTGTTTTTCATCATCAATGTTCATTTCTCATAGAGATGAGAAATCCTTTTCTCCCATGGTGTTTTAGGAACTTCCCAACGACCTGTTTCACTATGAAGCTCATGGGAGTTCGTTCTTATCTTGGCTATATTATTTTTTTTCTTTGAACTAGTTATTACAGAGAGGTACTTTTGATATTCTAGAGTAGGGTTGATGAACTCCTTATAATATCTTAACTTTATTTTAGCCTCTAGATATTTATCACACCACATTTTCTCTTTAAACTTGAAGTAACAATATTTTTAATGTTATTGATATTTTTCAATGCAACATTTTCATCGATCTCCCAATGGTTTAACCAGGCCCTCATATCTTTGTACCGCCCTCACTTGAGCCTTAGTTGGTTTTAGCTGGAATTTAAAGCTAGATTAGGAAGTATATGGCCTCCCATGTTATTGATTTTGTGCTTGTACAACAGGAGCCTAGTCATAGCTAGGCCCTCAATAGGGGAAAGACCCACTTCCATAAGGAGAATAGGATAGGGTGTATTGCTTTTAATTTTGAGGTTATAAGTTATAAAACTCTTCTAGATTTGCTCAATATTTATCCAAGATTCTATAGAGATGTTGCAACCCCAAACCTCACAACCATACAAGATAACAGGAGGGACTAAAGTTTCAAAGAGGAGATTCTTTATCTCACATCACAAGGTTTGCAGCTTTACAATTATTTTCAAGACCAAAATAAGCTTTCCACCCTCAATTAATCCTTTCCACAATGCTGTAGTTCCAGTTGATCTTGTGATGAATATAAATTCCTAAGTATTTGTAAGAATAGACTTCCTCCAAGTTGTTATTGTCGTACACAAAATTAGCGTAAGTGTCCTTCTTGGATTTGATAATCATAACTTTTGTTTTATCAGTGTTAACATTAATACCCATGGTAGAGAAGAAATCCTTAAGAAGTCTTAGTTTCTTATCCATATCAGATGGACTCCTTGCCAAAAGAACAATATCATCAGCATAGAGAAGATTCCAGCTAAGTTTGTGCCAACACATCCTGCTTCCTTTAAACAACCTTCTAGATTATCGATGTAAATGCCACATAGGGTAGGGGAGAGGGGAAAACCTTTCTTAAATCTTATATTACACTTAATATCTTTCGACCACCCCTCTTTTCTCTTAAACTTGGCAATTACATTCTTGTATAACCTTATTACAACTCCTCTCAACTCGAAAGGAACCTTTATCGCTTCTAATGTATTCCATAGGTTATTTCTAATTACTGTATCGAAAGCCTTTCTAAAGTCCACAAAGCAACAAAAAAGATTGGATTTATCATTACGACACTCCTCCCCAGTTATTCTAAGAGGAATGAGGTGGTTCGTTGTTGAGTGTTTCCTTCTAAAACTCGCTTGGTCTTTAGCTGGCTTACCTTCACTCTCAAGCCAAATGTTGATCTTCTTTTCCAAGAAAATATCATATAACTTGGCTAAGAGAGAGATAATTAAATTAATTTTATTAATAAAAATACATCAATATATAAAGTTAGGAGTACTTAATAATTAAGAGTATATGTTATATATTTACTACGTATTGTAACAAGTTTTAATAGAAATTTCCAATAAATTGATCATAAAATTGTTTATAAATTTATAACTTTTTATTTATTTACTAAATATTTTAAAGTTAATGTTTAATATTTTTATTATTTACTAAATATTTTATTATTTACTAAAGTTAATGTTTAATATTTTATTATTTACTAAAGTTAATGTTTAATATTTTATTATTTTGAAGTTAATGTTTAATATTTTATTATTTACTAAAGTTAATGTTTAATATTTTTATTATTTACTAAATATTTAATTTATTTACTAAATATTTTTAAAGTTAATGTGAATCAAAGTATACAATATTCAAACACTTTAACAATGAACATATTCAGTGTGATCACACAAAAATAAACCGCTTGCACCTGTAAGGACTTACTCTGCAATTACCAAATACCTTCAAACTATTGACAATATATAGAAACATAACGAGTTCCAAAGTCTTACTGCGATTCTCGTTTGTTAGTTTCAACATATACTTTCTTTCAATAAAGATATGACAAACATACAATGGAAGAAAAACAAAACATCTCTATAGTCATCGAAAAATAGACATAACTTTATGGGATAAAACTATGTCCCACAAAACTTATTATATGAAAATAATTCATTTCGAACAATCCAAAGCCTTTTTGGGAATCTAAATAGTAACAATGTTATCATATTTATAAATGTCTTGAAAATGGATAGAAAGGAAAGAATCTTGAATCCTTTTGATCATGCTCTTCCAACACTCCAACAAAGAGACCAGTAAATTTCCCTTATTGAGTGTCTAATCTATGACCACTTTCGATTCACTTGCAACCTACAAGTGCAAGATATGTTGAAGATAGACAACATATAATAATCCCCATAATGCTAACAACCCCACCCTATTATTTGTTGAGGGACCACATTGCATCTAACATCAAGGAACCTAGTTCAAGAGTTATGCTACAAACTTCATTATCCTTTTGGAGATTTGATAGTGAAACATTATCATGGGAAATAATTGTCCTCTTCCTTGCAAAACAAACACTTAGAAGAGGTCAAAAGTTTCTTCATTCACTTAGTTATTGAGAAGTATTAAGAAACATATTGACAAACAACTCACAGATAGAGTAAACGAAAGATACGGTCTTGCTTGATTGATTCATTTATAACAACATACGGGTCTTTATACAATGTTGAAAACTCTCAACCATTGATCTAGCTCACAAATCAAGTGTTGTAATTGCTTCTTCTAGACACTTCTCTTTGCTTTAGTCAAGAGTATTTATTACAACCTTTTCTCTATCATCTACTCAATTGAATCAACCATTTTTAGATGCTAACCTATTCTTACAGGTCATGTTTTTATGTCACCTACTCAATAGGTCATGTGCACAATAGTACAAAAAGTATGAGTTACATTCCAACACCCCCCCTTAACTAATACTTGTTGTTTGTATCTTCAGGGATTTTTGCAGATGATTCTAATTTTGAACTCCATACCTTTCCCATCCCCCAAGTTAATAACTTCCTCCACCATCTTTAAATGACTGGGCATAAAAGTCAAAAAGGGTAGTTGACAACTTATGGGTTTTTCCCCTTGGACATTTGGCTTTTCCCCATAGGCTCAAGGTTTGAATAATTCCCCCTCCCTATTCCTTGTGAAATCATGCCCCCGTCTCTTTAACATTGTGTCGCATAGCTAGTTGTGGTATTTTTATTAATTTGCATTTTACATGATGTCTCAAAACATATTGTGCCTAGCTAGCACATAAACCTTCGACATCAATTTCTAATCACCGATCATAAAACACTAAATCCATGGTGGGGTATTTTCCTTTAGCTCCATAGCATGATTATATACAATATTTACATCATATGAAATTCAATACCACAGGGTCAAAACAAGGGTGTTACATTACCCTCCCCCTTCAACAACATTGTCCTCAGTGCTTTACAATTTTGAACAAAAACTCTTTGCTGGCACTACCTCAGTGCTCTGCAGACTTGGAAAAAATGGATGTTCCAATAGCATGGCATCCTCTAGCTCCCACGTAGCCTCTTCAGGACTGTAGTGCTTCCTCTATACCTTTATCTGTCCAATGGAACGATCTTGAACTCTTCCAAGTCCTTGCTTGCATGCATCAACACACACCACAAGATATTTTTATGGTCTTGGAGAATCCTTCTCCTCAGCTTGGAACATTTCCAGTGTCTTTAACGACTTGCAATACCTATGCTCAATCCCCAAGGAATGAGCCAATTCTCATGTCAGTATTCATAAGATTTCCCAAAATCATAGATGAATGACATGCATATGTATATTGACATAAAATAAACAAAATTTTCCAAGTGGACCAAATACTCATCTGCATAAGTATCTTCTTTTGGTTCCATAGGCGTCCGACTAAGCCTAATGCAACCATGGCACTCACACCTCTTCCCCACCCCACATCTAGGTGTGCATTAGAGGGTAGCCAAATTTTTGTAAGCCTTAGATCACCTCAAAATACCTCTTGAACAAGTTCTGACAGCTCCATTCTTGAGCCCAACACCTTTTTGGGTGCTTCAATGGTAGTTATGTTCAATATCCCAGCACCTTTCCCAAGTACTTACCAATGTTCAGTTGCTTCCTTTCTAGGAACCATAATAGATTAATTCACATGTCACATTCATTTTCGCAGGATTTATTTCTTAACAAGATTTTCAAAATCTTAACTGAATCATTATGTACATGTGTAATTATAGATAATCAACCAGGATTTTCTAGGTAATCCAATACTTATCTGTATAGCATCTCTCAATCGAGATCCGATCAGCCTTGCTTCAGATACCAACACCTCCCTGGGTGTTTAATGACAGCTTTGGATTAAGGGACCAACACCTCCTCCAAGTTCTTACCAATGCTCAGGTGCTTCCTTTCCAAACATCATAAAACCCCCCAAGGGTTATTCTCTTCACAGATCCCCCACTCTCGTGAAAATCCCCTTACAGCGTGAATGTGTGTAGAAAGAAGTATAACCGGATGTCTTACACCCTGGGCGTCCCCAGTGATGCATACTGGTGCGTAGCTAGCAGGGGGGAGAAGCTATGTACCCAAGTACATCCTTCAAGAGGAGAAATGTACTCCCTGTACATGCTTGCATTGTCTCACATGTGTTACATATAGACATGTAGTTTTCATCAGATGTCATTATAAAATTTCAATCATAGGTTTCCAGACCTATTCCAAACACATCCCTTCGAGAAGCTATGTACACCCCGTACATCCCTCCAAGGAGCAATGTACATCTAGTACATATTTTCATCATATCACTTGCGTTACATACAAGCATGCACTTTATATGAGATGTCATCATAAAAATAATTGCAATCATAGGTTTTCAAACCTATTCCAAACACATTCCTTCGAGAAGCTATGTACACTCAGTACATCCTTCCGAGGAGCCATGTACACCCAATACATTCTTCTGAGGAGCTATGTACTCCAAGGGCGTACTTTCATCATGTCACCTGCGTTACAGATAAGAATGCAGCTCACATGAGATGACATCATAAATTTAATCATATATTTTCAAATCTATTTCATGCATACATGATTTCCCAATATCAAACAATCAATAACATCGATAGTCGAATAAAAATATGAGTTCCCAATCTTGCTTCCTGCAGAAAATCAAATTTTTGCAACCATGAGGCCATCCTCATATTGTTTGGATTTTGCAAGTGGGAGTACTTATCCCTTACTTACACACGCTTCCCACAACCTGGACATTTACGTACAACATGCCATCTTGACACAATTTTAAATCAGCCAAACAATCATAGTTAGCAACAAGAAAATTCAGACATCAAGCAATGCAAGACAAGCATATTCATGGTTAGCATGATTCAAACCATCGCAAGAGATCACAGTCTCCCATAATCAACAAAAAAACTTGCAATATGGAGTTTCAAAACCCATTTTCAGTCATGAGACCCTTCTCATGGCACCTGGTAGCTTCTTTCCCTGGGTTTCATTGGGCACAACCATGATGCTCTACTTAGGTCATTCTACCTGAGTCTTTAGGAAGTCCTCATATGTATGCCCATACACACAAGGGACATTTCCTTATGGAACTACAAGTTCACATGTAGGATTCCTCAACCTATACATAGGCTCCACTTTAACTGCAGAATCTTCTTTAGTGAGCTTCCTACAATACCCTGCAAGTCCCACAAAAGATCTTATATCTATTAGCTTTCTTGGAGCAGGACAATTCATCATGGCCTCAATCTTTTTAGGGTCTCGAGATATTCCTTTATTTGGAATAATGTGACCCAAATGATGAATTCAATCTTCATAGAAGTCATAGTTTCTCAACCCTACATATAACTTATCCTTCCTGAGCAATTTCAAAGTCATCCTCAAATGTTCCACATGTTTTTCTTCATAAATAAAAATTCAATCAATGGAAACAAGAACAAACCTGTCCATATACTTACTTAAAACATTATTCATGAGGCACATGAATGTAGCTGGTACATTTGTGAAACCAAATGGTACCACTACAACTCATAAGAACCATACCTTTCCTTGAAGATTTTCTGATGAACATCTTCATCCTTGATCCTTACCTGCTGGTCACTAGACCCCAAGTCAATCTTCGAAAACACCTTTTGATCCCCTCACTTGATTAAAGAGGTCATCGATCCTAGGATAAGGATACTTTTTCTTCGCAGTGACCACCCTGTTCAACTGTATCAAAGTGTATCATCATTCTCTTTCTCAAACCAAACTGGTGCTCCCCACTGGAGCACACTTGGCCTGACATACTTCTTTTCCCACAACTCGTGTAGTTTCATCACTAGCTCTAGAAATTCTAGTGTACTCACCCTGTAGGGTGTCTTGGACATTGGTGCATCCATCGAAACTAATTTAACTTATGAGATCAACGTCCCTCTTTGGAGGAAGCCAAGGAACTTCATCAGGAAAACATTCCCGAATTCGCGTAACATATGAAATCCCTTGCAACTAGGAGTATCATTCTCTGCTACCTCCAAGACATGAGTTGTAGAAACTTTGTAACGTTTCCCACAGAACTTCTTTAGCTGCAATGCTGAAGACTTCCTTCCAGAGATCACTTCTAGAATGCCTTTCACAACGTTTAAGTTGCTTCTTCATCCAAGCACTTCAAAAGTCTTGTTGTAACAATCAATCTTTTCTCTATGTGCTTCTAACCAATCCATTCCAATCAGAATGTCATAAGAACCAGGAAGGAGAACATTGAGATATTCATAACTGACCTGACCATTCATAACCAATGGACATTCCCTTACCACCTCACTGACCTTTTCCTTGGTTCTAGTGGCTAGTTGAACTAACCATGACCTTCTAGGATTTGACTTCTTCAAAGGGCACATCTCAACAAATCCAGGGGTAATATAGCTGGGAATCGATCCAAGATCAAACAAAATAGAAATACTCTGTTCAACAATACTATTATCAATATGCAATTTTCATCCCCTATTTATATCCACGAGACCATGTCATCTCGTCTTTGAATTCAGAATAACTTTTGGCTTTAGTCCATGCCAAGGATACATGGATACCTTTATGCTTCTTTATTTACTTATGGTGCAACCTTACAAGGTACAGCATAAGTTATTCCTATAGATATACATAATCCATCAATGTTAAAACATTGAATTTCTTATCTCCCATTGACCTTCTCAACAACACATTCTTTTGCTAGTCTAAACTCTCCCAAGATTTCATTAGGCATTCAACTAGTCTTCTTATGTACCATATTTTCTAAGATGATGTCATGTCCTGCATTACAACAGTGAATGTATTCCCCTGTCAAAGGTCCAATTCCTTCTTTCTCAAAGCATCCATCATATTCTTTACAACTTGCATAGATACACCATCTAAATGCACTTCCGTACCATATTCATATGGTGTCCCTTCATCTATAACATAATGATGTTATGCTTTATAGAAATATCCTTGTACATTTATTTTCTTCCTTCATCTTCTTATCATCTTCAACCGACTATCTTAGGGGGGATGACGGGGGCAAGGGGGATTTCCCCCTTGTAAATCATTGGATTTCGTGCAATCTAGCGCACAAACCCACTACCATTTTTCATTTTCTGACACCTGTAATTCTCGCTGGAAAACCTGCTGAATTTCTCTATTTCGGAGCAATTTCCATTTTTCCTTCGATCAGCAAAACTCAGCCGATGTATCAGCTCCATATTTCTTTTCCTTTTGCTGCGTCAGAACCTTCTTCATGTTTCCTATGATTTTCTTCACCGTTGCATCAGAGTGTTTTAGAATTCTCACCCAAAAAGCGGGCCTTCCGCTATTTGCGGAAGAATTTCCAAGTATTTACTCGTCGTGGTGGCTACATCTTCATTTTCCATCCACTGCATCATCGAAAATATTTTTTGGTTTTCACCTGCTACGGACCCTCCACTGCTGCGGCTTGCTTTTGACCAACACAGCTGTCGTTGTGTCTCCATCTTCTTTTTCCGCCCATCATCATTGCAGCTCCAAATTCCTTTCTTGCCCTTTGTCATAGGCTTCAACATCTTTTTCTGCTTGCCATCATTGGATTCAACATCTTTTTTCACCCGCCACCGCTGTGGCTCAAATTTTTGTTTCCACCTGCCATTAGGGAAGATTATTTATCTTCTAGCCGATTTCCCATACTTAGGAAAATTTTTCAAAATTTCCTTTCATCTTCTTCTTCCATCTGCCATAGCGGCTCGATGTTCATCTTTCATCCATTGTAGCGGCTCGATGTTCATCTTTTCTCCACCGCTACAATAAGGCTCTATCTTCCTTTCTCCGTTGCTGCAGCGGCTAAAATTTCTCCTGCCTACCACCACTGTGACTCCTCTATGGAAAAACCGACCACCATTATGGCTCGATCATTAATTTATAGCCATCGTTACAGATCAAACGGTAAAACTCGTCTGCTCTATCGGCAAGAATCAGGAAATCATATCCACCATTGCAGCTCGATTCTAAAATTCATCCCGTACTGTCGGCTCACTTCAGTTATCTTAGTCATCAAGGAAGAATTTTCACACTAAGAGAAATTTTTGAAAATTTCTCTTGTCTGCTGAACACACACATAGGTTGCTTCCAGCCTCTTTTAACTTCTCTTCATGGCCCATAGAGGCCCAATGCTGCAACCTTGAGCTCTGAAACCACACTATCATGTCCCCACCCCTTATATCGACGATGGAGAGGACGCGAGTACGACACTGCTACTATCAGACAGGCAAGATAACCCCATGAACATAAACATGAACATGCATTGAATTAATAACATATACAGGAGTATAAAACATGCAATATACAGTGAAAGTAATAACATCCTTTCAATCATTCAACATTCAATAAGCTCATTTTAATTCATGAAACAAATAGTTTGTAGAGATTAAGCACAAGAATAAAAGTAAATACTTATCTTGTAATTGCGTTGTCCCGCAACTAGAGACGTTGCTGCAACGTTCCACCCAACCATATTCCATTGTGCTCATCAATCTCTCAGCACCACTGCCACCTTCGATCTGGGCATGATTCCACAAGGAACTAAGGAACAACAGGCTCATACACATAGCCAAATACATATCAAACTCAACCAAGGAAAAAATACATTTAGGTCTATCAGGCTACTAGGGAAAGAAGACAATAGCATAAGGGTTCTTTGGACTTACTCATCCAAGCCAACAATCACACCCAAACACTGTCATACTCTCTAACAGACGGGTCTCTTGGACTTAATCAACCAAGCAAACACTTTGCATCAAACACACATTCAACCAATTAATCAAAACACAGCCACATACAATTGTTGGATATGAGAAAAAAATTTATGGGAAACCAAAACAAAATGGCTAAGGGGAACAACACCCTAGAACATCAAATATGCTTATAGGAAACGTTCTTGTGCAAATTCAACCACCACAAAACCCCAAATCGAAATATGATCTCAAAAAATGTCTCTGAGCATTGTTGGAGAAAAAACGATCATCATTCACACCCAAAACAAGAGATCTTGGTTCCCTAACCACTGAGAAACACAAAAATTAATTTAAGGGCATGGAACAGTGAGGAAAACATCAGGAAATCATGGGGAAAATGCCTAGCAAGCTTAGCTTCCTGAGGAAGACCAAAAACAACCTCTTGAAAACCCCAAAATGTGAATCCCTGCTGCACATTCACTGAAAAAAAAATGAGATTTCCCAGCTATGACAATGAGGAAAACCACAACAAAAATCGCCAGGGAGGATCCCAGCCACTGAGCATTTCCCAAATCGAATTCCCAGCCATGGGAAAAATGAAGGAAACAACAAAAATGTGAGAGAGAATGCCCCAACTATCTCTAGCTACGTGAGGAAGCAAACACATGGGTGAATAATGGCTTGGAAGGAATTTCCCTGCATTAACTTTCCCAAGAAGCCAAGAACACATTTTCCCCAAATATGGGTAACTCCCCAATTCGAATTTCGACCTCCATACATTTCCCATCCCCCAAGGCAATAACTTCCTCCACCATTTTTAAATGACTGGGCATAAAAGACAAAAAGGGTAGTTGACAACTTATGGGTTTTTCCCCTTGGACATTTGTCTTTTCCCCATAGGCTCAAGGTTTGAATAATTCCCCCTCCCCATTCCTTGTGAAATCATGCCCCCATCTCTTTAACTTTGCGACACATAGCTAGTCGTGGTATTTTATTAATTAGCATTTTACATGATGTCTCAAACATATTGTGTCTGGCTAGAACATAAACCATCGGCATCGATTTTAATCGCCGAAACATAAAACGCTAAATTCATGGTGGGGCCTTTGCCTTGAGCTTCACACCATGATTTATTACAATATTTACATCCTATGCAATTCAATACCATGGGATCAAAACTGGGGTGTTACAATGTCAATCCTCATGATTTCCCACATATCATCATCACAACCCTCAAGCAACAAAGGCTTAGTGGGTTCTGAAAATATGCAAAAATATTCAAGGTTATCCTCCAAATAAGGTGTATATAATATGTGACATAACATTCCATATTTAGTACAAAATTACAACTCCAAATGTAGGTCTTGAAACTGCCTTTTTTATGACAATTTTTTTTGCAATATAATGCAACATTAATTTTTTACTACCCCATACAATTTTCAGCATTAAATCACAACTTTTAGTTGAAAGAACATGAAAAACATGAGAATAACTAGAAGAAAAAGGAGGATGGAAATTTCTACAATTAAGATAATGCTTCCCCATACAATTTCGTCTCGTAGAAAACATTTTCCAACCAGAAATTCATGCATAATTTTACCAAAATTTGGCCATAAGGGTGACCAAAATTTTTATACATGTTTACCATCATAAAACTATTTTAAACAATAGGGAAATTTTGCATAATACCCAATAGCACATGGATATAAATTGACATGATTCCACAATAAATATTCCCTATATGAGTGAATCTCTAGATGATGTAAACAATCTACATTATTAATAGGATCGCATGTATAGAAAATATTATACAATTTGGCGTCATTTTTATTCCTATTGTAGAGTAGGGTAGGATGAATAAGAACTTTAGAGCATCACAATGAGAAAAATAAGCTCAAAATCATGAGAATTAAATTTTATTTCATTTTCTTTTGGCATTGTTGAATTATCCCCTTCCATGTAAAGCCATTTTGGGATACTATGATGTATTATATCATATGGTAATTATATGTGGGGTTTTGGGGTGTGAATTGAGCCATGTTGTGACATGGGTTCTCTTGTTCTCTTTCTACTAACCTCTCCTAGTATTTACATGCAGTAGATTTTGAGGTTCTCATGCGGTCTTGTTCAATGAGCACATGTCGCCAAGTTGGATCCAATTGTTACCATTCATATTGTATAAGGTTACATTTTTTATTTTAATCACAAATATCAATATTATAGGATGATTCATTGGATGGATTAGGGTACATGTGAGGTTTGGCATAGGAATGTTTCTCCTCTCCTTTGATTAATTGGATCGATTCTAGTAGCTATTAGATGTGATCTCTCCATGGTGTTTTGATATTGATATGCTCTCCTCTTGATAATATTGGAATGTTTGGAACATTTTTTGCTTATCATTAATGCAATTTTATAACACTTTATGCATTTATGGAGTGGTAACACATCAACTTAGGGTCTCTGTAAGTTTTTATATGTTAATGATTTATCCTTGATGAAGTGTTTCCTATCTGATGTTTTAAAAGTTTATTTATGTAATTAAGTGGATTTGAGGTCTCCCAGCTAAAATGCTCTAGGGGATAATTTTGCATTTCACTCATAGACCACTTTATGACACACTAATGACGCCTTGTTGGCCCCAACATTGTTGGGTTAGTTTGACATTTTGATGACATGGAATATCCCTTTTGATCGAGTGCTTGGCTTGTATGCATGAATTTATGATATATGGAGGCTTTATATTGGATCACTTTAGCTCATTTGATGTGATTCACAGTTGGGGATGGTTTATTATTGGTTTTCCTCAAAACAACCTATCTTCAAGCACATACTTTGAGGCATAGAATAATCTTTTTTCTTGGATGACCTTTATTCTTAGCACTTGGATGACATCTTGACATGCTTGGTTATCATTGCTAGTGTAATTCTCTCCTTGATATTCTCTCTTGGCACACTTTTGATGCATGGTGATACTTTATGCATCCCTTTCCTTCATGAGGTTGGTTGAGTATTGTGGGAACCTTTCTCTTGATCTGATGCCACTATATTGATTGGTGGACATCTTGCTCATGGATATATCATTTTATCATGTTTTAATTAGGTTTTACACTGGATATTGAACCTTTGTAGGCGACGTCCTATCTTGAAGGACTATTGCTGAGGGGCATCCTAGCTTTAAGATCATTTACATTTTTTTATGGAGGGCCCATAATTTTGATAGATCAACACCATTACATCCACAGTGGTCGTGGGATTTTCAAAAAGTGATTATAGTAGAAATTCCAATAAATATTGAGGAAGTTGGAAATTTCAATATATCATTTAAAAATTTACACCACATTTTTTCCACATGTGCCACTTGGAAGGTGTGTTTTCACTTGGAGAGAGGCATGTCCCTTTGGGGATCCTATTTAATAGAGATTCCCCAACCTTGGCACTATTTTACACGTGTTTTATGAGATGCTTCACTTGTAGAAGGCACCCTAGATAACCACCTTATTATTTTATTCAATTGTTGACTTCACAACATCAATTGGTTATGTTCTAACATTATTTTATTGTATTAATTAAAGATAAAAGTGTGACCACTTTTTGGGGAGTTTTTTAGTGAATTGTGGATCTAGGATAGATATTTATTATTTTATTGTAAAGGAAGTTTATCTAACACACTATATAAAGATTAGGAGTTCAACAATCATTCCCGTGGTTGTAGTTTTTAGAGTTTTCTCTCCTTGGAGCTTAATGGATATATATTTATTCGTGTATATGTGAAGAGTAAGGGTGTGGTAAGGGTCTCCTTCAATCAATGTGTGGATTATGTTTCTATTCCTAAATGTTGTTAGCGATATTTAGAATTGCATGAACTTTCTTTTGAGGCTAAATGAGAAGGGTATAGGGTGTTCCCATGCAGATGGGTAATACTTTTTGGCAAGTGGAGAGTGTGGCTATGTTGAAAATAGAGCTCGATTGATATTTTTTCAATCCATCAATTGAGCTTTCAAAAGCACGATTGAGGGAATAAATAAGCGCTTGATTGAGCTATTTTAAAACACTCTATTGAGGGTTAATAAAACCCTAAATAAAGATAATTACCTTAATCGAGAGTTGATATCTTGATTTAGAGCTTGCATTTCCAAGGCTCAATCGAGCTTCTAGGATCAAACAAGGGTTATAAAAAACTCAATCGAGCATCTATAACCATTATAAGTATAAAACAGTAGGAGAAAACGACGTATTTCACTGTGTATGTACCATAGAAGCTCAATTAAGGACTATTATAGATGATCATTTATACCCATTTGTATATATGGATCATAGAGTAATTGGAGTTAAATAGTTGTGACTAAACACATCTATTAATTGAATTGTTCTGCAACTAATATTTACACATATAAAATCTAGAGGAAGTTGAGGTAGCAAGGTTTTAACCTAATTCTTCTTCAAGGTATTTACTATTTCCCACAAATATCATTCTTCTTGTTCAAATTGTGTTTTATTAAATTTAATTATTTTATAATTATTTGTTCTATTTTAGCTGAATTTGAAGAGGATCCATGCTAAGAATATCTATTTGACAAAAGCTTTTAAAAACTTTGATTAAAATTTTTGTGGTGCTCATATTTGTCTGCACACATGAATGAGAGAACTTGTTGTTTTTAATCAAAGGTTTTGAAAGCTTGTTTGAGATACCTTTGAAAGATTGACTGAGGTAAAATCTCAATTGAGCTTCTTCTTAACCACACACAAACCCTCGATTGAGGTATTTAAAAATGTGTGTAAAAGTTGATTGGGAGTTTTATAAACCTCGATTGATTTTATAGCTCGATTGAGGGCTTTATAAACCTTGATCGAGATTAAGGTTTTTATAAACCTCGATCGAATTTATAGCTTAATCAAGGGTATTATAAACCTCGATCGAGTTTATAGCTTGGTCGAGGGTTTTATAAACCTCAATCGAGTTTATAGCTTGATCAAGGGTATTATAAACCTAAATCAAGTTTATAGATCGATCGAGGGTTTTATAAACCTCAATTGAGTTTATAGATCAACCGAGAGCTTACAAAATAGAGTTTTATCCCCCATTTTTGTAGATTTCATTTTACTTGCATATTTGAAAGACCTAAACCTTATAATGATATGCACTTTATGTGACGAACTTCATACCAATGGATTCGTCAATGAATCATCTATCCATTGACATATAATTTACACATATTTAAGTTCATATGATAATTCTTTTTTATTTTTTTTCAAACTTACACTTAAAAACCATGCCCACAACTTCTAATCAATTCAAAGAGAAACAACAACATAAAAAGTACACAACCAAAAAAAATTAAAAAATATATTCGCCCCACATCAATGTGTCCTCTTCAAAAGAGTTAGAAAACGCTCTGCAACTTGATGCAAGGTTGGGGATTTGGTTACCAAGGAGGAAGGTTTAATGGTGTACCAATAGTGGAGAAGCATCATAGTAGGTCGGTTGAGATCAATCCAGGATGGTTCCTGCTCCTGCTCATGGGGAGAGGGACCGTGGGAGGAATGCATCCTCGGAGGAGGGACCAGCTATCCCCACTTTGATCTAGGACATGGAAATTGAAAAAGGAAAAGGAATAGTCAGACCACCTGACTCGATCAGAGATGGGGAAGGCTCTAGTGGGCGCAAGTCAGAGGAAACAACTAATTAGGAACAAGAAGGATAGGACAGTGTGTCCTGAAATCCAAGACAACCCCAAAGCTATAGATTAAATCAGAAAGAGTTAGAGAAGGCATTAAATACATGAAAGAACGTTCCCTCATAGGCAATTTTGTGGGGATTTGGCCCACAGAAAAGACTCGGGTCTGGTGGATAAAGACCATGTGGAAACCCTAAGGTCACTACGATCTTCAGCTGGGAGCAAAAGGGTTCTTCACAATAATCTTCTTTAATGAAGAAGAATGAACAAGAATTTTTGAGAATGGTCCATATTACTATAATTCAGCGGGACTTTTACTCATTCCATGAAAAGAGAGATTCAAACCTGATAAAGAAAACCTCACGATTTCCCCCGTATGGATAAGAATGTACTCTCTCCCAACCGAGTACTGGAAGGAAGAAATTCTGATGGATATAGGGAATATGCTAGGGAAATTCATCAAAGTCTCAGAGCAAAATCGACAACGGAAATATATAGTGTATGCCCAAATCTGTATCTACCTCGAAATATGAAGAGATATACTAGATGGAATCAAGTTAACATGGGAGGATGAAGAATGGTTCCATGCAATATAATACGAACAGATCTCGTTCAGATATAGAAGATGTCATGAGCATGGACATCTATTCCGGGACTGTCCACAAAATAAAATACCAGGAGGGAAGAAAGATCAAGAAAATCAAGATGCTGATGGGTTCATCAAAACCCAAAACAAGAAATGACAAGCAAGAAAGACCTCGGGACTAGGGATTAACAAAAGAGTGCAAACCCAGAACAGGTATGAGATTCTCCAAGAATATAAGGCAATTAGCAAAGAAGTCCAACAAACAAAGCATAATAAGGAAACTAATAAAGAAACCCAGCATAGTGAACAGATTATAGTTAACCAAGAGAAGGAGATGGAGATAAATCCAAAAAATCAATGGGTTATAGTCAAAACAGCTATAGATCAACACCATTAGCAGTAGCAGGAGACAACCAAGAAAGTCCCAGAGGTAGCCGAGCCAGCAATAGAAGATATGGATATAGGAGATATAGATCTGGAAAGACTTGAAGCTGCTTTCTCCGACAAAAGCCCATCCCAGATCACCCCCTACCAAGTCTCCTTGCTGGAGAAGGTGATAATTCAAGCTTAAAACATGCTTTCCTTGGGAGTAGTTGTTGAATCTGTCAAAGACTTGGATGGAAAAAAGAAATTAAAAAATGAAAAGAAGGTAAGGCCAAGCAATGTTCAAAGAATCAAAGCTATAGTGGAGAAATTGGTGGCTTCAAGGAAGTATCCAACTATAGATGCTACCTTTTCTCCCTCTATCTAAAAAATCCTTAATGCGGATTACACCCTAGAACATTAAAGGCTGAAGCAAATGCTTTGAAAATCCGTCTTCTCAGAAGAAGGATTGAAAAATAAAAATATGGGATCATCTTTCTGCAAGAAACAAAATGTTTAGGCGAAGAGATAACAAGTAGAGACCGAAAAATATGGAAGGGTTGTGAGTTAGTCACGATCGATGCCAAAGGGATAGCTGGAGGGATGGGCATCCTTTGGAACCCTCAGGAGGTTAACCTCTCAGGCTTTGTAGCAACTCCATTTTTACTTTTAGCAGACTTCCATATCTTAGGTACCAGAATAAAAGGATTTATGACCAATGTTTATGGGCCCCCAAGGGCAAATCATAAATTGGCCTTTCTGGTCTTGCTTTCTGTTATCAAAGAGATTGTCGATGACAAACCATCGATCCTGGGTGGAGATTTCAACTTAATCAGGAACTTTGAAGAGAAAAAAGGTGGTATGCGAAACCTAAACCCTGTAAGGGCTCTTTTCAATGAATTAATTGATGACCTTAATTTAATAGATGTTAGAACTTCTAACGACATATTCACGTGGAACAACAAACAAGCTAGAGACAGAGGGATAGCTTGTCGCCTTGATCATTTTTTAATTTCTGAATCTATCATGATGGCTGGCATGGAATTAAGAGCTGTGGTGCTTCCAGCGGCAAGCTCAGATCACTGGCCAATCAACCTGGAATAGGAAAATGTGGGGATAAACCCTCGCAGACTATTCAGATTTGAAAATTTTTGGCTCCTCCAAACGGATTTCAATGAGAAACTTTTGGAATGGTGGGAAGGCTACCCACCCATTAGGAACACCTGAATGTATCAATTCCAACAGAAACTCAAACTCTGAAAATATAACATTAAAAAATGGAATAAGGAGTCCTTTGGAAACATATTCCAAGCAAAACAGGCTCTAGAGTGTAAGATGCAACTGAACCAGGATCAGAGGATGAGCATGGGATTCTCAGAGGAGTTAAGGATACAAGAAAAAATCTTGTTACAAGAATTTGGCCAAAGATAACAATAGGAGGAAGTCTATTGGAACCGACAAGCGAGATTCAAATTGCTTCAAGAGGGAGAACGCAACACCAACTTCTTTCATAAAGCGGCCATCCAACACCGACAAGGGAATCAATTGGTTAGGTTGAAAATGGAGGATGGGAATATAGATGAGACTCAAGATGAACTAGAAACCACTTTGAACTCTTATTTTGCTAATTTGATGAAGGAACTGGAAGAAGACAGAGAAGAAGCCTAGAGAGAGGTGTTTAGACATATTCCTAAGCTTAACACTAATGAACACAATCACATGTTGGGAAAATCCATTGAGACAATGGAAGTGGAGGTGGCTATCAAGAAAATGTAAAAGGATAAAGCACCGGGCCCGGATGGGTTCACTACGAATTTTTTCCATGCTTGTTGGGGTTGGTTAAAGGAGGAAATATGGGCCTTGGTGAAAGACTCTCGGAGGACTGGGAAAATTCTCAGAGCTCTTAAATCTACTTTCTTAATGCTCATCCCTAAAGAAAATGGTACAGAGGACCCAAGGAAAATAAGACCGATTGCTCTATGTAATGTCATTTACAAAATCATCTCTAAGGTGATGGCCAATCGTCTGCATTCCCTTCTTCCCCTCATCATCTCACCGAAATAGGCTGGGTTTGTGGAAGGAAGGCAGATCCTGGATGGAATTACACTGGTCCACGAAGTGATTCACTCACTCGAAACCACGAAGACTCCAGGTATGCTCCTAAAGCTGGATCTCTTAAAAGCATATGACAAATAGAATTGGAATTTTTTGGCAGAAATTCTCAAAGCTTTTGGTTTCTCGGAGGATTGGACCAACTGGGTCATGAATATGGTCTCATCGACCTTCTTCTTGATCTTGGTTAATGGCTCCCCTTCGACCCCTTTTAATGATTCCAGAGGAATAAGGTAGGGGGAACCCCTCTCTCCCTTCCTTTTCATCATAACAACCGAAGGACTAGGAAGGTCACTTAAAAATAGAAGAATTGATAACAAGATCCAAGGCTTATCCCTCACTGCAGGGATGGATCCCCAAACTCATCAATAGTTTGTGAATGATAATATGCTCATGGTTCCTTCCTCGGTCCAGAAGGCCAGGGGCATTAAAGATAGTTTGAACACATTCCTGGAAGCTAGTGTCTTAGAGATTAACAAGGAAAAGTCTCAGACATACTTCTTCAATACCCCGAAAATTACCAAAAGGAACATCCTCAGAATCCTGGAGTTTTCAGAAGGAAAAATTCCATCGAAATATTTGGGAGCACTGCTAGCTGAATCAACTATTAGACAAATCCCATGGAAGGAATTGCTGGATAAAATCGAATAGAAGTTCAGCCTTAGGAACTTCAGAGCTCTTAATTTTTCAAGTAGACTCATCCTAGTGAAATTAGTTCTACAGGCTATGCCATTATATCTCTTCTCAGTGTTGGCCGCCCCAAAATCGGTTATCAAACAAATTAGAACTATTCAAAAAAATTTCCTATGGGGGGGATCAGAAAGACACAGGAAATGGCCATTGGTGGACTGGAAAACCATATGTACCCCTAAGGCAGGTGGGGGCCTTGGACTATGAGACCCTCTAGATAGTAACAAGGTGATGAGTGCCAAAATTTGGTGGAGGTGGATTAATTATGATGAGTAACCGTGGGTCAAACTTTGGCACCTAAAATATGCCCCTCTCTGGCCCAAGCAATCCCTGGTTCGTTATGGAGAAAACCTACCAGGGTCTAGTATATGGAAATCGACACATGAAAATAGGGGGTTGGTCTAGAAGCATAGTTTCTGGGAAGTTCGGGATGGCAGAACTGCCCGATTTTCTAGGGACACAAGGAACCAAGAACCGATTCTAACAAGTGGAGAGGAATCTCCTGTTCTCAATTCCTTTCTTCAGAACCAACCTCTGAGTATGGTGGTGGAATTATGGGATCCTAGATACAATGAACAGATCTTCGGGTCTTGGAAAGACAAGAATTGGCGGCAATCACAAGCCCTAGGGGAAAATGTAGAATATTTCATGGCGGAGCTTAATTCTAGAAAAATCACAAAGTACGATAGCCTAGACAAACTCAGATGGGGGTAATCCAACATAGGAAACTTTAACCCCAAAGAGGCCCTAGCCCTTGTGATAGGGACTTAGAATCTTGAACCAGAAGCCAAATGGGGGAAAATCTGGGGAGGATGGTGGTGTCCAAAGGTGATGATGTTTTGCTGGCTCATGCTCAAACGACATATTCTAACATGGGATAACTTACAAATTAGGGGAATCAATGGGCCCTCAATGTTTTGCATGTGCAAAGAAAACAATGAAACTATCAACCATCTTCTGGATGAATGCCTGGTGGCAGACTCAATATGGGAAAAAGGAGAGACCATTTAAAAAAAAAACCACCGACACAAAGGAAGGCTGGACACCGCATTAACAGAATGGCTCATGAAGGTATTCAAAAACAGATTTGTTAACAAACTGTGGGAGCTTCTCCCAGGATTTACAGTGTGGGAACTATGGAAAACCCGTAACAGTGGAATCTTTGAAAACAAAACCAGGAAAACAGGGGAAATCTAGACCATCATAGAAGCTCACCTAAAAGAAACAATTAATCTAAATCAATGGACATGGGAAGAATTCACAACAGAAGTAAACGAAAGAAATGTTTTGTATGAATTGGGGATTTTTGAATTACCTATCAACAAAGCGCGAACCAGGACGGCATGAAATTTTGTTAACAATGCAAAAACTTGGACACGACCACTAGAAGGATCCTTTAAGTTTAATTTTGACGGAGCAACCAAAGGAAACCCTGGCCCAGCAGGATTTAGAGGAGCTTTAAGGAATTTGGATGGAATTATTCTCAGCATGCTCTGGGGATCAATTGGTAACAACACAAATAATATGGCAGAGCTAGAAGGCCTAATAAATGGCATATATTGGGCCCTGTAATTGGGGAAAAATCCATCGGTGGTTGAAGGAGACTCACATATAATAATCAACATGGCTCGTGGGCTCCAAAATGGTGCTTCTACATCACAGGTTTCAAAGAACTGGCAATGGGAAGGTCAACTATCTGAACTCAAACAAATTCTAGCAAGACATTTAGCCATCCTATTCTCTAATGTAAAAAGATCTGGTAATAAGGTGGCAGACACACTAGCTAACGAAGGAGTGGAGATTCGTAACTCTTTCCATGTAGAAGAGCTCGATGTTAATGGAAACAAACTGGTAATATGGGAGCGTTGCAGGAAGTTGGTGAAAGAGTACATGGAAGGGATGACAGAAATGAATAACTTTCAGACACATCCCAACCCACAGCATGTGGAAGACAGCTGTCACTCCAACTCTACGAGAATCACGCCATTCATCACGTCTATTTCAAGCAGCATGCCCTTCAGCATAGCGGTGGTGGGCGCAAAAAGTTGTGAGCTATCCCAATCGCTAGGTGGGGCCGATGAACCACATGCCTAGACACGCGGTGGAGGTACGAAGCATGTGGCCTCCATAGAAGAAGCGAAATCCAGCTGGAAAGATCATAAAAAGGAGGAGTATAATAAATCATAGGATTAATACCCTAGTTGATCCATGCGAGGAGAAGAAGAGGAGATGGCCCTTTGGTCTTGCGGGTAAAAATCCCATGTTGGCTAATGCAAGGATGGGGAATTCCAAAGTTATCCTATCAAATAGAATTCAATGAATAAAAAGGTGGCAGATCTCCCGCAGAGCATGAAATATATGGCACATCACGGTGAATGGAAGAGAATGATGGAGGTTAAGGAAAAAATCTCGAGCTTGCTCACTGCTTCAGTCTGGGGGATGAAAGTTTTTTTCCCTATAAATTCTCCCTGGAGGGATTGTAGGGTCTCATTCAAAGTTGCGATTCTGTTGCACCTGGATCCTAGTAATAGTATGTGTTGTGTTATCATGCCTCACTACTAGAGAGCCTGGAATCACCAGAGGGGAAGGAACCAGCGGGACGATGCCCAATTCAAGGAATGATCTCCCCACAATTGAGGAAGAACCGACCCCACACTCGTTTAACTGGGGATAACAGTATATGGCGGAGACACCTACGGTGGTAGAAGCATACATCACAATGAAGGAATTGGATCTCCTCAGGGATTATGAGACTCTTATGGGTCGGACCCTAGCGCTAAATCCTTTCTGGACCGTTCGAATTCTACTAGCCCGAGATACACAAACCAATGTACAGATTTCCCAAGGCATCATGGAGTCTTTGTCCCTCATTTAGAGGGGGTAGCAAGAAAGTCCGACTGGTTTTTGGCTTCTTGAACAGATAGCTATGGAGATTATGGACAGTCCTGGGGACACTACCCCAGCGAACACCCCTTCCAATTCGCCAGCCTATGCGAAAACCAGTGCTCCCCATCCTCAGCAAGAGGAGCACCACTTTGGGCCAAAATTCGATGTGGGGAGATGAATCCCCGCGACTTTAGTTTCTAGGCATGCTTAGTTTCTTACTTTTGATTTACTATAAGTAGATGTGTAATGTTACATTATTCTGTTGTTGTGGAACGGGCTGCTGTTCTGGAGGGTTCGAGGTTCATTAGCAGACTCATTTTTTGTTGTAAGGAGAAAAGGATTGATGTTATAGTCTCCATGGTAATGGGATGGGGTCTAGTGCGGTTTAAATTGCTGGCTGTAAGAAGGAAAAGATCGGTCCCTTGTGTTTCAATGCAATGGGATGGGTTCTGGTTTCTAGTGGTTTCTGTAGGCCTTCAGGCTGGTTTCATTGTAATGGGATGGTTTGTGGTATCAGACGTTACGTTGGTATCGGTGGGTGCTCTATCGTTGGGCTCTAGTGATTTTATATGCTTGGGTGAATTTTTGTAACCTTCAAGGAATTCAGGGACGTCCTTTATGATCCCTATTGCTGTCAGCCTGGTTTTGTCTAGTTCATCTAGCAAAACCAGGACTAAATGTATCACAATTTTGTATCACCATTTTGTATATTAATAGAATTTTCTCCTCCTTACTGATAATAAAAAAAAACGTGTCCTCTTCAAAGGAGTTTTTTATTTTATTTTATTTTTGTAACTAATAAAAAAAAAGTATATGTGCACATACACAGGTACAAAATCTGATTAAAATATGAAATGACCACTTTTGAAAATTAAAAAAAAAAAATATTTTTCCAAAATAAATTAAAAAAAATGTGCGTCCTCATGCATTGTGTAGATTATGTTCATTTGTTTTTCAAAAATTATGCATTTTTAACTAAATTATTTTATGTACACACGCTACTGAACAAACATATTGAATTAATATGCAATTTTGACAAATTAGATATATATATATATATGGAAAGGCAACATAATTCCGTACAATTTTTTTTCTTGTTTGGAATTCACAAAGCATATATGAGTTTTGAGAGCTTCGATTTAATAAGTGAGTAAAGAGTCAAATTTTCACTCTCACTTTTGGCCAAAACGTTTTACCCATCTTCATGGATTCACCTTCCCACACTAGATTGCATATCTCCCTAATTTCTTTTTGAACTCTTATGTTCGATTGTATTAACTTTCTCATATCACCTTCTAGAGTTGTTACTTGTAATACTTCATTATGTAGGTCACATTCTATTAGCAAAGTTTAGATATAACACCTTTTTGGACCCTCCTAGTATATGTTCTACATTCATTTTTCAACATGTTAGAGATCCATTATGACATGATTTAGTGGCCCCATGTTATTTTAACCATTCGTAAAATTTCCCTCTTCTGTTAACCTCTTGACCCCATTTTCCTTTGTTTGTATTGGAATTATTCTCTTGATCCTCCCATCACTTTATCATACTATAGATTTTTTTTTTGGATAAAGTTATTCCCTTATATCACCTTGTGTCTCATTGTTTAGCTTTGGTAATCCTATCTCCTAGGTATACCCCCATTGAGTTGTAGGAGATCCAACCTAAAGTGTAGAGTATAGGTTGCTTAGGTGACAGTTGTAACTTTAGTAGTTCTCTCCCAAGTTACACCTTGTGGTTTAGGGATTTTATCATTAAGTTCAATTTGGGGATGTAACATGCCTAACCATGTCTTGAATCTTATGTTATAAGCCTCTTCAATATATATAATATGCCTCCCAATCCACAAAAAATGAAGTTCCCTATGCAACCCATCAAAATAAGCCCAAGGAGTTTCCCTATCAACTATCTCATTCTCAATTTGTCTTAGAAACATTCCCTTTTTTCTTGAAGATTTTCTTTTTAAAATACAAAGGCCTTGAAGCACACTGAAAGGAATGATAATTTTTTCTTCAAATGGTTGGTCTTGCTTGCCAATCATAATCCCCAATCTATGATAAGTGGAAGTGCTTTAAATGTCATGACCAATGGATTGCAGCACCAATTTTTAAAATCTTCTTCTAGAATCAACCCTCACCAAACATTTTTAGGCCTATCATCCATTCAATCTTAGGCCATACGTGTTTCATATAATAGCGATTCAAAATCGAATGGAAGTTCACTTCTCCACCCATTTTACATAATGAACATCTCCATAGTCTTATCTAGTTCTTTTTCTACAAATTTTCTCAAGTTGAGACTTTATTATTTAAAAGACACCACATTAAAATGCATACCTTTTGAAGAGCAATTTAACTTGTATAAAAATTTCCACAACCACATAATTTGTTTTTAACTTTCTACTATACTATATTTAAAGCAACTTAACCACATAATTTTTTTAATGTTTTACTATATATAAACAACTTAACCAATACAGAAACATACATCTTCACTTTTTTAATTCAATCTATTTATATACAACCACACCTAACCCCACATACTTATTAAATCTATATCTCCTACTTAAGATAAATGAACATACCTCTCTTTATAGTGTCTAACCATTTGAATATTTGGTTACATTACCCACACATTAAGAACTACTCCTCACGAAACCCAAGGATCTTACCTTAATTTCACCATTTCCCCATAGCCTACCTTCGCCATTACATGTAAAAGGGAAAGACTAAATGATAGTTTTTCAAATCATACATACATTTCTTAGCGTTTTGATCTAAACACCCTAATTCATTACCATTCATGAGTCTCGATACACTTTTCTCTACCCAAACCCTAGATTACCAAAACCCTAGAGTTTTTCGATATAAATGGACAATCAGCGTTCATCTATTGAAATCAGCCTCTGCGGGATTTCATTATGCATTGGGCATGATGAATACTGAGAGCGGCCTGGCACTCGGCATGATGAATATCTATCTAGCGGTCACTTATTTCAAGAGCTGAGGCTGATCTGCGGTTTACTGCAACGAACTTCCTTCGATATCCATAAATCTGGAAGCCGCTAGGTTTGGTCTAACACAGATCCGGTTACTGGCTAAGAAAACGTGGGTTTCATGATCTAGGGAGTATGTTATTGCTGCGTGCATTTAGAATCTACCGCCAGCAGTTCAGGAAAGAAGCCTTATAGCTGAAACTACCGCTAATCTAAGCAAGGAAGACTTCAATTATATCTTGGAACAAGATCCATGGTTCCATTGGCTATTACTGGCCGAAAGATCCGAATGTAATGAAATTGCAGAAGAGATCGGCCAGTACTAGCCGAAGAACCATGGATCTTTGTGTTCCAACATCCAAGTTGGAGCCCGCGTTGCCTGGATTAGTTGTAGTATCTAGCTGTATCCAGCTATCAGGCTTATTTCTTGATTTGCTATAAGTTTATATATATATATATTCTAGCTGCTGCCCACGGCAGTAAGCCTAAGCAAAATAAGCCCTATTACACTCGCAGAACCCCACGTTTTCTATGCCAGAAACCAGATCTTAGCTCCACCAAGCCTAGCTACTTTGATATGTATGGATGTGGAAGCTGAGAGTTTGTGGCAGGAAACGTAGATGGTCGTATTGTAGCCGTTATTTCAATTCTCCAAATAAGTGGCCGCCTGAATGCATGAGATACGGCTTGGGCTGATTTGAATCGAACCACGCTGATGGTCCTTGTAACAGCTAATGATTTAAATCCTCAATCATTCCATGGAAATCTCTTCTAACATCGCTGCACAAAGGTCGCCATTTTCGGTCAAACCACGAGTGAGATAACTGAACACCAGATGTATTAACATGTTCCTGAGATATAACCAGTCCAGGTCTAACTTGGAATTGCCTGGGGTATAACTTGGAATTGCCTGGGGTATAACTAGTCCAGGTTTAATTTGGATTTGATTATGTGCATGTCTTTCCAAGCATATCCTATGGCTTTGCCCGTCAGTTACGAAACCAAAATGTTGGGTAGAGATTACGTTTAGAAAGATCTCTTTTCATTCTGACAGCTAATACCATTTTATAAACACAATTACTCAGGAATAAGTTCAGTTCAAAGATGACATTTTATAAAGATGTTCAGATTTATTAAGCCAGTCTTTTGGGCATTAGCCTTGTATTGCTGTTGATCTTTTCTTAAGTTAAAAAAAATACTTTGATAGTGTCTTTGCCTTAAAATCATTCTATCAAGCCCATGGAAGTACTAGTTTGCATAGGTTATGTTATATTTTGCAGAAAGTTGAGATAGTATGGAATTATATATCTCTTTTAGATAGCATGGAATTAGATATTCAGGTTTGATTCTTTGAATAGCAAGTTGTAATTTTTTAGTATTAAAAACAAATATTTTGTTAAGTATTAATGAAAAGGATGGTTATACTTAAGAAAAATGCTTTGTATTTAGTATTTAAAGGTTTTAAATTATTGCTAGAAACTTTAATTTCCTCAGTAATTTTCAGAAGGTTCATTTCAACCAAAATATCCTCACACCTTCATGACAAGGTCAAGGTGAAAGTATATATTATATGCATATTTTCAAGGTCAAGGTGAAAGTATATATTATATGCATATTTTCACACCTCATTCTTATTTATGAGATTTATGAGGGTGGTGGAGGTGAGACAAGCAATATGAATCTCATAACAAAGTAGTAAATGTGGTATAGACTAGAATGTACACTTCTATTTGGATTTGAAGCATTTCAAATTCAACTAGTCTATACAACATATATATTCACTTTCAAATGTCATCCTTATGGGTAAGGTGATATTTTTGTGTATAAAACTATTTTTTTATAATACTTTTATAAAAATAAAATTTTTAATGAAAACAATTTAAAAGCTATATAGTAGTTAAAACATTCCCATTCTTTTTGCTATAAATCTGATATCAACATTGAACATTTAATACATGTGTAGATTTGCTATTTTATAGGTTATCTATACTTGAATTTCAAGTATAAATAGATTACACATTTAATGCTTGATTTTATTGTTAGAGTATAAATAGATTACACATTTAATGCTTGATTTTATTGCTAGAGTATAAATAGATTACACATTTAATGCTTGATTTTATTGGTGGCTTATCTTAACCATACACGTCCATGTGTATCTCTTCATTTTTATTGAGTGATCTTCTCTTCATTTTACAAAGTGATCTCTATGAGAGTAACAACTTATTTTTGGTTTGAATAACCATGATTTTGTGCATCTCCTTCATAAAAACCCTCATTTTATGAGACAGTCCATAAATAGTCAATGTGGTCCATAAATAGTCAATGTGGTATAGACTCGAATATACACCTCTATTTGGATTTGAAGTGTTTCAAATTCAATGAGTCTATACAACATTTATATTCATTTTCAAATGCCATCCTTATGGGTAAGGTGCTATTTTTGTCTATAACACTCGTTTTTTAATACTATTGTTATAAAAATAAAAAATTTAATGAAAAAAATTTAAAACCAATATAAGAGTTAAAACATTTCCCCTTCTTTTTGCTATAAATTTGATATTAACCTTGAACATTTAATACACGAGTGTAAATTTGTTATTTTATAGGCTATCTATACTTGAATTTCAAGTATAAATAGATTACACATTTAATGTTTGATTTTATTGGTGGCTTATATTAACCATATAAGTCCATGTGTATCTCTATGAGAGTGACAACTTATTTTTTGTTTTAATAACCATGACTTTGTGCATCTCCTTCATTGAAACCCTCATTTTATGAGATAGTCCATATGCATCCACTTCATTTAGGTAACCCTAATTTTATGGGATAATCCATTTTCTTGGGATACTCCATGTGCAACTCACTCATTTTACAAGATGGTCTATGTAGGATATTAGTGACTCATTATTATAACTTGATAGTCCATGTGTCATTTCCTTATCATAACTTGATTTATGTGATAGTCCCATGTACATCTTCCTCATTTGACAAGGTGGTCCATGTGAGTACAACAATTTATTATTATAAAGACTTTTTTCCCAAATAAATCATTTGATTTTTTAACTTCAAATTGAAGATGATGTAAAATACTAATTTTGCTTAAAGTAATTTGTCTTTTTATTTTGTTTTTCTTTCTATATTTAAAAAAATAAATAAATTGATCTTTAAATATAAAATCAAACTACTTGTTAGTTTCTAATATCTTTAAACCCCAATGATTTGGATACCTTTTCATTTGCTTCTATTGTTTTAAAAAAATAATCATTTGTTAAGGTGGACCTTCTCATTTACTTATATTGTTTTAAAAAAATCTTCACTTGTTAAGATAGATCCTTTCTAATAAATTTATAATTGTTGGATAGTGAATAATAAAAAAGAGTGAGGTGTACTAAATTTGGCATTTTTAAATAATTTATATACTATTTTAAAATTCTAAATTCTCTATTGCTTTAAGAGGTTTTTTTTTCCATGTTTAATTAAATGTTTTAAGCATAGTTTAAACCTTGGATGTTTTAGTCGGTTTTTTATTTTCTTTTCTAGTTCGTTTTGGATAGAACTGACATTTGAATTTTTGGAAATCTAGAGGTGCTCTGATTGAGAGTGTTGAATCTATTTATGCACTCAAAAAACAATTTGAACTTCAATAAGTTCAAATTTAGAAAAAAAATAATTAGCTAAATTCTAGGGAAAAAATATAATTAATAAAGTAGAGAATTTTAAATTTTAAATTTGCATAAATTATTTGAATATATTAAACTTGCTTTTGTGATATCTCACTAGGGTCGTTTCTAAATGCTTCTTCAAGGTCTAGACACTCACATCTAAATAACCCTATAATAAGAAGGTACACTTCTTACAATCTGCAGTTCTTCTCTATGTTTTCTTAGAGCTTCGCTTCTAACTCAAGCAAAAAATCAAGTGGTTTATGTGAAAAAAGAAGAAGCCAAGTTGTAACAATGAATTGCTAGTCTCAAATATAAACCACCTTGTAAAATGAGGGAGATGCACATGAAATATTCCATAAAATTAGGTTAGAGTAAGGGAATAGTCCATGTACATCTCCCTCATTTTACAAGGCGGTCTATGTTTGAGACTAACAATTCATTGTTATAAAGGATTCTTTTTTTTCACATAAACCACTTGATTTTTTGTTTAAGTTAGTAGTGAAAATCTAAGAAAACATAGAGCCAAACAGGATTGTAATAAGTCTACCTTCTTATTATGGGATTATTTATATATAATGGTTGAGACCTTGAAGTAGCATATAGGGGATTAGACACGACCCTAGTGAGATATCACAAAAGAAATTTTAACATATGGGTTAGTGCAAGCTAATGAGGGTCACTTTTGGCACGTTAGATGCAATAGCAAACTGAAAAATAGGAATCCCTGAACTTAATAGTTTTTTTTGAGATACTAACAAAAAATATCTTGCTTTGAGTAAAAAAGATTAAATGTAGGAAATTGAATCACGTTTCCAAATATATAAGGTTTATGTATTGAAATTTTTTATAACTATGTCAAATTTCATTTTTTCTAACAGTCGCTTTTTTTAAGCAAATGAGAAGGTATATGTTTTTGTGGGAGCAGCCTTTGAGGGCCTAAATGATGCCTTCGAGATACAAAACTTTGTAGGCATGTAGAGAACATATAACACTAGTGCAACGCTATTTTTCGAAAACAAAATTAATAATTAAAAAAAAAAAAAATTATATAAGTGATCATTCCTCGAAAATGGTAGGTCTTTTGTGGGTGTAGCCTTTGAAGGTATTAATGAAATAATCAGTGAAATGGTTTTTCTATAGAATGTAGAGGTCAATTTCATCTAGTGCACCATATAATTTTTTTTAAATGATTACAAATTGAAAAATTTATGGGAAAAACACTAACAACATGTATTTTGAGTTAAGGAGTTAGGACACAATAGAAATTGAAAACAAATAGGAAAATATAATTTTTTTAATAAAGATTACATATTTAGAATATGCAGAAAAATGATATTTATGTTTAAGATTTCATAAAAAATTACTGTGTGTAGCATACTGAAATGAGTGTGTAAACAACGACTTCTTCAGAAAATGGAAGAAATGCCCAATTAGCTATGGTTTATCATATACCATAGCACAGGTTTGGTATTACCGAAGCAAATTCCAAACCATACACATAGGACTATTGGTGACATGCGAGCAAGTGAATTGGCATGTTTAAATTCAAATTACATTTCCCTCCTTGTAGAGTTTAGAAACGGGTGCACGTTATATAACTACAAAACGCGTGCATGTTTTATAACTACAAAACACGAGCGTGTTATATAACTATAGAACGCGAGCACGTTATGTAACTATAAGACACGAACACGTGTTGTAGAGCTAAAAATATAGCACTATATGTAATATATCAAATGTATGGATAATAATTTAGAGCAGGTGCGGAAGGTCAAGGGCCTAAGAAGATGTTGGAAGTTAGAGTGGGGATGGTTAATAGGTGAGAGGGGGTTGGGAATGGTCAAGGTCCTAGGAGGATGTTGTAAATTCGAGTGGAGAAAGATGAATGGAATGGGAAAATTATGGGTTACAAGGGTGAAGGGGAGTGGGGATTGAGAGTATTATTAGGAGGAGAATAGGTGTTGAATACGTATAGGGATAGAAGCAGTGCACAAAACATGAATGACGAAGGGGGATAAGGTGGAGGGGAGGAAGTTGGTGATGGTTTAATGAGAGAGGATTGATGAATGGAAAAGTGGATATGGAGTATTAGAGGAGGAGTAGGATGTCTTGGAGGAGAGAGGTGAAGGAGGGGGAAATTGAAGAGATGGGAATGAGATGCGATAAAACACATAATAGGGGTCATAATGAGGTATGGGGTTGATGAGAAGGGCTAAGTTGAAAACATAGAGAGAGAGAGAATAATGTGGAGAGTGTGTGAGAGAGAATAAGATAGAGAGGGAGGAGGGGGGGTGAGGGAGGGATGAAGATAGAGTGAAGGAAAGAGATATTGAGGGAGGGATAGAAGGTGTGTGTGTGTGAGGGGTGACAGGGGAACATACACAAGGAGAGAAAGGGGAAGGTTCACACATGTAGAGAGAGAGAGAGAGAGAGAGAGAGAGAGAGAGAGAGAGAGATGGATGGTGTCAAATATAGAGGGTGGAGGGTTGAGAGATGGAGAGAGAGGGAGGTTGTGAAAGAGAGAAACATGAAGAGGGAGGCTGAAAATAAATAGGGAGGGAGTGGGAGGGATACAAGTTGAGATAGAGAGAGAGAGAGGGAGGGAGGGAGGGATAATGGCACAAAGGGTTGGTAATTAAGGGAGAAGGGAGGGAGATATTGATAGAGGGAGGTAAATAGAAGTTGGGGAGAGAGAAAGAGATAGAGGGAGTTTGTGAGAGAAGGGGGGAAACACACACACACAAAGATTATGTGGGAGAGAGAGGAAATAGGTGAGTGACAGAGGGAGAGGGGGATGGGTGAGAAATAGAGAGAGTGATGAAGGGAAGGATAGTGAGGAAGGTATAGAGAAGGTGGAGATAGATTATGAGATATGGGAAGTGAGGGAGGGACACACACACACACACACAGTGTGTGTGTGTGAGAGAGAGAGAGAGATATTGTGTGCGAGAGAGGGAAGGATGGGTGAGCGATAGACTATGGTAGATAGACTATGAGAGATGGGAGGTGAGGGAGTGACACACACACACACACACACACACACACACACACACACACATAGGGGGGGGGACACACACACACACACACAAAGAGAGAGAGAGAGGGGGGGGGGAGCGATAGAGAGAGAGGGGGGAGGAGTGAGTGATAAAGAGAGAGAGTGGTGGAGAGAGGTATACTGAAGGTGGAGAGAGGTTATGAGAGAGGGAGAATGAGGGAGGGACATAAACACACACGCACACACACACATATATATATATAGAGAGAGAGAGAGAGATAGATTGTGTGGGAGATAAAGGAGGGGATGTGTGAGAAACAATGAGAGAGGGGGGTGGGAGGAGCAATAGAGAGAGAGTGATGTAGGGAGGGTTAGTGAGGGTGGTATAAATAAGGTGGAGAGAGGTTTTGAGAGATGGGGAGTGAGGGAGGGACACACACACACACACATAGAAATAGAGAGAGAGACGGAGGGAGGTTGTGAGAGAGAGAATGGGGAAAGATACACACACATACACATAGAGATAATGAGAGATGGAAATACAAAGGCAGGGAGGGCCAGTGAGTAAGGCATAGAGGGATAATGAGTAAGGCACATGTGTATCCATAGATGCCAAAAATATTATTTAGGGATTGAGTCTTGGATTTCCTCCCTTGACCATGTTGAGGCCTTAATACCCATATCTAATGCTCAAAACCTCTTAAAGACATACATCGATATTTTCGAATTGACCAAGCATACCTTGAGTAGGTCATCTATGGTGCTTCAGGTCATATTCCCTCAATCATGTCTCAGAGGTGCCATACCTGCTCCTCAAAACCACCTAATTCTACTAACATCCATATTCATAGTCCAAATATATCTATGACATGCCATGTGTGATTTTTTAAGGCATCCTTCCTATCCCTAGATGCCTAGAAGATTTAGTTAGGGCCTAAGGCCATAGTTTCCTCCCTTGACCATGTCTATGGCCTTAAGATGCATATCTAGTGCTCAACAAATTATGATGGCATGCATATCCCGATTAAGATTCAAATTATTCACTTTCAATGTCATGTGTGGTGGCTGGAGGTATAAATTTAGGCCCTAAATAGTGAACAACTTCCTTTAAGGTCTAAGGACCAAGTCTTTCGGCCTACCCATGTGAAGGGGCCTGATATCTGTACTTAGTGCTAATTTTTTTATAATGGAATTAGTATCCTCATTTCAAGGGAAATGAAACCATGGAAGGATCTATTGAGGTTGTTCAACACATCATTCTTGGATCTAGATGGATAGAATCATCTTCTAGGGGATAAGGCCTAGGTTTCCTCCCTTATTATGTCTAAGGTCCCAAGACACATACATATTACTTAGAAACCCCTAATGGTTCCCATATCCCCATTCAAAACAAAACTATAAACATGAGAGGTCGTCTATGGTGATTCAAGGTGTCGTTCATGGACCTTGAGCCCTAAAAGATGGTTTACAACCTAAAATTAAAGCTTTATGTACCAACCGTGATTAACAACTTATCCTCCATATCTAATGCTAAAATTATCCTAATCATGGCCATATCCCAACTTAAAGGTTGACGACACCCTTAAGAGATCATGTGTGTGGGTACTATTGACCTGGCTTACAATGAAGGCTATACCTCATGAATCTATGATGACCAAATATAATAGTAACATCCCAACAAAGGAATAAGACATCTCCCTTGGGGTATATCAATACAATACATTTATAATATTCTTTCATGTTACAATATTTCAACACTCCCCATTAACTAAAAGGGTATTCTACTGATAATGACATAATCAACTATAGGAGTAACGAGAGAGAGATACCACCTTGAGAAGAGGAGAGATGGTGAGAGAGAGAGGGATGGAGGGGAGAGATAGGGAGGGAGGGATACAAGGTAAGAGAGAGAGGGAAGGGGGAGGG
Organism: Pseudotsuga menziesii; assembly: GCA_001517045.1. Classification (NCBI taxonomy): domain Eukaryota; kingdom Viridiplantae; phylum Streptophyta; class Pinopsida; order Pinales; family Pinaceae; genus Pseudotsuga; species Pseudotsuga menziesii. Next base: position 108,543 of record LPNX010436014.1, on the reverse strand, counting down.
ATAACGACACATAGGGTTATTGACAAAGGGAGAATAAGGGAGAGAGTGCTATAGGGAGGGATAATGGTGAAGATAAAGAGAAGGTGTAGAGTGGGGTGGTATGGACATGGATGGAGTAAGGGAGAGAAAGAAACATATAGGGAGGGATGTAGAGAGAATGAGGGAGGTATATTTAGAAATAGATAGGGGGTATCTAGGGATTATTGGGGGTATAGAGAGAAACATTTATATGCATGAAAAGAAGGGAACACTAAAAAAAATTTCTTTGTTTCTAACCATAAAAAACATTTGTTTTCTTATGATTTTATTCGTTTCCTTAGTCGTGCACCTAACCTATTAATTATGCTGAAAACTATCGCATGCACGTTTTACTTCTACAAATCACGTATGCGTTTTTAGTCTATATAATGCGTGCGCATTTTAGGACTATATAAACAATGGATTTTTTTTGTCCGAGAGTAACTTTACTGTGTATTTACCAAAAAACTGATTATCGCACTTTTTTTTTAGCAGAGCATGAGCCTGCCTTTGGAAATATTCACAATACACATTCTCCATCATTCTTTTTGATATGCAGGTGTATCATTGAGGACATCTTTCATGGTTGAGGAGCACACAAGATAATATATCAAGATTCAATACCATTTCATGGTGATGGTGGATATACACAATTGTACAACAGTATGAGCTTTAGGAACAACATATGATTTAAATTTCATTTGCTTATTATTCAAGAGAACCAAAGGTAAGTTTTCTCATTCATCGTTGTTTTGATGGGAAATATGAACAATCGAGAAGGAATATTAAAGCACCTTGAAGGATATATAGTTATAAATAAATTTAAAGGTTTGAAAGCTTGTAATTGAGGAGAAACAAAAATAAACTATATTTAATTGATCATTGTGGTGATGGGGAATGTATGTAACCAAGAAAGAAAATCAACAAGGAAGAAGAGACCTCAAGAAGTCATTGAATATGAGAAAGAAAAGAAAAGAATAGACATGATGAATTGGAGGCTTTCTTTGGAAACTAATCCAAATCCAATTATAGAGGATACCATGGTTCATCCTATGAATCAGAGGCTTTCTTTGGAAACTAATCCAAATCCAATTATAGAGGATACCACGGTTCATCCTATTAATCCACCACGAGAAAAAAGGAAGAATTCACTAGAGGGACCTTCAATTTCCACAATAGTTGTTGAATAAGCACCACATGGAAGTATTTGAGAAGAAACATGCAGGTGATCATTAGGGGATGTTTTAATTCCCACTTCAAGTCAAAGTGATAAGTTACCATCTCAAGATGAAGCTCATGAAGAGGCGTTGGACATAGAGCCTACTGTTGAATAAGAAAATGTTATCCGAACCATTGATGAGGATGTTGGACTTCCACCATTCAACTACCATGAAGAGAATGAAGGACAACAAGCTGCTACTGAAATCCCAAAGCGTATTGTTGATGCGCTAGATGATAGAATTTCAACCCCCTTACCTCCATTAGAAAGCACACGCCGAAGAACTCTAAAGCGCATACAAGTTGATGAAATAATCCTCAATTCCATTGAAGGTATGCCATCTAAACGTAGTATTTCTTATCAAACTCAACATATACTAAATAAATATTTTGTTTGTAAATGTGATGGAGATAAATGTAGATTATTTTTATCATTGTTAAAATCTAGGGGCATGAATATTGTTAGGAAATCGTTAGGGATAAATATGATAAATAATTTTGGACCAAGTTCTCATATAGTTAAAAGATTAGTAGATGCCTTTGGTAAAATTGGTAAGAACACACGTTCAAAAGACCACAATGCGGCTCGTCGTGTGTTGTCACAAGCAATTGTAAATAAGAACACCAGGGTCCTTCATTTTCTCAAGCCTACATCCAAACTAGTTAATTTGAATGTAAAAACCCTTCATATGTATTATATTAGAAGAGAACATCTTGACACAACCGATCAGTCATATTTTTGGGCCTTTATTGGTCAGCTACCATGTCGTGACATGAAGCTAGTTGATGCAGTAAAGGGACTAGTGCATAGTTTTTGGCATGATCACACAAGGGATTCTTCAAACCAGAAGGATGTACTAAAACTGAGAAGGGGTTCAAAGGATTGTGAACCAAATATTAAGCATCTTCTTGATATAACACAAACAGAACTATACAAGAAATTTAGGAATGAACATAGACAATTGAATTCGAGGAAAATATCTTTTGAGAAATGTAAGCCCTGGTATGTTAGAATAAATACTCTTTGTAACACTTGTTGTTGTAAATACCATGTAGAATATGAATATTACTATGAAACATTTTTGTACATTTGTTGTGTGTTGCATACTAACCATGTGCAGGATTTATCCCTGACAATACCACTGACTTCATTAAGAGAATTCATTCATAGCATCATGTGCAATAGGCTTGAGGGGAAAACATACTATGTAAAATCTTGTTTGGATGGAACTTGCTCCAACTGTGCTGGAATGGAATTATTGAGCCAATGTATGCACGAGAGTGGAGACAATGAATTTGGGAATATGGTTACAGACATGAAAAGTTTCAAATATATCAGCTATGAAATAGTACAAGGGAAAGAAAGCAAAAAAATACAATTGGTGACATCTCATGTATGCATTTATCTATAAATTTTTGTTTGAATAGTTACATTTCATTCTTACTTAAAAAAACTGATATTGAGATTTTTTTTGTCAACAGGTACAAGTAAGTGACTTCGTCAAGGAATTTATTGAAAATACACATCAATATGTTCAACATGTCTACTTGGCACGATGGTAGGATGAGAAGTTTAGAATATGCAGAGATACATTTCCCCGTGGTACTATACATTCAGTTGTTGATTTTGCCGAGAACTACACTTTAGAACCTCAAAATGAGATCCAAAGTTAGTATTGTCACTCTGAGCATGTTTCCTTGATGGTGCATATCACATATAGGCATGGCCCAAATAGTAGTGAAGAGCAAAGAGAAATTATGAAGGAATATCACTTCTACATAAGTGATGATAGGTGCCATGACTTCCACTATGTACGTCATTGCTTCATCATGTTCAATGATCACTTGAAGGGCAGGAACATACATATTGATCGACACTGGATTTGGTCTGATGGATGTGCTAGTCAGTTAAAAAATGCACACATATTTCAATGGTTGTGTTCATTGCATAAAAAATACAAATTTCCACATATGTGGAACTATTTTGAGACTAGGCATGGTAAAGGAGAACATGATGGAGCCAAAGCATGTGTCAAAATATCCCTACAAAGAGAGGAATTAAAATTATCTACAATATCTACTATTCTAAATGCTCAATCTATAGTCAGGTGGTGCACGTTAGCAATGGGAGAGGAATTAGCTATGTGAGTAGAATCCAAAAGAAAGAGACATGTGGAGAGATTTTTTTGGGGGGATGGTAGACATCATTCACATGCAACACTATTCTTGGGACTCATGGCTTTCATTCCGTTCAAAGCTTTGGTAACCTAGTATTTGAAATCTGGACAAGAATACTTGCTTGTTTTTTCCCGCCTTGTTGTGATGGTGACTAGGATGGGTGTGAATCATTGGATTGGGTTGATAGATGGGATTGCATATCACTTCCACTTGATAAGCATGCAATTGTTGAGTTAAATATGTTGGAAGAAGACCAATAATCTATTTCTATAGATTTCGATCATGTCTCAGATCTTGTACAACCTCGTATGATGCATTTCCTTAACAATTTTTTGTTTATTTATGTAGTCTTGAAACTCACATTAATGGCCTTGTATCACATGGAAAATATTTGATCATATACCTACAATCATATTATGCAGGACACATATACACAGTGGTTTCCTCAAAAGATAGTGAATGGGGTGGTGGTTACCGGTTGGCACGTTGTATAGAGGGAAAGAAATCCCTCATTATGTCCATGACTAACGATGAAAACAACCACTTCCCAATCGGGTCTATGGTTGTTAAAGGCGAATACCTTACACATGAAAACATTGCAAGAAAGAAGGGTGGATATGTTTACTGGGATTAAAAACTAGGTGCAAGTATGTATTACTTTACCAACTTAATCATTGGTACAAACCTCTAGGTACGAACAATTCCTAGCCGAAATTCATCGAAGTTACGCTACTTCTTACTGGATACAGAGCACGAGAGACTAATGGAGACCATCATTATAAGATATGATCCCGAGGGCTTGGTTGTATGATAATAGGTGGGATATAGCATGATGAGGTATGTTACATAATTTTAATTTTCCCATGTATGTTGCTTATGAATATGTAAATTTTGTGTTCTTGATATGCGAAATTTTCCATTATGTTGTTTATAAATATTCCAAAAGTTCTCTTGTATGTCAAGTTAATGAACATGCTAAATTTCACATATGATCAATAAACCATATATATCAATCATATAAACATGTCAAGATCTCATTCACATGATATACATAACATTAGAATACATACATGTACCTCTTTAGGTCATACCTGTCAAAGTTCTTTGTAGGCTCGCTTACAGGACTAAAACCCTAATTTTTCAAGTAGGTAATATTGTCAATGTTTTCAGTTAATATATAAAAATAGGATGATGGAAACAAGATGCCACAATGATCACTTTCTGTTTTAACTCTTTATTGACAACCATGGAGGAATGCTATTGTTGACAACAAAAATAGGCTACACCAAGTAAATATATCTCTTTACTACATATGGATTGACACCATCGGCTTTGAAATAAATCCTAACACAATGAGGTTCTTCTTTAAAATGTGGTAATTTTTCCTCCATATCTCTAAATGTAGAACCATTTCCATCCATTAAAAAAATGTCATCTTGAATTTTATTACGTGCATGGTAATCCATAAATTGTGTTATGTTTTTGCACCTGAACAGTCATTGCAAATGTGGGATAATGGGAATATAACAAAGATCCTTGCAAGGAACATTTTTCGTTACTTGATATGTTCGATATCTACTGATATGAAATTTTGGACATTCTGTTTCAAATTCATGTTGTTTATAATATATAATACGGTCATCATGGCATGCATCAATTGCTTCATACTGCATTCCAATTTCTTTCATGATGACAGATAAATATCGATGTGTGCGGTAAAATATTTGACAGTGTTAACAAAAATTAAGCTATGAAGCTACACCATATTAAAATAAAAATCTAGTTAATATAATATATAAACAATATTAATGAAACATATTTCATCCATATTAATTTGACTTATGAATTAACAATAATTTTATTAGACGAACAATCATAACCTTTAGCATGATCATATGTGTGTGTGTGTGTGTGTGTGTGTGTGTGTGATGGAATATATTACATACCTTAACATTCGCATGACTGATGTGTTTGAAATACCATTCATAACCTTCAAGTTAATTATCAACAATATAGAAGAGAGAATATTTGTGTTAGAGCGCTCATAAAGGGGTTCGTGTTCCTTCTCAAGAAGTAAATCATGAACACCATCAAAGTCATCATTTTCATGATCATGATCATGATAATAATTCATTATTACATTAAATGTATCATGGATTAATGTATTTGTACCATTATCTTCAACTATGTTATCGGTATGATCATATTCTTAAATATGATCATTAACTTGTTCTCCATTATTCATAGCTCCATGTTCCTCCTATACTTGTTTTGAAAGCACGTCCTCCAGACGATATTCCGTAGGATGTATTAACTTTATAATTACATGAAACCATCAATAGATATTAGATAATATAATCAATATTAAAATAATACATATGTTTATAAAATAAATCAATATAAAAATATATATAATGAAAAAATTACAAATAGACGATAATCATGTACCCCCTCAGCGTGTCCATATTCCCTACAATGTTTTCTGGATATTGTGATATTTATTCTTCATTTTTTAAAGCCCCTACATTTAATACATGGACAATAACATTTTCCCATCACCGTTTCTTTTCAGTCCATCCCACAATCTAGCAAGCAATTATTTTTTTTGTTCATCTGGATCAGGAATATTGTTATTTGACGCTTTCTCATAAAGAGCTTGAATGAAGATTATCGATCTTAAAAAATCATAACATGGCATCATCGGATATCCAACACTATCTTGGTGGTTATCCGTTCGTAGTCATTGGTTTTTCGATGACCATTGGATATTTGACAATCCCATGTATCAATTACAAAACTTGATCAAAATTCGTAATTTTAAAGGTGACATCCGACGAAACAACCAATTTTGTCGTATTTTGGGTTGAAATTTTGTTGTGTTTTTTCATTGATGTCATTGATGTCAAAAGGGTGAAAATATATGTGGTGTTAAGGTGGTAATGATGATGTGGTTGTAGTAGAGATATATTGTTTGGGAATGTATAATGAATCTTAAATCCCTTAAATAAGAACATAGGGAATCCCTTGATTACAATTGTATATAAACCCAAATCAATCCCATTATGGCATAGAAGTTGTGAATGGCCCTCACAGGAAGATACTTTGAGTTATACATAATTGGTACAAATACCCTAGAGAATACCCTAATCATCATGATGATGTAAAGTGTAATTAAGTCCCTAAAGTGTCCTAAATAAGTGTGAGGAATTTCCTGCATAAATGATGTTGGGTCACAAGACCATGATTATGGGTCATGTGACCATTATATCCTTATAATTTTGAAAAATAATGGTGTTTCTTGTTATCCCACCATTCCAAAGAAATTGAAACAATGTGATGCATGTATCCTTGAAAAACATAGTAAGAAAGCCTTTCATGATTCAGATTTCAGAGGACATAGGAAATTAGAGTTGATACATTTTGATTTGTGTGACCCCATGATTTTTGCTTCTTCTAATGATGATAGATATATCATGACTTTATTGATTATTACACCATAATGTGTTGGGTGTATTTTTTGAATTAATATACATCATGATATTTTGAAACTTCTAAAAATTTTCATGTGTGAATAAAAAATGAAGCACAATCCTAGATTGGCTCCCTTCGTACTGTCATGGAGAAGAATACAATTCTAAACAATTAGAAATTTCTCTTAAAACATATGGCATTAAGCATCAAATTCAATCCCATATAATCCCCAACAAAATGGTGTAGTAGAAAGAATGAACATGACACTCTTGAATATGGTACAGTCCATGCTATTTTTCAAGATTGTGAAATTGATATTTTGGGGTGATGCAATTTTATGTGCAATTTATTTGAGAAACAAAACTCCAACTCATTCTCTTAGAAACAAGACTTCATATGAATTTTGATGTATTTGTAACTTCGGAATATATTCACTTGTATATTTTATATGTTGTATTTCTTTGTACCCAAATGTTCCTATCGAGATAATCATTAATGTAATCAAGTCATGTAAAGTCATAGAGGTTGACCCTCCTTTGTAATCCGGGGTAATAGTCCCCACGGTTTCGGGGTACTAGGGTTATTATACTCTCCTAGAGAATTCGGCCCTGGTAAGTAATTGTCAAGTCAGAAACTAGTATAAATGGAGAGTGAGCCTCTCTATTTGAAACACACACTCACTCAACTATAGCGCATGAGTTAGAGAAGAGGAGCTCGTACAACTGAGAGAGAGAACAACTATCAGAGATCATATTTCTATCTTTGGGTCTTACTTTTTCCATTGGTGCTCATTCTATATCTGAGGAAGTTGCGGGGTTTTATCCTTTAGGGTTTCCCCGAGGAAAACTCTTTGTGTCGCTTGTCTCTTGTGATTATTGTTGTGCATGTTATTCTCTCAGATAAGATCCTAAGATCATATTGACTAAAGGAAAAAAATCTAACATGGTATCAGAGCTAACTTGAGAAGAATACATTGTGCAACTGCAGAAGCTAGGGATTCTTACTTTTTGAGTCTCTCTCCACAGATCATAAGCAAAAGGAGGCTAGGTTAACTCTCCATTGAAGGGCGCATCTTTCTGTCAAAGTGGAATATGATTCTAATCATTTTTAGTTTTTGACCGACCACTACAGTGGGAAATTAGGGATTTCCACAGAAGTGGAATTTTTTAGTGATCCCAAAATAGGAATGATCTCCTCCCCAAAATTGAAGTTTAGAGACCAAGATCAAATTTTTTGGTTAGGTAGAACTCTGAGAAAGTCAAACCCTAATTTTCCCCTGAACCAAAAAACCATCACTGTAGAAGATCAGCTCCAGATCCAATTCCATCTTCTCAAATTGGTAAGATATAAATATTTTGTATTTCCATTTGAGGTTCTCAGTTAAGATGTCTCGTCACACCAAGCTTGATGAAAAGCTCGAAGGAGCTGATAACTTCCAAGAATGGAAGTACAGGATCTCACTGATTCTTGAAGAAATTTAATTGGACTCCTACATAAGTGGAGAAGTTCCAGTTCTAGAGGGAGATGAGGCTAAGGCCTTACACAAGAAGAAATTGGTCAAGGCCAAGAGGATTATTGTTGATTCAATCAAGGATCACCTTATACCACAGTTTGTATCCCTAAAGACGCCTAAAGATATTTTTTATTCCTTGACCAAGATATTTCAAGGGAAGAACATAAATCAAAATATGACTTTGAGAAATTAGTTGAAGAATTTAAAGATCCGGAAATGTAGAGACCATACAGTCATACTTTACAAGGGTCTCCCAAATAAAAGAACAACTTGAAGTAGTGTATGAAGAAGTAGAGAATGCATAAATTGTGATGACCACCTTGAATGGTCTCCCTAGGTCATGGGACTCCTTCATTCAAGGGATTTGTGCTAGAAGAAAGCTAATCACCTTCAGTAGACTGTGGGAGGAATGATCACAAGAAGAAGCTCGAATAGTAGCTCAAGAAGAAAATATGGGAAATGAAGATCAAGGTATCACAGTACACACCAAGAAAAACAGAAGGGACTATCATCATCCTAAAGGTAAGAACTCACACCATAATAACCATAGAAGAGATCTATCTAATATCAAATGCTTTACATGTGATGAGAAAGGACACATCTCCATAAACTGTCCCAGAAACAAAGGTGGCTCTCAAAAGAAGACATCATGCTCACACTGCAGAGGATGATGAACCTCCAAGAAAGAGAGTCAAAGAAGAAGATTCTTCTAGTGATGAAGAATATGTTTTGATTTCTGCCCTCATGGGAATTGTCACACATGGAATCAATGATTGGATCATAGATAGTGGGGCTTCCAAGCATATACAAGATTCAAAGAATCCTTTGTGAAACTATATGAACATGAGTCACCTCACAAAGTGAAACTTGGGGATGACTACCAGTATCCCATTAAAGGTAGTGGTGAATCCTCGTATAAGCAAGACTCTGGAAATTCTATGAAGATGAAGGATGTCGTGTTTGTACCAGGACTAAAGAAGAACCTTCTCTCCATCTCCACATTAGATGTAAAAGGCATGAGGTTTGAACTTGTATATGTCTAAGTGCTTATGTGGCCAAAGGGAAAGAATATAGATGGTGAAGTTGTGATTGGAGAGCAAGAGGGAGGATTATACAAATTAAAGGGCCAACAAGAACAATATTTGGTCCATGGCTTAGTAGAGCCAAATGAAATTTTGCATAGAATGCTTGCACATGTGCACTATAGGGCACTACCACTTGCAAGAAAATTTGTTCCAGGTCTTCCAGAAATACAGGCAAAACATGAAGGTGTTTGCAAAGGATGTGCGAAAGGAAAGAACAAAAAGAAGACATTTCCAAGTAGCAAGAGCAAGGAAAAATGAATATTGGAAATCATCCACTCAAATGTATGCAGTCCGATGGCATCCAGTTCATTGAGTGGGTATATATACTATGTTTCTTTCATTGATGACTTTTCTAGAAAGACATGGATATATTTCTTGAAAAGCAAGGATGAATTTTTCAGTAAGTTCAAAGAATTAAAAGCATTGATCGAGAACCACACAGAGAAGAAAATCAAGACCGTTCAATCAGACAATGGAGGAGAATTCACATCAAATGAATTCAAATAATTATGCATAGATTGATGGATTAAGAGGGATTTGACCACTCCATATAATCCAAAACAGAATGGGGTTTCAGAAAGGAAAAATAGAAAAATTATGGAAGAATCAAGGGCTATGCTTCATGATCAAGATCTTCCTACGCATCTATGGGAAGAAGTTGCTAGGAAAGTTGTGTATGTACACAACCATACTCTACACAGAGTACTTGAGAATAAGACACTTGAAGAAGTATTCTCTAGAAAGAAACCAGAAGTCAGTCATCTCAGAATATTTGGTTGTCCAGTGTACATACACATTCTGAAAGAAAAGAGGACAAAGTTAGATTCTTTAGGAAAGAAGGGTATATTTGTGGGATACAATGAAAGCTCGAAGGCTTACAGAATATACTTCCCAGGATTCAAGAAGATAGACATCAGTAAGGATGTGCAATTTGATGAAGACTCAGCTCACAACAAATCCAGAAAAATACCTAATGCAGAACTTGGAGAAACAAAAGTACCCAGGATCCGAGATTCAACTATGAACGAAGCAACTCCAGAAGAAGATCGAGAAATGGAAGAACCCCAAGAACCTGTAGATCCACCCAAGAGAAGAATCCTTACAAAAGGAAACCTGCATGGGTAAAATAGGCTATCCAAGGTGTAGAAAGATATGGGGCTCCAGAAGAAATGCACAGAGAAAGGAAGAGAACCAGGTCCTACTCCAGTTATGTAGCCCTTTTATGTGACATCATTGATAAAGAACCTTCCAACTATGAATAAGTAGCAGAAAAGAAAGAATGGAAGGATGCTATGATTAAGGAGTACCAGTCGATCATGAATAATGATGTCTAGGATGGTGTCCTAAGACCAGAGGGGAAGTCTATTGTGACTTCCAAGTGGATCTACAAGATCAATCATGTTGTAGATGGTAGCATAGAGAAACATAAAGCAAGATTTGTGGCACATGGATTCTCCGAGAAAGAAGGGATAGATTATGAGGAGACTTTTGCACCTGTAGCCAGATACACTTCCATCGGATCAGTACTTTCCTTGGATGTAGTAATGAAATGGAAGATACACCAGATGGATGTCAAGACTGCTTTCTTGAATGTTGTAGTAGAAGAGGAAGTGTATGTGGAGCAGCCACTCGGTTTTGAGACACATGAAAGGGATACTCATGTGTGAAAATTTAAGAAGGACCTATATGGTTTGAAACAGACACCCAGGACATGGTATGGCAAAATTGACAGCTTCCTAATTGGCTTAGGCTTTACCAAGAGTAATGCGGATTCCAAACTTTACTATAAGGTTGAAGAAGGGAACCTTGTGATACTTCTACTGTATGTAGATGGCATGCATGTAATAGGTGAGGATGGGTTGATTGTTGACACAAAGAAGAATATTGTTTCCGACTTCAAGATGAAATAATTGGGCATGATGCACTACTTTCTAGGCATGGAGGTGTGGCAGAATGTAGATGGAATATCCTTGGGACAAGGGAAGTATGCGGTAGAGATCCTGAAGAGGTTCAAGATGATGGAATACAAGGCCATGACCACACCTATGGCATCAAACCTGAAGATATTGAGTGATGCTTCATTAGAGTCAGTTGATGCTATGATGTATCGTCAGATGATTGGGTCCTTGATGTACCTGATAAATACAAGACCAGATATTTTCTTTGCTGTGAACACATTGAGCCAGTTCCTGATGGATCTGAAACATGTTCTCCTAATTGTTGCAAATAATATTCTGAGGTACCTAAAGGGTACATTTGACTATGGGCTCAAGTATGAGGTGAATCAGAAGATTAACCTAGAAGGTTATGTAGATTCATATTGGGCAGGCAGTGCCATTGATAGGAAGATCACTTCAGGGTACTGCTTCAGTATGGGATAGGGTGTGAGCTCTTGGTTTAGCAGGAAGCAGTCCTATGTGGCACTGAGTATAGCCAAAGTAGAGTATGTCACACCTTTTTCATCTAGTTGTGAGGCAATGTGGCTAAGGAAGCTACTGTCTAATTTGTTTGATCTCCAATTGGATGTTACTTATATATATTGCGACAACCATAGTTGTGTGAAGTTGTCAGAGAACCCAGTGTTCCATGAAAAGTTGAATCATATCGAGATCAAATATAACTATATCAGGGATATGGTGTAGAGAGGAGTAGTGAAGCTCCAATATGTTGCAACAGATGAATAGATAACTGATGTGTTGACCAAGCCATTAACTAGAGTGAAGTTTGAGTACTTCAGGGAGAAGCTTTGTGTTCTCCAGATCGAGGTTCCTTCCAATGGGAAGTGATGGGTCCATGAGCCTTTCTGACATGGTGGTAGGATTGGTTTCTCCCATGGTTAGATATAAGTGTTGTGCCTTTCTGAGATGGTGGTAGGATTGGTTTCTCCCATGGTTAGATATAAGTGTTGTGCTTTTCTGAGATGGTGGTAGGATTGGTTCCTCCCATGGTCAGATGTAAGTGCTGAGTACTGCATCCAGCATGAAAAAGGGTTGGCTCTATAGTGGAAATCCTTACAGAGGCAAGGTACTGCATCCAGCATGAAAAAGGGCTAGCTCTATAGTGGAAATCCTTGCAGAGGCAAGGTACTGCATCCAACATGAAAAAGGGTTGGCTCTATAGTGGAAATCCTTGCATACACAAGGTACTGCATCCAACATGAAAAAGGGCTAGCTCTGTAGTGAAAATCCTTGCAGAGGTAAGGTGTTGCATCCAGCATGAAGAAGGGTTGGCTCTATAGAGGAAATAATTGCAGAGGCAAGGTGCTACATCCAACATAAAAAAGGGTTGGCTCTGTAGGGGAAGTCCTTGCAAGGGAATGATAGTACATCCAGCATGAAAAAGGGTTGGCTTTGTTGATGAATACCTACATGGAGGTTGTTGATGAAATTGTCATTGATGCCAACATGGACTTGCAGTGGCTCCACGAGATGTCATTGATGCCACCAAGTCCCACCTACAGTGCCTAGACCCACAAGTTGGTCATGAAGCCCCCACACATTTAGATGTGTCATTTGATGTTTCTGGAGCCCCACTGCTTGCACTTGATGTAGACCTTGATGAAATTGTACCCTTGAAGATGTCCTTCAAGCCCTTGAATTCATTGTAGCTCTAGAAGAAGGTTGATGATGATGTATGGTCTCCCTTGTGGTTAAATGGCATGATGAAACACACGCTTGCATATGGTGGCTTTGGTCTTGAACCCACACATATGGAGGAGCTTTTGGACATTCCTGATGACCAATCCTACCTTGAAGATGATACCAACTTATTTGAAGAAGACCACGTAAGGACACCCAACTCGGCTCCATCAAAATATTAATATTTAATTTAAAACTTTAAATTGCTAAGTCGACTCCAAAGTCAAATAAAAATAGTAGGTCGGCCCAGAATAAAAAATCCAGCAGATCGGCTCCAAAATATTAAAAAAATAATAATACCATTTTATCAGGTCGGCTCCCTAATATATGGGTGAAAACTAGTATAAATAAAGCACGAGGGATCTCATTTGGAGTGTGAAAAATTCGGTGGAGCTCTGAGGAAATTGGCAGCCACAGCTTTACTGAGGAAGAGAACTCGTGGAAAAGAATACACAGTAGCAGCAGAGGAGTGGTGTATAGTTCTATCATTGATCTTTTTACAGTTCATTCTTGGGTTTCAACCTTGTCACACTCCAAGCAATTGGAGGAGTTTTTCAATTTTTTGCTGGCACAATTTGCATACTTTACTAGCTGTCATAAATTGCAAATCCGAGCTAGAGCAGTCACACAGTCCGAGGTTGTTTAGTCTCTGGGGTATTCAACAGTTGATCCTTTTTGAAGTTACTGTTGCCATCCTACAATCCGAATTTAGGAGCTTGAATAGTCCAAGTATCTGGGAAGGAACCAATCCTTTTCAGTGATTTCTTTGGGTTTTAAAACTGTCTGAACTTGATAGGGCATACCACAGCTCACCGCAGCCCAGCTAGGGCTTACCCCAGCTCACGGCAGCTATGCTAGGGCTTGTCTCAGGCCATCCAAGTTCTATCTGAAAGTTCATTAGCACGTTTGGGGTTTACACCAGCAGCACATTGTGTAATTTTTTTTTCTTTACTGTATACACAGTCCTCTTGGACATTGTTTGGGTTCATAAAATGTACAGTTCAAGCATAAAGCTTTGGATGTGGTGAGATTCCTCACAGCCAGTGCACAAACCCAAGCTTGAATGGAGTAAACAAACAGCTTAGGGTTTAGATAAAGAGTGACATAAACAGTCTGAGGTTGTTTTTGGTTAGGGTTTTACACAGACATGCACATTCTGTTTAAGCATTGGCAATCCAAAGTATGAGTTTTGGCATTCATTGTTTCCTGGTTAGGGTTTTACACAGACAGTCTTTAAAGTTATCTACATAGGCCAAATCTATGAGGAATATACAGTCCATGCATACACAGCCCGAGTATGTGGAATACACAGTCCATGCAATTTTGATATGCACAGGCCAGCATGAAGATGATCATCATTCAAATTTGAAGTTTGTTTTTTCTAATGTATTGCAGCAGTCCTAAAGATTTCTTAAAACCCTTGGAACAATGTGAAGAAATCCTTGAATGCATTTTACTTGAAGCTATTCGAAAGAAGTATTGCAGCAGTCCTAAAGATTTCTTAAAACCCTTGGAACAATGTGAAGAAATCCTTGAATGCATTTTATTTGAAGTTGTTCGAAAGAAGTATTGCAGCAGTCCTAAAGATTTCTTAAAACCCTTGGAACAATGTGAAGAAATTTTTGAATGCATTTGAGAGTCAGAATCTGTTATGACAAGTATTTAGGGATCGAATAAAGGTCTGTCTGTGGGGTTAACTAGAAGTATACTTGCTCATATTTTTGATAGTACGTCACTTAGCACAAGAGCAGATTATGTACAGTCATTGAAGTTGCCTAATTTGAAAGAAGGCTATTTGGAACAGACTTGTCATATACTAAAAAGGTGAGCATGCTTGTATTGAGGACAGTTTGGGGCTGTGTATGGGAAACAAATAACCCTGAAAGATTTGAACATAATTGATTTACTGTTCATAGATGATCTTGACAGAGACTAAGGGTGGTTAAATGCAGAATTGTATCCTATTGAAAGAGCTAATAGAATGAACAGTGACTTAATACTGTTAGTAGACTATTATGGACAGTTATAAAGAATATTTGCATGTATGAAGAAGAGCTTAAGCAGAGTTGAAAGAAGACCTAGAGTAGTTCCGAAGAAGACTTTGATTGGAGACTAAGTGCATGCTTCTTGATAGATTTTGGATAGAGATTGAAGGCTGTAAATTGTTTACACAATGATGATGTACATACACTAAGTTGTGAAGATCTTATACAGTGACAAGTGACAAGACTTTGAAGATCTTGATTCAAGCCAGATAAGTGTTGAGCAGCTATAATATTATAGTCACCTATCTCTCGGCCTACAGAAGTTATGGTTAAATCCTCTGATCAACATGGTAACACAAAGTTTGATCAAGGTATGACTATCTTTGATTATGTAAAGGCTTAACTATATGCATATCCAAGCTTATAGGCAGCCAGATGTATTCTTATTTTAAAGATCATTGTGAAGTTCATTATGATGAACTATGGGCAAAGATGGATTTCTACTGAAGTATGATGTATGACACATATTAGAGCAGCAGGGAAATTGTATGTGACTAGACTAGCATAAGTAGTTTATGAGTAATCCTCTTCATGATTGACAGCTTTATGACATTGATAGTCTTTGTCAATAACCTAGTTTGATTTGACATTGACAGTAACATTGATTTGACAGTTTGTGATAATTTGACAGCTGAAAGGATGGTGACAGACACAATTGAGTTGACTTGATAGTTACAGCCTCTGAAGTGGGTTGTGACATGACTAGTGATAGATGATGAGCAGATTGATATGATGATGATGCTTACAGGAATTTGATGGACAATATGATGTATTCATGGTTATGGTCTTCCTGACAGAATGATGATGAACAACTGGTGAGAGCAGCAGTGAAGAATGATAAGACAGTGATCAGCGTTGATGATGAGCAGATGAGCTTGAGTTGAGACAGTTGACAGCAGATTAAAGAGACAAGTGTTTGATGAGTTGATGTATCAGTAAGCTTTAATTGTAAATGCAAGCTTGTATTTATTTTGAGGTTAGGATACCTCAAACCCTTCTTAGTAGGGTCTAGGAAAACCAGATAGGGTCCTAGATGCAGAGTAGGTGCTGATTTTACCTAACAGTTGTAGTCGGACCACAGCTAATACAAAAAGATTACAAAATTACATTGTGTTGTGTTCTTTTGGGTTATGGTTCTTGATGATTTAAATGCTATGATATGTGAACGATGAAGTTATGAAATGATTATGAGATTGGTTGAATGATGAATTGTTAGTTAATTGTGACAAGCTAAGAAAATTTTAAAATTGGCTTCACACTGATTCACCCCCCCTCTCAGTGTCTAACAGAGGCTAGGCCTACAACCAGCATGAAAAAGTGTAACACCCCGGTTTTGACCCTGTTGCATTAATTTATATGATGTAAATATTATATCGAATCATGACAAGTAGCTCAAGGACAAGGCCCTGTCATTCATTAATGTTTGGTATATAGGAGATCATGGTTGATGCCTATGGTTTTTGTGCTAAGTCAAACACATTTGTAAACATCATGTAAATATGCAAATTAATGAAAACCCATAGCCAGATATGTCAATGCAACGAATAATGAGATGGGGGAATGATTTTCCTAAGGATAAGGGGGTGGGAATGTTAACCTTGAGCCCGTTTGGGGAAAATCCATGTGTCACGGGGAGAACCCATCAGAACTGTCGACTACCCTCTTTCTTGTCTTCTCTTCCCAACTAGTTATTCTGCCAGAAAGTGGTTGAGGTAGTTACTGCTTGGAAGGGAAAGAGTATGGGAAATTTTGAATTGGGAAAAGCACCCAGTTTTGGAATGTCTTGTTTTTCTTGCATGGAGAAGAAAACACCGAAACTGTATGCCACTTTTGACCCACGTGTTCACATTTTGGATTTACTCTCATGTTTTGAGAGCTGCAAAACGTTCTGGTTCATGGATCTCTTCACCACCATCTTCGTTTCCTAGGAGAGTGGCATTGTGATAGAATTGGAGCTCTTCATGTTTGTATCCTTCATGTTCTACGAGTGTTTAGTGACATCGTGATAGCAGTGGAGCTCTACCTGTGTATATCCTTCATGTTTTGAGAGTGTTTTTCCCTTGGAAAGACTGTGATTGTTGTGTTTCAGCATTTTCTTAGACTACAAAGTGTTTGAGACCTTGTTACTCATGTTCCAAAGTAAATTCGATGTTGTGGAGTCTCGCTGTGGTTGTTGTGTTGTGCACCCTGGTTTGGGTCTGAGCGATGTACAAGACTTAGGAATGGGAGAGACGTAGAACGTGCTTGATAAACCTACTATGAAACCTCACAATAAGATAAGAGTGGCTAGTAAACCTACTATGCACATCCTGAAGAGCACTAGAAGGGAAGGGGTAGCCCGAGGGACTGTGGAACAGAGAAGGGGACACTTCCTTATGTTGGGTGTGTAGGAAGTGGGGAAGCCAGGACATATAGGTCTTGTGAAGGTGTTCTTAGCTCTGTAGACGAGCTCACTAGCTTAACATTTCTTCCTGATCATTGCCTTGGAATCCTGATGACCCCAACAGGAAAGATGGCTTAGTTGGTAGCCTGATAAACCCATCTGTTGGCTTGGCTATGTCTTGTTGTGTTTGACCTAGCAAGTAACCTTTGGTTGGATAGTTTGATAAACCCAAGTACAAATGTTGGCTTGGATAGGTAGCCTGATAAACCTAGCAGTGAGATGGCTTGAATTTGTACAGTCTGATAAACCTATTTGTTGGCTTGACTAGTCCTTAAAGGTGAATGTTGGCTTGACTGTGTTCATTCTGTGATACCCAACTGTGAGATGGATTGGGTGAGTGGCCTGTGAAACCCATCTGCTGGAATGTTTTACCCTACAACTTGATAAACCAAACTGTGTTGGCGTGGCTGAGTTTTATTGCACCTTGGTTATGTATGAGTATGTTAGTGTTCCCCTATTCCTTGAGGAAATCATGCCCAGCTCGGGGGTGGCAATGTCGTTGAGAGATTGATGAGCACACTGGCCTATGGTTGGGTGCAACATTGCAATAACAGAGCTGGTTGCGGGAAAAGTTATGTTCAAGATAAGTGTTCTTGTCTATGTTATTCTCTGTATTGTATTTCTTGCATTGTAAATTGCTTGATGGAGTGTGATGAACATGTTGTTATGTTGAATTGATGCATTGTTCCTTTGAATAACTGCAATTATAGGCATCTATGTATGTTTTCCATCAATTCATTTCAAACTAAGTTGTAACGGTAGATTGGCCAGATTCATAATGGCCTGAATGATCAGATCAATCCAAGACTTCAGTGCAAAAGTTGAGTTTCTTGCTAGAAATATCCATTTACGCAGTCTGCGGGATGCGGGATATGGAATGACAGTTCGTAGATCATGGTTTTAGCAATTTTCCCTTCTGCAAATTTCTTTCCGCAACTTACGGGAAGCAGGATGCAGGATGCGGTATCGCGGTGTCGCAATTTCCACAATTCCCAATCCCGCAAGTCCAAGTTTTCGCACCATCGATCTTCGCGGGATGGTTTTTCGTCATTGATTTGTTTCTGATGTAGGATGTGAGATGTGGGTTGCGGGAAGTGAGATTGCAATTTTCGTAACTTCCGATCCCACAACTTGGGATTTCTACACCATTGATTTTTTCGAGAGGATTTTGAACCGTTGATTTGGTTCTAGTCTATGGGATCATTTGGGATCGTTGATTTTCATCACTTTTTATCTCCATCGTTCAATCTCCTCTAAGATCTTTCCTTGCAATTCATTGAACTGATCAATGGAATATGGGAGAGAGTGTGACAGTGTTGGAAATGTCGAGAAGCGGTTCGCGACCATGCCCTGTGTTTCGATGAATAGTAAAGGTTCTCGATGAAATTTTTATTTCCGCATGATAATGGGGTATGGGTATGTGACATTGTGGTATCAGAGCCACGGGTTGCAGCATTGGGCCTAGATGGGCTGGAAAGCAGTAAAGAGTACCCTCTGATACCAACTTGTAGTACACTACATTGTGGTATCAGAGTTGCAGGTTGTAGCATTGGGCCTGGATGGGCTAGATAGTAGTCAAGAGTACCCTCTGATACCAACTTGTAGTACACTACATTGTGGTATCAGAGCTGCGGGTTGCAACATTAGGCCTGGATGGGCTATAAATCCGTCAAGAGTACCCTATGATACCAACTTTTAGTACACTACATTGTGGTATCAAAGCTATGGGTTGCAGCATTGGGCCTAGATAGGCCGGAAATTTGTTCACAAAGTTGTCGGTTACAACATTGGGCCTAGATAGGCTAGGTGACAGTAAGTAAAAAGGTTTTGATTTTGAATTATGGTGTATCTGACAAATGTTGTTGATAACACATTTTGCAGAGTCATAGTACATTTTGGAAAAGGGGGTTTTTGGCATAGCCATGAGAACCTATGACAGATACGAGGAACATGATTCCTATGAGCATGCGCAAGACGCTATGGGGGAAAACATATGAGTAGGAAATGATGATATAGAATCTAATGGAAGGATATTTCAAGAGATGTTGTTGGAAATTGTAGCCACCATGAGAAGCATGATTAAAGCTCAGGAAGAGCAGCATCAACTGAATGCTTCCATGTTTCAAAGTTTAACAGGCATCCAAGGATGGATGAGTTTGGGACGATGTCCAGCAAATCCAGAAGGTAGTAAGAGTAGTACCAAAAGAAGGAAGAGGTCTCCTAGTGAGTCATCTGAATCCAAAGAATCCACTAAGGATTCTAGCTCTTCGTCTCATGGGGAAAAGAGAAGGAGATGTTACAAGAACAGCTCACGAGATGAGTTTAAGAAGGTAAGGCCGCCTACCTTCAATGGTGAGACAAAGAACGGTCAAGAAGCTAAGGCTTGGCTTCTTGGGATGAAGAAGTATTTCCAAGTCCAGGACTATTCAGGAAATGTGAAGGCTAGAGTAGCCATCTTCAATTTTATTGGGAGGGAATCCATATGGTGGGAGCACTATAGGCAAGTGAGGAAGATTAATGAAAGAAAAATTGTGTTGAAATAGTTCTCCAAGAAAAAATATCTTTCTAACAGGTACTACGATGAAAAGATTAAAGAATTCCATGAGCTGAGATTGGGACAATAGACCATGGAAGAGTATGCAAACAGGTTCCTAGAACTGTTGAGATATATCAGGTATATCAAGGATGAGAAGGTGAAAATCCAGCATTTCCTGAGTGGATTTCCTCAGTCTTACAAAGATAGAATTGAGTTTTATGAGCCTAGAACTCTGGATGAAACAATAAGGAAAGCTAATTATTGCTATGAGAAAAGCAAAGGAAAACCTGACTATCAGAAGACTTGGAAGGATAAGAAGAATGAGAAGTCTGGCCAAAGGAAGAAAGGTTTTAAACCTTCTAACTACAGAAATCAGCAGAAGCAGCCATCCCAACCTAAAAAGTAGCCAGTTAGAGTGGTGAGATAAAAGACAAGAGATCCATAGCAGATCAGAGAACCACTCCAATGTTGGATATGTGGAGGACCCCACATGCGCAGGAATTTCCCACTCGAGAATGAGAGTGCAAGTCCATCTTACAACCTTCAAGAGGTAGAAACAATGGGTCAAGTAGCAAGGGTTGTCCCTATGATTTACGCAGCGCTGGAGGACCGCTAGGTAGATCACCAACCAACTATGGTTGAAGTTGTAGGTAAGATTGTTGAGCAATCTATTTCTATTTTGATTAACCCTGGTTCTACCCACAATTACATTGCTCCTAGAGTAGTGGAGATTTTTGCTTTCAAGAAAGTGAGGCATAGCAAATTGTGGTTAGTTCAGTTAGCCACTGGAACTAAGAGAAAGGTTAGTGAAGTGGTAGGGAAGTTTCCATTAGTGATGAATGGATTGGTCACCTATGTAGATCTGAATGTTCTACCCCTTGGTTCCTATGATGTTCTCATTGGAATGGATTGGTTAGAAGCTCACAGGGTAAAGCTAGACTATTACCATAAGACTTTTGAGTGCATGGATGAAGAAGGGAACCCAAGAGTGGTAAGAGGTATTCCAAAGGTGATTTCTATGAGGCAGATTTCAACAATGCAATTGAAGAAGTTCTGTAGGAAAGGTTGTCAATTGTATGCAGCTCATATTTTGAAGGTAATAGAGAATGAAACTCTTACGTTGGAGGAATTCCGTGTATTGCAGGAATTCAGGGTTGTTTTTCCTGATGAGATTATAGGGCTTCCACCAAAGAGGGGCATTGATTTCATGATTGAACTTGTGATAGGAGTAGCACCAGTATCCAATACACTCTACAAAATGAGTACGCCAGAAATGTTAGAGCTGAAGATGCAGCTGCAAGAGATGTTGGAGAAAAAGTATATCAGGTCGAGTGTGTCCCCTTAGGGAGCACCAGTTCTGTTTGTAAATAAGAAATATGGTACACTCAGATTATGTATTGATTATAGACAGCTAAACAAGGTCACTTTAAAGAACAAGTATCCTTTTCCTAGGATTAATGACCTCTTTGAACAAATGAGAGGAGAAAAGGTATTTTCCAAGTTTGACTTGAGGTCGGGTTACCATCAGGTGAGAATCAAGGATGAATACATTCACAAGACAACCTTCAGAACAAGGTGTGGCCATTATGAGTTTGTAGTGGTACCATTTGGTCTCACAAATGCACCAGCTACATTTACGTGCCTTATGAATAGTGTCTTCAACATGTATTTGGACAAGTTTGTTTTGCTTTCCTTGATGACATTCTTGTTTATTCTAAGAATGAGGAAGAACATAAAGAGCATTTGAGATTGACATTACAATTGCTTAGGTAGAATAGGTTGTATGCAAAGTTGAGCAAGTGTGACTTCTATAGAGATAGAATTCAGTACTTGGGTCACATTACTTCAGAAGAGGGTATATCTATGGACCCTGACAAGATTGAATCCATTATGAATTGGCCTACTCCAAGAAATGTGACAGATGTGAGATATTTTATGGGAATTGTAGGATACTACAGGAGATTCATTGAAGGATTCACCAAGGTTGCACATGCAATTACTTCTTTGCAAAAGAAGGGAATAAAGTTTGAATGGACAGTGAGGTGTGAAGAAAGCTTCCAATGATTAAAAAATCTTCTCACCAGTTCACCGGTTTTGAAAGTTACAGACCCAGCGAAATATTTTTTGGCATGTACTGATGCATGTGGTCAAGGGTTTGGAGAAGTCCTTATGCAAGACAACCACGTGATATGTTATGAGTCCAAAAAGTTGAATGAACATGAGAAAACTATGCTACTAATGATATGGAACTTGCAGCCATAGTACATGCTCTCAAGATGTGGAGGCATTACTTGATGGGTAGAATATTTGTGCTAAGGATAGACCATTGTGATATGAAGTATTTGTTTGATCAGCCTACTCTGAATGCTAGACAAGCCAAATGGCTGGAGTTTTTATGTGATTTTGATTTTGAGATCAAGCACATAAAGGGGAAAGAGAATAAGGTAGATGATGCACATAGCAAGAAGGTGCATGAAATACATGTGTCATCCGTTAGTGTTTTCCAATCAGAGTTGAGGCAGTAGATTGTTAATCATGTTTGTGAAGATGAATTGTATGTGTGGGTTAAGGAAAAATTGCAGCAGCAAATCCTTAAAAAGAGGTATGAGGGATATAACTTGGAAGAAGATGGAATTCTTACTTACAAGAACCGAATTTACATTCCAAATGTAGCATATTTGAGGAGAGTTGTTATGGATGAGATCCATCAAGCTCCATATTCTGGTCACCCAGGATATCAAAAGACAATTGCTACAGCTAGAAAGCAGTACTTTTGGCCAAGAATGAAAAAATACATGGCTGAATACATTTCCAGGTGCATGAAATGTTAGCAGGTGAAGGTTGAGCATCAACACCCAGCGTGTTTGTTGCATCCTTTTCCAGTTCCTGAATCGAAATGGGAAGTTATTTCCATGTATTTTATTACAGGATTTCCAATCACTTGGAGATAACATGATTCCATCATGGTTATGGTGGACAAGTTGACAAAGGAAACACATTTTATACCGGTTAAGTCTATGCATAAGATTGATGACATTGCAAAGATCTTCGTGAAGGAGATTTTCAAATTGCATGGATTGCCAAAGGCAATAGTCTCTGACAAAGATGTCAAGTTCACTTCCAATTTTTGGAAGGGGTTGTTTGTGGATTTGGGTACAAATCTGAACTTCAGCACTGCTTACCATCCTCAGACTGATGGGAAGACAAAGAGGGTAAATCAAGTGCTCGAAGACATGCTTTGCATGTACGTGATCGAAAAACCAACCAAGTGGGAAGATTATTTACACCTAGTAGAATTTTCTTATAACAATGGATAGCAAGAATCCTTGGGGATGAGTCCATATGAGGCTTTGTATGGCAGGAGGTGTAGGACACCAGTGACTTGGGATAATCCAGTGAACAAAGTTGTGATTGGTCCAAGATTGATCAAGGAGATGGAGCAGGAGGTTGTAAAGATCAGGCAGAATCTGAAGGCAACCCAGGACAGATAGAACAGCTATGCTGATAAGCATAGGGTGAATAGAGAGTTCAATATTGGGGATCGTGTTTACCTCAGAGTGAGGGAAAATAAGAGTTCCTTGAATCTTGGGAGTTGTGCCAAGCTCTCACCCAGATACTGTGGGTTGTTCGAAGTGCTTGAAAGAATAGGTCTAATTGCATATAGACTTGCATTGCCTACTAGCACTAGGGCTCATAATGTTTTTCAGGTTTCTTTGCTTAAGAAATATATACATGACCCTAACCATGTGATAAATTGGGATGTGATTCAGGTGGAACCTGAGGGAGAGTTCCGAATCGATCCAATGTGCATCCTTAACATGAAGTTCACCATGCTCCAGAACTGAGCCATAGGACAGGTAAAGGTGTAGTGGGATCACTACGGTCTTGAAGAGGCTACATTGGAGTTGGAGGATGCCATGCGATTGGCACATCCATTTTGGTTCAAATCTACAGAGCACTAAGGCGATGCAAGTGTGTCATTTTGTTCAATTTTGTAAGCACTGAGGACAGTGCCGTTGAAGGGGAAGGGGAATGTAACACCCTGGTTTTTGTTAGGCTTATTAATCCTCCCTTGTCCAAATTTGGTAATATGTCTAAATCAGGAGCCATGTCTAAATCGAGAGTCCATCCAGTCTATTTATAGTCATTAGCACCATTGGGTAAACTTGACCTAATTGGGGCACATGTTTCAGTTACCAAAGTGTGGGGAACACTAATTGAGGCTCACTGCCACTTATTGCACTTGATTGCATAAGTTTAGGAGTCTCCTAGATCAATCCCTACAATTTAGGGAGCAACTGGGAGTGTCGAAACCAACCAAGGTCAGTTCACTTCAGTTAATGACTAGTCAAGCCAAGTTAGGAGTCAGTTACATTCAGTTCTGGCCCTCTACATTCAGTTAGTGCTAGGTTTAATTGATTGCACACATGTGGGGCGCTTTTATCACCTACCACAATCAGTTAACCATTAGTCAACACTAAATGTAACACTTGGTTGTGTTTTAAAGCTCCTATGAACTCCGGTTATGATTTAGACAAGGACAGTTAACTACTGGGTCCTCCGATAGTGATTTAGACAAGTCTTGGTTACCTACAGTCAAGTAGAGTCTAATCAATTCGAACTTCCTCATGTGGATTCGAATTGCTTGTGGCTATTAAAGCCATTTTACGTCATTGTAATTATCATTCAGATTACTTTTTTGATTAATGAAAGCATTCACAGTTGCAAGCCTTTTGCACTGTTTCATTCTTCAATTGCTGATTAAATTGTGAGATCTTCTTTGTGAGTTTTGTATTTGTCTACAGATCTATATGCTCAAATTTACATGGTATCATAGCCTCGATGGACAAGGCACTTCTCCTCCTTAGATCTCCTACTGGATCATTTTTTTGTTTTGTAGGTACAAGTTCGAAATGATTTCATCTCTGATTAACTGGCTGAATAAAAGTGATGGAGCTTTTGGAGCAATATGTGGCCCTTTCTCCTAGCTTGCGCTACCTTATTGGTTCTACTAAATACCCAAAGGATCTCTGGACAAAATTGGACAGAACATTTGGAAAGCACAATGAGGATCATAATAGAACTTTGGAGATCACATCCAGCACCACAAGAGTTCTTTACTCAAAAATATCAGCCTCCACTCTCTCTGATGAAGTTGTTCAAGATGAAGAAGAAGCAGAAACTTCTACACAGTCAATTCGAATTGAAGACAGTCTCCATGCAGTGACTCCTTCTCCTGATGCTCCGGAAGTTCATGAGATCTCTGATATCTCATATTCTTATATTGCAGAAACAGAAGAAGACATTCGAATCTCTGATATTGAAGAAAAATTATGCTGCACTTCCATGCAAACATTCATCGGTGATTTTCCTTTAAATTCTGTGCCAAATTTACCAGTAATTGCTTCCGAAAGTGAAGAGAAATTTGATTTTTCTTTCTCTAATGTTGCTGTTGGTGTGAAAATATGTAAAAAATTGGATATTTTGGAATAGATATAATATTATAAGAGTGACACATTCACTCCCCATGATCTAGATCTTCCAGCAAATTCCTGCAGGATTGCATGCACCAAAATTCAGAATTTTGAAGAAGAAGAAAGCTGTGCATCCACCGTCTCGGTTAACCATTTATTTGAATCTGATATTAACCTTATTGGATCTGATATGATATTATTTATATCTGATCTGATATTTCTTGGTTTAATATATCGAAGTCATAATCTTTCAGTACTGCTTATAGCTTTTCTCATCAACGGTGTGAAGAAACAAGTACTGCAAGTCTCCTACAAAACTGCTGCTGGGGATTTGATTCCATTTCACAGTTTTGGATCTGTTTTGAATATGTTTAGATATGATTTAATTTCTGATCTGATATTATTTGGTTCATATTTTAAAATCCAAAAGCATTCAGTCATGCTTGTAGCTGCTCTCACCAAATCCGGTGTGAAAAATCAAGTACCGCACTTTCTCTTCAAAACTGCTAATGGAGATTTGGTGTTAGTTTCCTCATATGAGGTTGCTGATATTTTATTATGTGATTCATTATATATTTCAGAAGATATATCAGACTATGGAGCTCAAGCATTCGCTCTCAATAGTCCCAGTGCTTCTCTACCATTGATCACATGCTCATCTTCTCACAGAACTAGCAAAGAGGAAGATTTTCTCCATCCACCTGGACACCTGCTCCTAACACTTGGGGCTGTTCTTACCACTCATGGTTTGTTGTTCATGGCTGAAACATATCAGTTTCTTGAGTGTTCTTCACATTCTCTAAATTCTCAAGAACCTTTTCTCACTTTTCAGTTGACTTCAGTTTCTCTACATGGGTCCAGTCTTCATCCAGCAGTTGTATATATTTCTGATTTAGTTGAGCATATCATTCTTCTTCCAAAGAGGAAGATTCCTCCAGACATAATGATGGAGAGTTTCACATGCCAGGCCCCAGGATACCTGTGCAAAGAAGAACCAGATTGATCCTGATTCTACCTGCTTAATTAGAAGGGGGGATTTTTTTCCCATGTGGTTTTTCCCCAGCACCTTGTTTCTGAGCAGTTACTTTACTTTACTTGATGTAATGGGTGACCTATGGTCTTAGTTACCAGGGCCCATAGTTTTTCCAAGTTAGAATTCAAGGGGGGTGTTAGGATTATTAATCCTCCCTTGTCCAAATTTGGTCATATGTCTAAATCGGGAGTCCATCCAGTCTATTTATAGTCATTAGCACCATTGGGTAAATTTGACCTAATTGGGGCACATGTTTCAGTTACCAAAGTGTGGGGAACACTAATTGAGGCTCACTGCCACTTATTGCACTTGATTGCATAATTTTAGGAGTCTCCTAGATCAATCCCTACAATTTAGGAAGCAACTGGGAGTGTCGAAACCAACCAAGGTCAGTTCAATTTAGTTAATGACTAGTCAAGCCAAGTTAGGAGTCAGTTACATTTAGTTCTAGCCCTCTACATTTAGTTAGCGCTAGTTTTAATTGATTGCACACATGTGGGGCACTTTTATCACCTACCATAGTCATTTAACCATTAGTCAACACTAAATGTAACACTTGGTTGTGTTTTAAAGCTCCTATGAACTCCGGTTATGATTTAGACAAGGACAGTTAACTACTGGGTCCTCCGATAGTGATTTAGACAAGTCTTGGTTACCTACAGTCAGGTAGAGTCTAATCAATTTGAACTTCCTCATGTGGATTCGAATTGCTTGTGGCTATTAAAGCCATTTTACTTCATTGTAATTATCATTCAGATTACTTTTTTGATTAATGAAAGCATTCACAGTTGCAAGCCTTTTGCACTGTTTCATTCTTCAATTGCTGAGTAAATTGTGAGATCTTCTTTGTGAGTTGTGTATTTGTCTACATATCTATATGCTCAAATTTACAGTTTTGACCCCATTGCATTAATGTATATGATGTAAATATTATATTGAATCATGAAAAGGAGCTCAAGGCCAAGGCCCTGTCATTGATTAATGTCTGGTAAATAGGCGATCATGGTTGATGCCTATGGTTTCTGTGCTAAGTCAAGCACATTTGTAAACATCATGTAAATATGAAAATTAATGAAAACCCAAACCAATAATGAGATGGGGGAATGATTTTCCTAAGGATAAGGGGGTGGGAATGTTAACCTTGAGCCAGTTTGGGGAAAATCCATGTGTCATGGAGAAAACCCATCAGAAATTTCAACTACTCCCTTTCTTGTCTTCTCTTCCCAACCATTTATTCTACCAGAAAGTGATTGAGGTAGTCATTTCTTGGAAGGGGAAGAGTATGGGAAATTTCAAATTGGGCAGAGCACCCAGTTTTGAAATGTCATGTTTTTCTTGCATGGACAAGAAAACACCAGCACCGTATGCTAGTTTTGACCCACGTGTTCACGTTTTGGATTTACTCTCACGTTTTGAGAGCTGTAGAACAGTCTGGTTCATGGATATTTTCACCACCATATTTGTTTCCCAGGAGAGTGGCATTGCGATAGCAGTGGAGCTCTTCCTACATGTATCCTTTGCATTCTATGAATGTTTAGTGACATTGTGATAGAAACGGAGCTCTACCTGTGTATATCCTTCGCGTTCTACGACTGTTTTTCCCTTGGAAAGACCGTGATTGTTGTGTTGTAGCATTGTCTCATACTACAGAGTGTATGAGACCCTATTACTCATGTTCCAGAGTAAATACAATGTTGTGGAGTCTCCTTGTAGTTTTTGTGTTGTGCACCTTGGTTCAGGTCTGACCTATGTACAAGAATTAGGAATGGGAGAGATGTAGAACGTGATTAATAAACCTAGTGTGGAACCTTATGATAAATAAGAGTGACTGGTAAACCTGCTATGCACATCCTGAAGAGCACTGGAAGGGAAGGGGTAACCCGAGGGACTGTGGAAAAGAGAAGGGGAAATTTCCTTGTGTTGGGTGTGTAGGAAGTGGGGAAGCCAGGCCAGATAGGTCTTGTGAAGGTGTTCTTAGCTCTATAGATGAGCTCACTATCTTAGTAGTTCTTCCTTCTCATTGCCTTGGAATCCTGATAAACCCAACGGGAAATATGGCTTGGCTAGTAGCCTGATAAACCCATCTGTTGGCTTGGTTGTGTTTTGTTGCGTTTGACCTGGTCAGCAACCTTTGGTTGGATAGTTTTATAAACCCAACTACGAATGTTGGCTTGGATAGGTATCCTGATAAACCCAGCAGTGAGATGGATTGACTGTGTTTAGTCTGATAAACCCATCTGTTGGCTTGAATGGTCCTTGAAGGTGAATGTTGGCTTGACTGTGTTCAGTCTGCGATACCCAAATAT
The DNA here is from genome assembly GCA_001517045.1 of Pseudotsuga menziesii. Classification (NCBI taxonomy): domain Eukaryota; kingdom Viridiplantae; phylum Streptophyta; class Pinopsida; order Pinales; family Pinaceae; genus Pseudotsuga; species Pseudotsuga menziesii. The sequence goes on along the minus strand of LPNX010436014.1, from coordinate 79,585 downwards.
GAGATGGCTTGGATGAGTGGCCTATGAAACCCATATATTGGAATGTTTTACCCTGTAGCCTGATAAACCCAACTGTGTTGGCTTGGCTGAGTGTTATTTCACCTTGGCTATGTATGAGTCTACTAGTGTTCCCCTATTCCTTGAGGAAATCATGCCCAGCTTGGGGGTGGCGATGTTGCAGAGAGATTGATGAGAGCACTAGCCTATGGTTGGGTGGAATGTTGCAGTGACATAGCTAGATGCGGGACAAGTTTTATTCAAGATAAGTGTTATTGTCTATTTTATTCTCTGCAATTGTATTTCTTGCATTGTAAATTACTTGATTGAGTGTGATGAACATGTTGTTGTGTTGAATTGATGCATTGTTCCTTTGAATAACTACAATTATAGGCATCTATGTATGTTTTCCATCAATGCATTTCGAACTAAGTTGCAGGGTATATTGGCCAGATCGGTAATGGCCTAAATGATCAGATCGATCCAAGACTTCAGTGAAAAATTTGAGTTTTCTGCTAGAAATATCCATTTACATAGTTTGCGGGATGCGGGATGCAGAATGATGGTTCGCAGATCATGATTTCTACAATTTCCCTTCCACAAATTCCTTTCCACAACTTGTGGGAAGCGGGATGTAGGATCGCGGTGTCATGATTTCCACAATTCCCAATCTTGCAAGTCCAAGTTTCTGCACCGTTGATCTTTGTGGGATGGTTTTCCATCGTTGATCTGTTTCCAATGTGGGATGCGAGATGCGGGAAGTGAGATTGCAATTTTTGTAACTTTCGATCCTGCAACTCGGGCTTTCCACACTGTTGATTTTTGCAGATGGATTTTGAACAGTTGATCCGGTTCCAATCTGCAGGATCATTTGGGATCATTGATTTCTGTCGTGTTTTCTCTCCACCGTCTGATCTCCTCTAAGATATTTCCTTTCAAATCGTTGAACTAATCATTGGAATGTGGGAGGGAGTGTGATAGTGTTGGAAATGTCAAGAAGTGGTTCACGGCTATGCCTTGTGTTTCGATGAACAGTAAAGGTTCTCGATGAAATTTTTAATTCTGCATGATAATGGGGTATGGGTACATGACAAAAAGGGCTGGATCTAAAGAACTTCCTATGACGAGAAAAATTGAGAGATAGCACCATTTGCTTGAGATAGAGGGAGCAATGATGATGATGATGATCCAACGATGATCCAAATTTAATGATGTTCCAGTGATGATCCAACTTTGATGATGATACAGTGATGATCTATCTTTGATGATGATCCAGCTTTGATGATGATCCAGATTTAATGATGATCCATCTTTGATGAATGATCCAGTCACGAAGACTTGTGCTGATGAATTTTGTCAAGAGAATACCTTCCTAGTTAAGAGGGAGTGGTGATGTATTTGTAACTTCGTAATCTATTCACTTATATATTTTATATGTTGTATTTATTTGTACCCCAATGTTCCTATCGAGAGAATCATTAATGTAATCAAGTCATGTAAATTCATAGAGGTTAACCCTCCTTTATAAGTCAGGGCAATAGTCCCCACAGTTTCGAGGTACTAGGGTTATTAGACTCTCCTAGAGAAGTCAGCCCTGGTAAGTAATTTTCAAGTCGAAAACTAGTATAAATAGAGAGCGAGCCTCTCTATTTGAAACACACACTCACTCAACTATAGCACATGAGTGAGAGAAGAGGAGCTCGCACAAGTGAGAGAGAGAACAACTATCGGAGATCATCTTTCTGTCTTTGGGTTTTACTTTTGCCATTGGTGCTCATTCTTTATGGTTTCCCTGAGGAAAACTCTTTTTGTCTCTTGTCTCTTGTGATTATTGTTGTGCATGTTATTCTCTCAGATAATATCCTAAGATAATATTGACTAAATGATAAAAATCTAACAATGAAATGCGGTATGACGACATTCCTTAGTTAGGCATCTCAGGGTCTTTGTATCCACCCATTATGAATTAATTCCAAAGGAACAAAGAAAAAATATCCATGTAGGGATTTGAAGGTGCATATTCTTAGTGTACTTAAGCACCACCAAGGCATATCATCTGTATGATGGGGTGCACAAAAATGAAAGTCCATTGAGAAGCAAGTTGATCATCTGAATAAATTTACCCATGTAAAGACATTTCATGAATTTGACAATGATATTCCACATCTTGAAAGGGGGGTTATTGTCTTGGATCTATATTTGTAATATCCTTTTGAATAACCAACATCTCCCTCTCATAAAAAAATTATTTCCACTTCAATAGAATAGGAGGTTCAATTGGATGATGTGATTGAGAGTATTGGAAGAATACATATTGAAGAGAATGAGGCATCACCATCCGAGCAACTAGAAATTCATGGAAAGTTCAAAAGTGGGTCATTAAGAAACTTGAAAGTGTTCATCCTGATGAATTCAGAAAGAGAGGAATCAAAAGTTCAACAAGGTAGGAATATGGAGGAGATGCACATAATTCAAATTCAGGTGGTGTAGAAGATATGGATGTTTTGTATAATTGTGAATTGAATTTATCTTATAACCTTGAACCAAATTCCTTTGAAGAAACGAGTATAAATAATCCATGATAAATGAATATGATGCTCTCATCAATAATGGGATGTGGAATTTGGTGTACCCTCCCTTTGAAACCAAACCAATTGGCTGCAAGTGGGTCTACAATAACACACATAAATCAAATGTATCATTTGAAAAGATTAAGGCGAGGTTTCTGGAAATTGTTTTTCATAGTATGGTTTTATTTGCATGTAGCCAACAATTACATTCTCCAAGCACCCAACATTCCAATTGGAAAGATAGTACCAGGTCTCTACATAAATAAACGTTGTGAGATGATGGGGAGAAAACCCCACTCAAACCTTTTGGTATACCCATGTTGGCAAGTAACCATAATTTGATTCAAGAGTCTACCCTGTTCTGATATTTTTTAGTGAATTCTTGTATCCATGGTGATCACTCATCCATTAATCACAAATGACCCGTTAAAATTCTCATTTTAGAAAGTGAAATTATGGTTCACCTTGACAATGGAATATGCAAATTTGAGATTTTAACTTCTTGACTAGGTCAAAGGTATTAATTTGAATTACAAATTCTTCATGTTTCACCTATCTCAACTTTATATATCTTTGGGCTTATAGACATTTACAATTGTGACATTAACATAAATGTATTCGAAATAGTTGAAGAATCATATGTGTTGGGAATTGCATTGGAAAAGAATGAGAAGTAGAGGATGGAATTGAATTTCATTGCCTATTATTATCTCCATAATATGGCTTTGGTACAAAAATTAAAACCCATGTGATTCTAGAATGTTCCCAAAAGAAAAAAAATGAAAGTCACCAACGTAAATCAGCTTACAAACTTCATGACTACCATGACTATATTGAAATTAATCCACTAGTCGTAGGTTCCAAATATATCTGTCAATCCTAATTCTACCCTCAACTTATAAAGCAAAGATACAACTTCAACTCAAATGATGCAAAAAAGTAAAAAATTATGTGGGTAGATCCTCCTATGAAGGAAAATATTTAGCCAAGGTTTTTTTTTCTCGTAATTTTTTTCCTAGAAGGAATGTCTATTAATTTATGGCATGAAGATGTCAAATGAAGCTACTATATTTCCACTTGAATTCTTGCATGTTTTCATATTTTATGTAGAAACTATCCTTGAACCATGATCTAATATTTTCTCATTACTTTTCCTATAAAAGAGAGGTTGTTTAGCACTCAATCTATATCTTGGGAATCTAAACGATTTTATAAAATTATGTCCTCATGTCTCAACATAATTTACACTATGCATAAACACTTAAAACAAGACATGGGACACAACACTAAAGTCCCCTAAAGGACCACAACAATAGATAGTGGAAATCAAGTGATCCAATAAATGAAATCGAAAATTTTCTTACCCCAGAGGAATCACATCCAATAATTAAGCAGAATTTTGGCATCTTAGCAATTTTTCTCCTAAGATGGATTTATGGTGTCTCATTCATTGTTCTTCTAACCTCTTTTGTAGATAAAATTAAGTCATCTTATTCAAATAAGTATGATGGCGCTAATCCAAAGGTTTTCCTAAAATTAGCTTAGCTCATTCAAATGAGGCCAATGCTAATCCATAGGTTAAATAAATAAGACAAAAATATAAAAAAAAATGTTACTTATAATAATACAAAAAAAAACCATAAAGTACACTATGATTAATGTAGTCAAATTTGGGATAAAATCAAAGCAGGCTTTCACATACACATTATCAACATTGTTAATGAGATAAGGCCTTAGTTTGAATTGATACCTCACCGCATGCTAAATTTTGAAATTTTAAATAGATACTATAACACCTCCATAAACATATAACACATCCCTCCAAAAATAGCTTAATACCAACAAGTGAATGCAGTGGTGAAAGATGAAAATATGAACCAAAGGAAGTGTAATCCAACAATACCATGTTGTTAGGATAAGTGACACTAGATGATTTTTTTATAGTAAATAAAATGACGTGTTATTAAGAGGTTCATTAACCTTAGGGGTAGCATGTGTAGGAGGGGTCATTCTTGACCTTGGAGGAAATGAAGGGGTCAATCTAGCATGGGGAATATGGAAAATGACTAACAATCAAGACAAAATCCATGCCTTCTATATTAATCTCCCTCTTACAATTGAAAGAAACATTGACAATTCTTATCTTTGAAGATTCAACCTTGATCAACAATATTATGAAAAAATTTCATCATGGAGATAATGTAGTTCTTGGTAGGATGAATATTTAAAATATGAATATGCTAGATGATGTCAATTTATTCCAACTCTTCCATGTTTGAAAAGGTAATAACCATAGAGTATATGCCATGGAAAACATGGCAACAATCCTTTTAAAATAAATGCTAGTGGAAAATGGTGGTGACCTTAAGGTCCTTCTAATACCATTATGGAGCTCAATCTTTTTAACTAAAGTTTGGCACTCCCATTTAAGTTGCATGCTGATAGAAATCAAGGTAATATTAGGTGTAGCAAGATAGGATCAACTTGCGGTATGATTTTAACTCCTCCTCGTGAAAAAAATTGTTTCCATTTACTTGAAAGAGCTACGGAGTAAGGGAAATTAAATATGGTGATAAATGACCCTATACTTGAAGGTGGAATCATTCACTTTTAGGTTCACTTGTTATTGGGTTTGGAAACATGGTCCAATAGCATTGAATAGGATGGGATTGTTTGTCATTATTCAATTTTGTGTGGAGTTATAAACTTTGACATTTAAGGTATGTTGGCTATATAGTTAGAGAAGTAGGAAAACAAACAAACCACATTGGAAAATAAATTACATGATCTGAAATTAAATTATGATAATCAAACTCCAAACTCAAATATGCATTACAACATTATTTTGGTTTTTTCCAGTGTCATAATTGGTCACATATTTCCCTTGTAACACTATAACTTATGTGATGGAGGATTCGGTTGACAAAGCCAAAAACTACCTTGTTCCACAAAGAACACGACGAAGAAGCTTAGGCAAGAGAGGACTAATGCATGGAAAAAGATTTCAATGGAAACAATTTGATCAATATTTCTTATTAATGCAATTGACATGTATTTTTATTTTAAGACAATATATTCGAGAGTGTAATACTAGGTATGTTAAACACGACTTAGACTTTGCGATAAACAACATAAAAAAGTATGTATTAATTTTGATTTTTTCATACTCTTGATGATGTTGGTATTAAAAAAAAAACCTTTTTATAAATACAAATCTACATGTTTTTGTGAAAAAAAGTTTATTAGTAAAATATTGTTTTGTGATTTTCTAGGTTAATTCGGCCCATACAGTTTAGTGGGGTCAACTTGTTTAGGGTAAAATTCAATTGACAAAAAAAGTATAAATAGGAGTGGTTGTGCTTCTCATTTGAACATAAGCACGCTCACTTGTGTAGCGCGTAGCAGAGAGAGAGACATACCAGAAGGAGGAGGATTACATTTTTGGGGATTTATCTTAGACATCTTATACAAAGGAATTTTTGCTGGGTTTTCTTCCCCTTGAGGGTTTCCCAGGATAAATCTATGGGATAAATATGTGTCTCTCTTGTGATTGTGCTTCTTTTAGTGATTTTGCATATGCTACTATTGTGAATTTTGATTAAACACTAATGATATCTATTCTAGGATATGAAATATGAACATGGTATCAAATCTAGCCTAAATAGGACATATTTCATAAGGTGATACTCTCTCTCCTCTCCCTCTGAAATAAATTAGGGTTTCTACAAAAGTTGCAATTTCAAATATCTACTTACATAGAAAGTTGTGCCTCTCTGGAGCGCATCTACTGAGCCCAGGATCAAATTTTTTTGGTGGTTGAGTCTTCGGGAAATCCAAACCCTAGTTTGGCCCTAAACCAAAAAACTGCAGAAAATCAGAACCATAAATTCTACACAAATTGGAACCTCACAAGTCAAATTTGAAGGGTGAAGATTTGGTATCTCCAGAAACCAAGTGGACCAACCAAATCACCTCAGTCAAGCGCATCTCCTGGTAAGGCCATCTTTTCATTTTTAGAAATTTCAATTTTTAGTGACATACTGGATATGTTGGCCCCAACACTATGCTTGAGGATAAGATGAAATACATTGAAAACTTTCAAGCATGGAAGTATAGGATAGATCTCATTATCAAAAAGAATGATCTTGATAAGTATATCAAGTATGAAGTTCCAGAACCAGAAGAAGATGAAGCTAAGGAGAAGCATCAGAAGAACCTAATCAAGGCAATGAGGATCATAACTAATTCTATTAAAGATCACTTGATCCCTCAAGTGTCAGCTAAAGAGATACCAAAGAAAATGTATAATGCCCTCTCCAAAATGTATGAAGGGAGTAACATCAACATAAAGATGAATTTGAGAGATCAACTTAAGAGCACCAAGATGAGTAAAGGAGAATCAATTCAAGATTACTTTACAAGGGTCTCCTAGTTCAAGGAACAATTAGATGCTATTGGAGACTCCCTTAATGAAGATGAACTAGTCATGACTGCTCTAAATGGTCTCACTAGACCTTGGGAATCATTCATACATACTATGTGTGTTTGAAAATAAAGTATGAATTTTGACATTATATGTGAAGACTGCATCCAAGAGGAGGCTAGAGTAGCTAACATAGAATATTTACTTAAGGAATATGATCAATATCTAGCTACCCATACCAAAATAAGAAAACAATCAAACTTCAAGAAGGATAGTCACAAGGAGAATAAACCTCCAAAGAAGTTTCAGAAGAAGAGAAACTACTCCAAACATCAATGTTACAACTATCATAAGATATACACATTTCTAGAGAGTGTCCATTGAAGAACAACACCAACAAAAGAAATCATGCTCATCTAGTTGAAGATGAGGATGATGAAGAAGAAGAAGAATAAATACCTCGAAAGAGACAAGCAAAAGAAGAAGATATAGAGGAATATGTACTATTCTCTGCACTCTCTGGGTTAGTAACACCTGGACAAGACACATGGATTATTGATAGTGGTGCCTTGAAGCACATGACAGGGAAGAATAAAACTCTGTCAAGACTTGAAGAAAAGAACTCTCCTCAGAAGGTATCTCTAGGAGATGACTATTAATATCCCATTAAAGGAATTGGTGAATCAATCTACAATCTTGAATCTTGAACCTCCATGAAAATGAAGAAAGTACTATATGTACTAGGTTTGAAAAAGAATCTACTTTCCATATCATCACTAGATAAGAAATGATATAGAGTTGAAAAAGGAAAGAGAACTGAAGATGTCGTGCTCATTGGTGAAGAAGAGGAAGTATTGTACAAACTCAAGTGATGTATAGAGAGATATGTTGTCCATGAGACCACTAACTCATGTGAACTATGTCATAGAAGACTTGCTCACATCAATTACAAATCATTATCTTGTGTGATAAAAGTGGTAACATGTTTACCAGATATGAATATTGATCATTAAGGAACTTGTAAAGGATGTGCAAGGGGAAATAACATCAAGAACCCATTTCCTAAAAGTGAAACAAATACCAAAGGTACATTGGATTGATTCATTCTAATGTATGTGGTCCTATGCCATCTACATACTTAAGTGGATATGAATACTATGTCACCTTTATTGATGACTATTCAAGAAAGACATGGATATACTTCTTGAATACCAAGAGTGGAGTGTTCGGAAAATTCAAGGAATTCAAATCCTTGATAGAGAACCATTCAGAAAGAAGAATAAAGACACTAATATTAGATAATGGTGAAGAATATACTTCAAAAGAATTTGAATATCTTGCAAAGAAGCTGAAATCAAGAGGGAACTAACCACTCCCCATAATCCCCAACAAAATGGTGTTGTAGAAAGAAATAATAGACCCATTATGGAAGCAGTGAAAATTATGATTCATGATCAATATCTCCCCATGGACCTATGGGCTAAAGCAAAAAGAATAATTGTGTATGTCCAGAATAAATTATCTCACAGTTCTCTTGGATTCAAGACTCCTGAAGAAATGTATACATGAAAGAAACCTAAAGTGAGCCATCTCAAGATATTTGGTTGTCCATTATATGTGCATACTCTGAAAAAGAAAAGAACCAAGTTGGATCCTTCTGGAAATAAGGGAACATTTGCTGGATACTGTGAGGTCTCCAAAGCCTCCAAGATATACATTTCAAGATTCCATCATATAGGGATTAGTAGGGATGTGGCATTTGATGAAGAAACTACTCTTAAGAAATATAGAAGGTGTCAACTTGAAGAAGTACATGAAGAGGATTTACCTTCCATAAATGTAGAAGTTGAATCCTCTCCTAAAATAGTAGCATTAGAAGATCATGATATGCTAGAACCTCAAGAACCCCCTACTATGGATATCTCTAGAAAGATAAAACCTACTTGGGTAAAAACAATCATACAAGAAGCAGAGATGTATGGATCTCTAGAAGGCTCCACAAGAACAAGCAAGAGATCAAATCCATACTCCAGTTATGTAGCTTTGATGTGTGACCTCATAGATCAAGAACCCACCAGCTATGAGGAAGTTGCACAGAAGAAAGAGTGGGTGGAAGCAATGACAAAAGAATACTAGTCAATAATGAAGAATGATGTTTGGGATATAGTACCCAAACAAGAAAACAAGAGTGTGGTATATTCAAAGTGGATATACAAGATAAAACATGCAGCTGATGGAAGTATTGAAAAGTACAAGGAAAGAATTGTGGCAAGAGGATTCTCTCAAAAAAGGGGATTGATTATGAAGAGACTTTTTCTCCAGTAGCAAGCTACACTTCCATCAGAACCATCATGGATGTTGCTTCCATGATGAAGTGGGATCTACACCAAATGTATGTAAAGACAACCTTCCTGAATGGCATGATTTAGGAAAAGGTTTAAATCAAACAACCACAAGGATTTGAAGTCAAAGACAAAGTGACTAATGTATGTAAGTTGAAAATGGATCTGTATGGATTGAAGCAATCTCCTAGAGCTTGGTATGGAATAGTTGATAGCTTCTTGACAAGTTTGGGTTTTACCAAGAGTAAAGTCGACCCTAAACTTTACATGAAGGTTATGGATGATGACCATGTAATAATATTACTATATGTGGATGATCTATTTCTGAAAGGAAATGAGAAACAGATCACATATTGCAAGAAGAAGCTAGCTGAAGAATTCAAGATGAAAGATATTGGATTGATGCACTATTTCCTCGGCCTGGAAGTGTGGCAGAGCCTAGAAGGAATCTTTATGAACCAGAGAAGTATGCAGTGGAAATATTGAAAATATTCGATATGTTGGATTGTAAAGTCATGGCCACGCCCATGGAAACCAACTTGAAGCTGTTGTCTGACGAAAAATCAGAGTTAGTAGACATGACTCAATACAAACATATTATTAGTTCATTGATGTATCTAACGAATAGAAGGCCATATATATGCTTTGTTGTGAACACCTTAAGCCAGTTTCTAGTTAAACCTAGATGGGTTCACCTGATAGTTGCAAAACATGTGAGGAGGTACCTAAAAGGTACAATAGATTTCATAATAGACTATGTTGGAGATCATGACTACAAATTATATGTATATATGGATTCTGATTGGGAAGGAAGTGCCGCAGACAAAAATATCACCTCATGTGGATGTTATTGTCTGGGTTCCTCCATGATTTCAGGGTTTAGTAAGAAACAATCTAATGTTTCTCTCAGCATGACTAAAGAAGAATACATAGCAGCTTGCTCCACTAGTTGTGAAGAAATATGGCTTCAAAAACTAATGTCAGGCCTATTTGACATAGAGTTGGACACCACAGTGATTCTACGTGACAACTAGAGTTGCATAAAGGTGAAAGAGATTCCGGTGTTACATGATAAATAAAAGCACATATAAATCTGATATTTTTATATAAGGGACATGGTACAAAAGGGAGATATAAACCTATAATATGTGAGTACCGATGAGCAAGTTGTTGGTGTGCTGACCATGCCTCTATCTCGGGTGAAGTTTGAATACTTTTGTGACAATCTTGGTGTAGTCCAAAAATAATTTCCTCGCAAGGAGGAACAATGATGATATGGACCCTTCTTGAAAAGGAGGAACGAGTCGAAGATATGGACTCTCATGGGAAAGGAGAAACAGTTCATAGATATAGACTCTCTTCGGAAAGGAAGAACCAGTAAAAGATATGGACTCTCTTTGGAAAGAAGTAACAAGTTGAAGATATGGACTCTCCTTAGAAAGGAAGAACAGGCCGAAGATATGAACCCTCCTCGAACAATGAGGGACCAGGTTGATGATACAGATCCTCCTTGGAAAGGGGGAATGATGATGAAACTGTCATTAATGACTATGATCCTCTCTTGAGGATGGTCTTGCGTAAAAATAACACTCTTATTGTAAGAGTGGTCCTTACTAGAGAAGGATGGTCCTACAGATGTTACTCTTGCATGGAGAGTATATCTACATTCATATGTAGATGTCGTAGAATAACACTCTTGCGAGTGGTCCTAGCCTTAATGCTAAGTATTCTCTACGATGAGTTCTCACGAATGCTAGATATGGAGTAGTAGCTGTTACTCTCGCATGGAGAGTGTACCTACATTTATATGTAGATTCCATAGAATAGCACTTGCTTGGGAGTGGTCCTAGCTTTAGTAGGATTCTCTATGATGATTCCTTGCGGACATCATAGACTAACACTCACATGGAGTGGTCCTCGCTATAGTGTTGAGTATGTCCTACGATGAGTCCTTAGTACTTACAGATTCCATATCTATAGTGGCAGATGCTAATCTCACATGGGGAGTGTACTGTAGAATAACACTCGCTTGGGAGTGGTACCAACTTTAGTGATGAGGATGCTCTACGATGAGTCCTCATGGATGCCATAGAATAATACTCATTTGGGAGTGGTCCAAGATTTAGTGTTGAGGATGCTCTATGATGAATCCTTACGGATGGTAGGTCCTGCATTCACATTCATACGAGATCTACATTCAGCTGTAGACAATTCAGTTGGTTGTTATTATGGACCCTCCTCGTTAAGGGGGAGTAGGCTGATGGAGGATTGGATCATCCTTGGACTCATGTACTAAAGAGATAGGGATTGATCATCCTACAAATAGATCATGTGCTCTGTAGGTAGTATTATAGAAAAAGGATCAAGAATATTGAAGTGTTGCTGCAAAGGATTAATAAGATCGAAGTGTTGTTGCAAAGGATCAAGAAGATTGAAGTGATGCTGCAAAGGATCAAGAATATAAAAGTGTTGCTTAAAAGGATCAGGAAGATCGAAGTGCTGCTGTAAAGGATCAAGTGATCATATACTGCAGAAGATGAAGACTTGGTGTTGAAGAAGACAATGTACCCATACTGAATATATTGAAGAGTAATTGTTCCAGTTATTGATTGTGAAAACTTCCTATGATTTATAGATGTATTAACTTGATACTATTAAATATGCTATCTCTTGTTACTCCTATATTTGATGATGATGTTGTCAATAGAATACCCTTCTCATTAAGGGGGAGTGTTGAATATTGTAACTTCAAAGGATATTCTAAATCTATTTTACTGATGTACCCCAAGGGAGATGTTATTATTCCTCCATTGGGATGTTACTATTGTAATTGGTCATCATAGATTCATGAGGTAAATCCTCTATTGTAATTTGGGTCATTAGTACCCCAATGAATATAATAAAATATTATTTTGTTATTTCCTAGGTGAAGTTGACCCAAAAAGTTTGGGGTAAAAGTCAATTGACAAAAAGAGTATAAATAGAGTGGATGTGCTTCTCATTTGAACACAAACACACTCACTTGTGTAGCGCATAGGAGAGAGAGAGAGAGAGAGAGAGAGAGAGAGAGAGAGAGATACCAGAAGGAGGAGGATTACCTTTTGGGGGTTTATCTTATACATAGTAATTTTTGTTGGGATTTTTTCCCCTTCAAGGTTTCCCAGAATAAATCTGTGTCTATTTTGTGATTGTGTTTCTTTCAGTGATTCTACATATGCTATTGTTGTGAATTTTGGTTAAACACTAATGATATCTAGTATAGCATATGAAATATTAACAATTTAGGAGTAATTGGTCTGGGAGACTTCAAGGGGGAAGAAGGGGTGGACAGGAAGGGATGAGAGGATTCCAGTGTGGGATTATCCTCATGTGGGTTGCATATTTCTATAGACAATGTCGGGGAATCAATGTATCTGCTTTCTACTAACTATTTGGGTCCTGTTCAAAGAGACAATTCTCCATCCTTAAGGTTGGGGTGTGTTGTAGGGAATAATTCCTTTACCAAGTTAGCGATAATTGGGATGGTGGGGGATGGGGACTTTTTCCTAGGTGTACTCCAACCTCCATATTCAGATTGTTTTGAATTGTTTTTTCCCTCATCCTAATATATAAATATTTTTTAAATAAATGACCTCTCCAAGTTTATTATGGGAATTGTCTTAAGTCATAGCACTCAAGGATGGGAGGTGCATCTTCTTTGGATGCTTCTCATGTGGAGCACAATGAGTCATTTAAGGTTGGAGAGAGTTGTGTGAAGGTTTTAATTATAGGGTGGGTGGCCTTGAACTAATCCCTTATCAAGACTTATAGTTCTAAAAAAAACAAGCGAATCTCTCCCTCGGGAGTGTTTACTCCAGGACTACCTTAGGGGGTTCTCGTGCCCTTCAAGAACAAAAGGCCCAATCTAGGTTTAAAAATTATTGTGGTCTCTTTGAATGTTAGGGGTGTGAGGGGCCACATTAAATATATATCTCTGTGTGGATTGTTCAATAAATTTCGACTAGATGTTGTTATGTTACAAGAGACTATAGCATGTGGATAGTTAGTAAGGGAGATTGTTGGGAAACTTCTAGTGTACTAGGAGATGTAGAAAATTTATGCTTCTATTCTTTCTGGTGGTATACTTATGGATTTGAATCCACAAAAGACAATTTGTTCCTTACAGGATTGTTTCTGCAAGCATAATGTTAGGTAGGATTGTAAGGGAGTTTCCTCAAAATATCAAGATGACAAACTACTATAGTCCTTACTTTAATTGCCAACTTTTTTGGGAGGAATTCTTGTAGGAAGGTATCCTGGATCCACCTAATATGATTGTGGGAGATTATTCGAACTTCAGTTCTTCTACAAGGGAGGTATAGGGATCAATGTCATGTCTTTATCCTTTGGGATATTTTTTTAACCATGTATTTCAAGATGCAGATATTATGTATGTTAGGTCAACTTCTACTTAGCCTAGGAGTTGTGGAGGACGTTGAAAAATGACTTAATAGGTTTCTGATTTTCGAACATTTGGCTTTGGCAATGGGGAAGTATAGATCTTGGGTTATTAATATAGTCGTATTTGATCATATGTCGATGTATTTTCAAGTGGAAGGGAGATATCATATACCCTTGTATGCTTTTAAATATAATTATTAATCGAACAAGGACCATGAGCTTTCTGAATTATTTCAGGTAAAGTGGGATTCGTTAAGATAGCTGGAGGAACTTTCTATTAGCACCAAAATCAACTTTTTCAAAATGTGTAGCACCTCACCAAATTCCAAAATCACTTCCATATTTTAACTATTAGTTTATCAATTCAACACCAAATATAAAAACAAACGAATATTTTGATACATTGGAAAAGGATTGACATATGATAGTTGCAACTAAAGGATTAAAGATGAGGGATCATATTTCCTTGCAGAGGAAGTCTTAAAAAATTATTAGAATATAAAAAAGTAATAGTTTTGATAACATTTTGCAGCGTCATCTAATATATAAATCTGTCAAATTGACAAGTGCTATAGAACTACTCGTAGAAGATAGGTGCTACAAAATTGCTTGTAGATGGCAGGTGTTATAGAACTTCCTGTAGATTGCAGTCTTGATTTAAATTGGAATTTTTCGAATTTCTGTAAATATTGAAGGTATAATAATTTTAGAAGTGTCTAGAATTCATGAGTTCTTATGTAGATAAATGCCAATATTTTTTTGGCATTTTGAGAAAGAGCCATAATCATATTAGACAAGATCTCCTATGTTTAAGGATCTAATATCCAATAGTGATTATACATTTTCAATTGTAAAATCATTTGGTATCGATAAGGTATGATTATAATCTTCTAGATATACTTTGATCCATTAGTTTTCGATATAAAATCAAATAATGCTATGTAATGGTATATGTATAAAATGGGATCTTCCTCTTAGAAGGAGGAGAGTTGATTGAATGGGATGAGTCTGGAAGATTAATGTGAAGACTGGGAAATATGATACAAAAATATGCAACATTTTGTGCTAAAAAATCGATGTCTTTGTTGGTTTGACTATACCTCTACTCTATTTTACTTCCTCTTATTTGATTACAGAGATAGTTTTGTGCACTACACAATCTTCAATATGAATTCAGAACTAATTTGCAGTAAGCTTTATTGTTTTATTTCTTGTAATTTGTGATTTGTATTCGAATACTACCTTTCTAATCTATGACACTATTATGTATTTGATTGTCTTCTCGATGAATATGTTATATTACACACTATTAGATTATTTTTTATGCATTTGTTCTATTTCCTTTATTTTATGTTGTTTTTCAAATGTTATGCCTTCAAAGTGCAAGCCTCTAAAACTATAAAGTGTTGTTTCTCATGGATAAAATCTTATTATTTCATATAAGACTCTCATTCCATTTGATCCACTTGACTTGTTTTGAATCACTTTATCAATCTAAAACCCATCTCAAATCCAAGATGTGCTAAGCATGTCCTCTTTGCAGTCATTGGAAATATTTTATATCTAACATCTTTTGGTGTTGTTGTCAGGGATGGAATTGAATATTTACCCCACAATAATGACAATGATCAAGTTCTATATCTTGATGGTGAACAATATTGAGATACATAGTTGTGACTGCAATATTTCACCTAGCGAATCCATGTTCGAATAATCCACTAGTTCATAATGTCAAAGTCATATGATTCTCGGATGAATGCTATATTAGTTGTGAGGTTCCAAGATTTCCAAATGTTGTTCCTATTATGGATGAATGGGGATATTTTCTTCCCATATTTATAGAAAGTAGGAATGATGGTCTTGCACTACATCTCATCAAGTTTCATGACTATATGCTTCAGTTGAATATTTTTCATGAGGATGTGTTAATAAAAATGTTCATGTATTCTCTTGAGGGATATTCCCAACAATGGTACATATATTTACCCCCTAGAGGTATATCTACTCTAAGAGAGTTTCGTATTGATTTTCATAATCACTATAGAATACTTTTTCCTGTTGAGGTCTTATTTGAAAATTGTTGTGAAGAATTTGAATCAAGTCTTCAACATAGACAATATTGTTCTTATAATGATGAGGAAGAAAATAGATTTACTAATGCATATATCCTCCAAGTTAAAAATGTTGAAGATATAAATGACAGTTATTCAGATACCTCTTATATTTCTAATGTTGAAAATGGTTTGAATTGTCAACATGCTGAAACGTTTGTTGATCTAAATCCTAGTGAGGGTCAATTGCTTTTAAACAACCACATTCAATCCATTTTTGAATAAGTTAGTTCTGATGATAATCATATAGTTACTTTGAATTATTTTGAAGAATTTTCAATCCAAGAAGAGCATAATCAAGCTAATGATGAATTAGTTGCATTGAATCCTAATGAAATGTATACCATTCAGAAGTCATTTAAGGAAGATAGAGACATTGATCCTAATTTTGATCATAATATTTTACAAAACACATAGGATTTTGAAAATGATGATGAATTACAAGGGAAAACAACAATTGTTTCTTTTACAAATTATTTCGATCAATGATTTCATTAGAGGAGTGAACTCACGTTTCATGAAGGATCATATCATGTTTATGACAGTTTTGGTTTAGGTTCATAGCCTTGTTTTGAAGAGTATATTTTTACACCACCATGCAATAGTGAGCATGTATGTGATAGATATAAATTATAACCATTGAAAGGCAGTGAGAGAGACAATGTTGATATGATATCAGTTACAACAACTAAATATGAAGAGGACTTATTGGATCAATTGTTGAAATATTGTAACATCAAAGGATATTCTAAATGTATTTTACTGATGTACCCCAAGGGAGATGTTTTAATCCTCCGTGGGGATGTTACTATTGTAATTGGTCATCATAGAGTCATGAGGTAAATCCTCCATTGTAAGTTGGGTCAATAGTGCCCTAATATAATACAATATAATATAATATTGTTTTGTGATTTCCTAGGTGAAGTCGGCCCAGACAGTTTAGTGGGACCGACTTGTTAGGTTAAATGACAAGTGACAAAAAGAGTTTAAATAGAGGAGTTGTGCTTCTCATTTGAACACAGACTCACACTTGTGTATTGTGCATAGGAGAGAGAGAGAGAGATGTTATCAAGGAGGAGGATTACATGTTTTGGGGTTTTATCTCAAAAATCTATATACATAAAATTTTATTGGGTTTTATTCTCCATGAGGGTTTCCCAGGATAAATATTTGTGTTCTTTCGTGTGGTTGTACTTGTCTATCTTTCAGTGATCCTTTAATGATCCTTTTGCATACGGTTATGATGTTATGATGATAAATATTATAGATCTTGTATAACCATTAAAAACTTTGCATGGTATCATAGATACCATGAAATAAGTCCTTGTGAAACCAAAACACTACTACAACTATAGCTACTGAAGATTAGGGTTTCATGCTTGAAAAAACCTAAAAGAAAAAAACTAGTCATGTTGGGACCTTCGCTATAACGCGAGATTGGAGAATGCTCAGGAGATGAAAATTTGAGAGGACAAATATGAAGTATTTTTGTACCATGTGTAAATTTTTTAGTCTCATATTCACTATAATATAGGAGATATCATTCCTCCAACTTAGGGTTCTAGCATCTCCCAGAATTTAGCCTTAAACATGTGACCTATGGATAATTGCTATATCTCAGGATGGGAAGGTCCAAATGAAATTTATCAAGATGTTGAATATAGGGAACAAACTGAAACAGAGACACATGGGATTCCATACAAGTTCACTATCCTGAACAGTCCTAAAATAAGTCACATTGGGAAACTTTGCATAAGTACCACTTGGTGAAACCCATTTTTCACTAACTTGTGGGGTTGGAAAGAATACATACCAGGATACCTTAGTGAAAATTTTTAGTCACAAAGGAGCATTAATTTCAGAGATAAAGCAAAAAAAAATCAAGAAATTCTATAAAATAAATTGAAGAGAGCTAGAGCATCAGATATTTTGCAGTCTTGTTCACAGTTTTTGGAAAATGAGTATAATGCTCAGATAGAATTGAAGAGGTGTATATTTCTATCAAATAAGATTTGAAAGATACCTAAGTTGAAAAATTAGGGTTTCTCTATCAAACCCTAGGTCTACCAGAAGCATCCTTCTAGAAAAGCTCTCAATCTAGCATCAAGTTGAAGCAATATCATTGGTAATTTCTATCCTCTCTATTTCCATTTGAGGTTCTCATTTTTACCATGATGAAAAATAATACCAATCTTGTGAATAATATTGAATAAGTCAAGAACCTATGAGAATGGAAATATATAATTCTTCTCATAATCGAAGAAGCATGACCTGAAGAACTATGTCAAAGAAGAAGTTGCACATCCAGAGGGAGATGAAGACAAATCACAAGAAGGATTTAGTCAAATCCAAGAGGATTATTCTCACCTCCATTGGATCTCACATGTAAAATCCTAGTAGAATCACAAGGATATGTTCGGTACAATGACCAGCATGTACGAAGGAAAGAATGTCACCAAAAAGATGATATTGAGGAACCTGTTGAAGAATGTGAAGATACAGAATTCATAGACCATGCAATTCCACTTCATAAGGGTTTCTCAAATAAAAGGACAAATTGAAGAATTCAAATAAATACATCATGCTAACACCAATGAAGATTTCTCAAGTGATGATGAATGTGAATTCTACTGGTTCCCAGAATCAATAGACATTAGAGGAAATTTGGGGTCTAAAATGGGCCTTATAAGAAAACGTGCCAAAATAAGTTTTTGTGAGTTGGAATTCAAGAACCAATAGAATTTCAATAAAATAAGTCAACCATAATGGTTGAATTGGCATATTTTTCATTAAAAAAAACTACTTTTTTTGTTCGTATTTTCGACATATCTCATTGTGTTTTTACTCAAATTTCAATCGGGAGAGCTCGGTGGATGTGGAATCAAATTCCGCATCCAACGAGCTCTCCCGAATGAAATTTGAGTAAAAACACAGGGAGATATGTCGAAAATACGAACACAAAAAGTAGTTTTTTTCTTTCTTCCTCCAAAATTAATTAATATTATTTTATTATTTTAACCATTATTTTATTATTTTAACTATTATTTTATTATTTTCCTTAGGAGGCCCATTTTAGACCCCAAAATTCCTCTAATGAGGATCCAGGACATGAGGATCAAGGAGGAGTCTACCAAATGAACAAAAACATAAGTATTTGAATTGTCATTATTTAGTTATTTTCAAGGAAATGTTTTATGCATGATAGAATGGTTGCATTAATGATAGTATACTACTAATATGCATGTTATGGGTAGGTATCACATGGTGCTATACAACACTCAATTGCTAATCTAGAATGAAACCTCTTTGCTGACATATTGGGATTAGAGCACAATCTCAATGATATTATGGCAAAGATGGAAGGCATTTGGAAAGCCTTTGTATATGGATGAATGTTGTATTGTCTAAAATAGTTGCATGATTATATCGATTTTTCATTATGAGTATGTCTTATGAAATATGTCTAACCATGCAATTGGTGTATGTGACTTATAGGAAAAGCTATGTACAACCACCTACAAGAAAAGGAGGATAAGAATTATTCCGAAGAAAACGTGATGACAGTTCAAGATTCACTCTAATAATCATACATGAAGATGACCCTGAAGCTCCTAGGGTCACAGACACCATGACTCAAGAAAGAGCCTTAAAAGAATACAAGATAACGGTATATCCACCTCGAAATATTAATACCACCTTCGGTATGAGAGATAGCTCAAGATGAAGAAAAGTATGGTGGGACTTCCAACTAAAGTAAGAGGCCTAATATACACTCTAGTTATGTGGCACAATTGAGTGACATCATTGATGCAGACCCTTCCAGCTATGGAAGAAGCTATGATTAAAAAGTACTAGTTGAGGATATGGTTCTGAGACATAAAGGAAAGTCTATAGTGTCTTCCATGTGGATCTACAAGATCAAGTGTAAAAAGCAAGGTTCGTGGTTTGTCTCAGAAAGAGGGAGTAGATTATGGCACGACATACTCCATTGAATAGACACACTTCTCTAGTGAAGAAGTATATATTGAACAAATAACTACATGTGCATAAAAGACTTTGTACGAGCTCAGAAGGAACCCATAGATAAGCACATCCAGTTACATAAGGATATTGAATATCACCTAGAGTGATGAATATCTTAACCTTTTCTACAAGGTTGAAGATGGAAACCTATAGAAGACAACAAGCTCATGGATGGGTGCAGGAGGAAATTTTCAACAAAGTTCAAGATAAAGGATCTTAGTATCTAGTAACCTGAGATGGATACATAGAAGATCAGTAGCAGAAGATGCTACATGTCACTCCAGTACATAATGTTTCGATACATAGAGTATAAAATGTAGAGGGAAGATGAAGCTCTACTTCAGAGGGAGTGACTACAGACTATTTCCGAGTTCGACATGGTACGACAGGATGAACAACTTCCTGATGAACTAAGGCTTTACCAAGAGTAAATTGTGTTCCAACCTTCAAGTTTGAATGCAGAATACTGGGATGTGTCGATGACCTAACATGATGAACTCAAAGAGGAAGTGATGAGGCAAAAAAGAGCACCTCAGGATTCTTTGGGTTGGGTATGATCTCGTGAAGAGGCTGAGTACATTACATCATGTTCAGCCTGTAGTGAAGTAATGAGGCTTCACAATGTATGTTGTGGAAATATTGAGAAGATTTGATATGTTGGATTGTAAATCCATGGCCACGCCCATGGATACCAACCTGAAATTGTTATCTGATGAATCATCAGAGTTAGTGGATGTGACTCAGTATAGACATATTATTGGGCCCTTGATGTATCTGACGAATACTAGGCCAAATATATGCTTTGTTGTGAACACCCTAAGTCAGTATCTAGTTAAATCCTAGATGTGTTCACATGATAGCTACAAAGCATGTGATAAGGTACCTAAAAGGTATGATAGAATTTGGACTATACTATGATAGAGATAATGACTACAAATAGCATGATTCAAATTGGGTAGGAAGTGTTGCAGACAAAAAGGGAACCTAAGGTGGATGTCATTTTCTAGGACTCACCATGATCTCATGTTTTAGTAAGAAATAGTCCAATGTTGCTCTCAGCACAGTACATAACAACATGCTCCCCTAGTTGTGAAGCGATATGGCTTCGAAAGTTGATGTTAGGTCTATTTGATCTATAGTTGGATACCACAGTGATTCTATGTGACAACCAGAGTTGTATAAATATGACAGAGATACTAGTGTTCCATGATAATTCAAAGAACATAGAAATCCAATATTTTTACATAATGGATATGGTGCATAAGGGAGATATAAAACTCTAGTATGTTAGTATCGATGAGCAAGTTGCTAATATGTTGACCAAGCTTCAGTGACAAGCTTGGTGCAGTTCGAAAAGACTTTCCTCGCAAGGAGGAACAATGATGATGATACAGTTTTTCCTCACAAGGAGGAACAATAATGACAGACATTCCTTGCAAGGAGGAATAATGAAGATATGGACCCTTCTCGAAAAGGAGAAACAAGTTGAAGATATGGACCCTTCTCGGAAAGGAAGAACAAGTCAAAGATATAGACTCCCTTCGGAAAGGAAGAACAAGTAAAAGATATAGACTCTCTCTAGAAAGGAAGAACAAGTCAAATATATAGTCTCTCTTCGGAAAGGAAGAACAAGTAAAAGATATGGACTCTCTTTAGAAAGGAGGAACAGATCAAAGATATGGACTCTCCTCTGAAAGGAAGAAAAATTCAAAGATATGAACCCTCCTCAGATAATGGGGGAGCAGGTTGATGATACAGATCCTCCCTGGAAAGGGGGAATGATGATGAGACTGTCATTGATGATAGTGATGCTCCAACATGAAAGAGGCCAAGTGCACCTAAAGATGCTGATGAGGTCCAACATTCACTTATGGATGATAGTATCTTCTCTTGAGGATGGTTTTGTGGGAAAACAACACTCTGTTCCTGAGAGTGGCCCTTACTAGCTGAGGATGGTCCTACATGTGTTACTCTCGCATGGAGAGTGTACCTACATTCATATGTAGATGTTGTAGAATAAAACTCTCTTGTGAGTGGTCCCTACCTTAATGCTAAGGATGCTCTATGATTAGTCCTTGTGGGTGCTAGATCTGCAGTAGTAGATGCTACACTCGTATGGAGAGTGTACCATAGAATAACACTCAATTGCAAGTGGTCTTATCCTTAATGTTAAGGATGCTCTATGATGAGTCCTCACGGACGCTAGATCTACAGTAGCAGATGTTACTCTTGCATGGTGAGTGTACCATAAAATAACACTCGCTTGCGAGTGGTCCTAGACTTAATGCTAAGGATGTTCTACGATGAGCCCTCAGGGATGTTAGATCTGTAATAGTAGATGTTACTCTCACATGGAGAGTGTACTGTAGAATAACACTCGCTTACGAGTGGTCCTAGATTTAGTGTTGAGGATGCTCTACGATGAGTCCTTGCGGACACCATAGTATAACAGTCACATGGAGTGGTCCTAGCTTCAACATTGAGGATATTCTACAATGAGTCCTTACAAACTCTAGATCTGTAGTGGCAGATGTTACTCTTGCATGGAGAGTGTACCATAGAATAACACCTGCTTGCAAGTGGTCCTAGATTTAGTGTTGAGGATTCTCTACGATGAGTCCTTGTGGATGTCGTAGTCTAACATTCGCATGGATTGGTCCTAGCTTCAATGCAAAGGATTTCCTACGATGAGTCCTTACGGATGACAGGTCCTTCATTCACGTGTAGACGAGATCTACATTCAGTTGTAGATGATTCAATTGGTCGATACTATGGACCCTCCTCGTTAAGGGGAAGTAGGCTGTTGGAGGAGTGCATCATCCTTGGACCTATGTCCTAAAGTGATAGGGATTGATCATCTCGCAAATAGATCATGTGTACTACAAGTAGTGTTGCAGAAAAGGATCGAGAAGATCAAAGAGCTATTGCAAAAGATTGAGAATATCGAAGAGCTATTGCAAAGGATAGAGAAGATCGAAGTGTTTCTTCAAAGGATTGAGAAGATCGAAGTACTGCTGCAAAGGATCGAGAAGATCGAAGTGTTGTTGCAACGGATTGAGAAGGATTGAGAAGATCAAAGAGTTGTTGCAAAGGATTGAGAAGATCAAAGAGTTGCTGCAAAGGATCGAGAAGATTGAAGTGTTGCTACAAAGGATCGAGAAGATCAAAGTGATATTGCAAAGGATCAAGAAGATTGAAGTGCTACTACAAAGAATCAAGAAGATCGAAGTGCTACTACAAATGATCAAGAAGATCAAAGTGTCTCCGCAAAGGATCAAGCGATCGTGTTTTGCAAAAGATAAAGACTCCATGTTGTAGAATACAATGTTCCAGTACTCAAGACATTGAAGAGTAACTGTTCCAGTTAC
The DNA here is from genome assembly GCA_001517045.1 of Pseudotsuga menziesii. NCBI lineage: Eukaryota > Viridiplantae > Streptophyta > Pinopsida > Pinales > Pinaceae > Pseudotsuga > Pseudotsuga menziesii. Next base: position 56,311 of record LPNX010436014.1, on the reverse strand, counting down.
TGATTGTGAAAACTTCCTATGACGTATAGATGTACCACCTTGATAATGTTGTAGATGCTCTCTCTCTCTCTTGTTACTCCTATAGTTGATGATGATGTTGTCAGTAGAATACCCTTCTCGTTATGGGGGAGTGTTGAAATATTATAACTTCGAGGAATATTCTAAATGTATTTTACTGATGTAACCCGAGGGAGATGCATTATTCCTTCGTCGAGATGTTACTATTGTATTTGGTCATCATAGAGTCATGAGGTAAAGCATCCATTGTAAGGCAGGTCAATAGTAACCTAATGAATATGATATAATACTGTATTGAGTCTTCCTAAGTGAAGTCGGCCCAGTCAGTTAAGTGGGGCCGACTTGTTAGGCTAAAATTCATGTGACATAAAGAGTATAAATAGAGGAGTTGTGTTCCTCATTTGAACAAACACACACTTGTGTATAGCGCATAGGAGCAAGAGAGAGACATATATTTGCTAGGAGAAGGCTCACCTGCCTGGGGTCTTATCTTGTACTTTTGATACATCTTATACATAGGAAGTTTGGCTGGGTTTTCTTCCCCGTGAGGGTTTCCTAGGATAAATATTTGTGTTCTTTTGTGTGGTTGTACTTGTTTATCTTTCAATGATCCTTTTGCATATGGTTATGATGTTATAATGTTAAATGTTATCAGATCTTGTATAACCATTAAAAATTAAAAATGATTCCTTCATCGACGTTTTTCCTCTTCTACAACTCATTTATGAGTTCTTTAAATGCACATTTACATGTAGTCATAGTGACATCTCATATCAATGTGTATTATTACCTTCATCAAATGTTTTCCATGCTCTGCATCAACAAATCCTTCTCACCACTTCATTAAACCATTTTCAACCTCATCAGAGCATTCAAATTTGTTTTATCAGTTAGACATATCTCGTAATTTTCCATTAGATCATTTAGTAGGGTAAGGTAGGCTCAAACAATGTCACTAAAGCTATAGTTTCAAGCTAGTTGGGACCCTAGTAAAATAGTATCTACCATAACTATATATAGAAAAACAAGTGCTACTTTCTAAACATAAATAATAGTCATCACATTTATTTGGTGGGTTGATGGGTGAGGGTTTGAAGGATTAAAGCCTATTTAATGAGGTACGATGCTTCCATTATAATACAATAGATACCATTTTATTATGGTAATATGTTTTTAATACCTCAAAATTGGAGAGTAAGATCTATTTATTTGTGACAAATGTGTAATATTAACTACTATAAATCATATTAACACCATATCTATTAAACACAAAAAAAATAAGCAAATACTTACTAATATATATTAATATATGCTAATATATATATATATATATATATTACCATGGGAACAACAACCTCCCAAGGGTATATCCAACAGCCTGCAAGCCAAATATACCAGAAACTTGTGACTTGGCAAGGGCCGAGACATCTCGGCGGGGTCGCCTACCCTTCTAGCCTTGCCACAGCAGGTCATATGAGCAACCCTACCCCCCGCCGGTTTTGAACCTGTGACCTCCAAGGAGATAACACATGTTCTTAACCATTGGGTCCACTCAAGTTGCTAATATATATTAATATATGCTAGTATATATCTTAAAGATCTTTAAGATCTACACCTCCCATGGTTTGTCTTCCAAAAGATAGAGACCGCACCTCTCGCGCAGTCCTTCCCACATATATGGAGGTCACGCCTTGCAAGAAGTCCCTTAAATATTTTCATTATTTATTTAAAAAACATTACTCGACCAATTGTATGAATTACATTAGGTTATGAACCCACATTACAAGTATGAAGGAATGGTCATTACATTATTTTAAATATAATGGAAACAAAATTTTATTTTATTTTTTATTATTAGTATAATTTAAAATTTTAAGCATAGATTTTATTTATTTGTTAAAAATATTAGTGTAAAAACTATATATTAAAGTTTGTGAAAAAATATTATATAAATACTAAACTGTAGAAATAAAAGTGTTAGAGAGCACATAAGTGTCAACCAAATAAATGAGTTAGAAAAAGAGAAATAATAATCAAACTTAATCTTACGAAAGCACCAGTGAGCGTATAAGTGTGAACCAAATAAATGAGTTAGAGAAAGAGAAATATAATAATCAAACTTAATCTTACAAAAGCACCAAGCACCAGTGGTCTAGTGGTAGAATAGTACCCCGCCACGGTATAGACCCGGGTTCGATTCCCTGCTGGTGCAACGTTCTATAATACAATCGTTTAATACACATTTTATTTCCTTGTTGACCCGAGCCCGAATCTCGCAACGACGTTTAGTTTTATTTATGGACACGTGCAATTTTTTGACCCGAGCCCGAATCTCGCAACGACGTTTAGTTTTATTTATGGACACGTGCAATTTTTTACTCTTAATTTACAAATAATGTTAGTGGCAGCTGGTCCTCGCAAGAGCTTCAAAATATTCATGGCTATTATCGATGTTTTGATGATTTAGGGCTTGTTATGTAAATTTATGGTTATGTTCAATGTTTTAAAAATCACAGAGGTCCAATTTGATGAAAAGTTGCCTCTTCAAAATGTCTTAGTGAGGGTTTGTTATGTAAATTCAAGGCTATGTTCATTGTTTTAAAAATCATCAGGTCTAATTTGATGAGAAGGTGTCATTTCAAAATAAAGGATGTAGGTTTTTTTATATTTATGTGTAATTTTGAAAAATATACTTCATATCCAATTTTTACAGATGACAAGTGGCTTACGCACTTGATAAGTGTATGCAAACCAACCTGAGTCTAAATATACAACTTTTCACTTTTTCTTTGTACCATTGTCCACAGTTATTCACAGTGACTTGACGGCTTGCCACCTTTTCTTTGTACCATTGTCGATAGTAATGCACTAGTAATGGGATCTCTTAGATTGCATGAAGATGAGACGAGTGTCCTCCCAACCACCCAATCTACACTCAATTGACTCTCTCTCTCTCTCTCTCTTTCTCTCTCTCTCTCTCTCTATATATATATCTTAGTTTACATGCGATTACTAGTCGTTGAAGCATGGGTAAGCAAGGGATTCCCCCCCACAATATGAAGAATGTCAAGTGAAGTGGTACACTATATGCAAGGAACCTACCCTTAATACAAGCAAATGCAACCTTCATGATATGAACAAATAAAAATATCAAATGATGTACCACACCGAAGCCATATATCCACAACAAGGTGGTCAAGGAGGTGGATAGCAGGTACAAGGAGATGGTGGATATAAAAAAAGGTGATTACCATGGTCATGGTTGATACAAAAATCAAGAAGGCCATGGTTGAGGGGGTTATACAAGAAAATATTGCTTCATGCGCTAAAAGGAAGATAATCTTAGCCAAGGCTATCCCTTGAAGGACATAACCAACCTAAAATTTTGTGCTAAATGTGGTGTAAGAGATTACTTCCTAAATGATCTCCCAATCATCGAGAAAAAATAATGAACAAGAGAAATGTTAATATCGTGCAAAATGTGCCCAAGCATTAAGCATTAAATTCAAAAGATCTAAATGTAATTATGTTATTGGGAAAGGAAGGAACATGACACATTAATACATAAACAAACTAGATCAAACTTGGTAGAAAAGGTAAATATGATTACCCAAATCCGGAAAAAGAAAATGTATTTTTAAGGAAGCCTTGGGGATATCTTGGAAATTGTGAAAGAAGAAGATTATCAAGAATTTTGAAAATAAGCATGATAGGAAGGAAAATATGTTGCACTTAATGAATTCCTTAACCTTAGAAAAGAAAAAGAATAAATGACCAAATCACTAGAACTATTGAATGTTTTGAATATTGAAAGGAAATGCAAAGAGAAATGAAGAACTTGTGCCAACTAAATCATGGTGAAAGAGGTTTGGATGTTTATGAATTTCAAGTCAACTTTGATATTGAAGGGTTCCCTATCCCTAAGTAGTAGTTGACTTCGTCTAGCAAGTAAACATTTTGTTGAATGAAACTTGTGTCAAAATGGGTAGACCTAACCTTGTGAGGTTGAGGAATACTTAAAATTAATAGGCAAGATAATTGTTAACCATATTGGGTTTTTGAAAGGGGAATAAACAACCATTATGGGTATTCCAACTATGGTCGACTTCAAGTTCATCAACCTAGTTGAATAAAATATAATGTATTTGGGCCTAGTCGGTTGTCTATAGGGTCAAGGAATGAAGGTGGAAATCTCACTTGAGAAAGATAGAATTAAATTGAAATGAAATGGTTCAAGGGTCATTTAACTTCCCATTTCCATCCCTAATACTTGACCCTTGTATAGGGATACAAAGTTATTATTTTTCTTTGTAGCATCCCCATCCATCATTCTAGGAGTCTAGGGTAGTTATGAATTTCATGTTTCAAAATTTCACCCCATGGGATCACAGTAGCTTCTTACAAGTGCTATGGAGAGGGGAAGAGATCTAATTGGGTAAATAACCCTTTTTTAAAATAGTCGCTCAACACCTCATTGTGCATGTCAGTTAGTCAAGGCTGGAATCACCAGTCATTACGTATTCATAAACTTTGTATTATCCCTTCTGTTATCACTCCAAGAAACTCCTCTAGGTTGTAGCTCAAGGATGCCTCGTAACTTACAATGTTTTTGGGGTTTTTTGATATGGATCAAGTCAGTTGACCTATATAACCTTTCCACTCTTAAGGCATGCATAAAACTCACTCATTTACAAGGATTTTAGTTACAATTGCTCAGAATTTCAACAATAAGGTGGAGGGATGGAGAACTCACCAAGATGGAAGACTTACATACAAAACACATGCATATAAATGGCTAAATCCTGATGAGGATGGTATTTATAAATCAAATCGCACTAACAAACCAATAGGATGACAACTATCAGTATTTTAATCAATCTGAAAATGACCTAAATACACATTCAAGCATAAATACGATAAAGAAAGAGATGGTGGCTGAACATATCACAACAAAAGAGCTTATATCATGAATAAGTAAAATGAGAAGTGTGAAAGCATTATAGGCTTATAAATCCCCGAAGTTGAACCTTTATTATAAAATCGATCTTAGGCTTTATAGCCTTCTACAAAAAATACAGATCCTGAAACCTTGATGTGTTTTCACAAAAATACTCAAAAGTGGTGGTTTTTTCAAATTAGGGTTTCAAACCCTACCTAACTGTTTGTCTAAATATGATGAAGATCTAGTTCACTGAGTGAACATTAAATAATTGAAGTAGTTTCTAGTGATCACTGTTGCTGGTCCACTATAAATTTGCCGCCAAAAGCCAGCGTTTCAGCGGTTAATTGATGTGATCTTTCTTGCTTAATCTGCCGAAATTTTATACCATGTCTCCACGGTCGAGGATCGGAAGGTATAACCACTAAATTGTGAGCGATCGGAACTCCAAACCACTAAAACATCAGAACCTCAAGACTGAATGTTGCCGCAGTGTCGGTGTTTCAAACCATTGACGTCACGATCAACGATCGAAAGTTCTAACCACTAACCCATCAGAGCTTTAAATTTGAATGTCGTCGTAGTGTCACTATTTCAAACCACTAACATCGCGATCGATGATCGGAGGCTTTAGCCACTGACCCATCAGAGCTTTAAACCTGAATGCTGCTGCAGTGTCGGCGTTTCAAACCATTGACATCATGATCGATGATCGGAAGCTCTAGCCACTAAAGATCGGAGCTTTACATCTAAACGCTGTCGTAGTGTCGGTGTTTCAAACCACTAACATCGTGATAGATGATCGGAGGCTTTAGCCACTAACCCATTGGAGCTTTAAATCTGAATGTTGCTGTAGTGTCGGCGTTTCAAACCACTAACGTCGCGATCGACAATCAGAAGCTCTAGCCACTAACCCATTGGAGCTTTAAACCTGAGTGCTTCCGCAGTGTCGACGATTCAAACCACTAACTTCTAAGCATCGGCAATTGGAAATACTAACCACTAATATGTCGGCAATTGGAAGCTCTAGCCACTAACCCATCGGAGCTTTAAACCACTAATTGTCGGCGATAGAAACCCCAATATTGAACGTGTCGGCACTTTAAACTGCAATTTTTTCATAGTGTCGACGGTATAAAGGACTAAACCTCCGAAACGTCGGTGTCGTAGAGGATTAAACCTCTGACCTGTTGTCAAAAATGTTCTTTTGGTGGTCAGTGTATATGTTGAACTCCTTCTTAATCTGCCAAAGACAGCCCTTTTCGGTGGCTAATGAGATGCTTTGAGCCTCGCCTAAGCCACTGAAAGATACAACTTGTGAAATTTTTACCAAAATAAAAAACAAAGGATTTCAAACTTGTCAGTGATATTCATTTAACTCATTGTATGAGTTAAATTCTTCATACTATCAAAATAAATTGTTTTGGGAGATAACACCTTCTAATGGTCAGGATAAGGAAATGAAGTGGGCAGAGCATCCCATGGCATTGTTATACCCAACCGTATCATACAGTTTGTTTATTTATCTAGATTGAAATGACATTTGGGAGATGCACTAACCAAGATATCTTATCTGTCTTTGCGTCGTTTAAGCAGTATTCAGTAATCAAAGTTTAATTATCTCGTAACCTCCATATATAACAAGGATATCTTCGAAGTCCATATGTGCTACCTTGAAAAAAGGGAGTTTTGAATTTATAACTAATTCAAGCCTCCCATGGGAAACATAAAATAAGAAATGAATGTGCAAGTGCATAAGTATAAAACATAATGTAAGCAAAACTATATTTGCATACACCTTATTCACAAAGAAGCAAATTTATAACATGAAGTAAATATAATCATTACACTTTAATATACAACAAATAATACGAGTATCTTTTAATTGAAGATGATCCAAGCAATTGGTTGTGTAAGAGAAATTTTCCACCCAACCATATGTATCAGTTGCAGATACCACCCCCAAGCTGGCCTATGAGGCCATCAGGGTGAAGGAAAGACCTGTATAATTCTCTCTTAGGAAAAAACTTGTTTGCTCCCATGCTTATCCAATCTTCTCACCATTGAGCACTAAAATCATCTCATTCAACCATTGTAGCCATGGGACTCTCTTCCACGTCCCCACACAACACAATTAAGGCCTACTTTTTCTGTATTCAACAGTCCCTGAAAGTACCCAACCTTTATAGTGAGCATTTTGTCAAGTTTGAAAGTTTGGGTTTATTTTGTTCAAAGATTGTGTTATTCCCTTGAATGCTTCTAATTCTCATTTGATGCTTGGATGGTTCCTTTGTTGTATCTTGATTAGTTTCATTGATTTGGACCATTGATTCAAAGGATTTGGGTTAAAGTTAAAGACTTTTGTTGTGTAATTTTTTTTCCATATTTTATCGTGTTTATTTGAGAAACAAATGGCTTATTATATGGCTTTGGTTATGCTCTAGGCATTGAATGTGTCTTCCATAGTTAATATTATTTTCTTTATATATTTGATGATTTGAGGAAAGATCCTTTTATTTCCTTTCACTTTGTAGCATGAATTAAGCATCTAAATCTTTTAAAATGTAATATGCTAATTTTATATTTATTAAGTCAAATGTCAACAAATTTTGTAAGTTTTTATGATATAAGATTATCTTATATTTTGAACCTAAATTGAAAAGTGATATTATGATTGAAATCTGGTATGAATGTTGATGTAGCATGTGTTTTAAGCTTAAGCTAAAAATTGATCTTATGCAGTTTTTGTTTGAACCAATATTTATGTTCTTCATAGTCATTAAATTTGGAAACTTGATAACACTGTTGCATGCCTGAAATCAATAATTTCCTCTAGGATAAACCAACATGCAATTTTTATCCTTTTTTTGTGCTAGTAAATTGTTAAAGAGGATTTATTTTGCATATTTCATTTTCGAATGATCCTATATTTTTATATTGACTACACCTATAGTGTTGTATGGCCTAGTGGCAATGCCAATATATGCATGGACAAGAATGTGATACATCATTTCACATTGCATTTATCTTATAACAATAGCCACTAGGTGGCAATGTCCCTGACATTGCCAGTTACTATTGTGAGGGGAGGATAAGTAGAAAGGATGCTAAAAAACTATTAGCAAAGATAAGAGCATTTTGGGCAAGTTCAAATAAAACATGTTTTATTTTGGAAAAATAAAGCATGTGAAACAAATTATTTGACAACTATTTTACAATAGCATTAATTTGTTAAAGCTCAACATATTCTTCTCATGGTGGCAACATGAGCATCCTCAACTTATAATTTTTTCAAAGAGGTTGTAGTTCCTACAATCACCAAGGGTAACTTTAAATTAGTGCTAACCTATGTTATCAAGTTCATGATAAGTTGCCACTAAATTGAAATTCTCTTATGATCCTAGTTTGATTAGTGAATTCTATGGACTTTGGTCATAACAATTGTATCTTCACTTTTCCATGTCAATAGCTATCCTTAAT